>KZ807176.1:60289-88930 GCA_000696205.2 Oncopeltus fasciatus | reverse complement strand
TACACAACCATCTAATAAAATAATATGTATATAAAATAAAATAATTAATAATAAAATTACAAAAATATTGAACCCCTTGAGAGAAGACCATCCATTCCCTATAAAAGATTCTTTTACTTTTTAGAGTGAAGTAATAAGAAAAGTAAAATAATAATTAAAAAAAACATACATCAGCAGTACATTTTAGTTTTTCTAGATGCTAAATCTTTGTTCACTTCAATTAGAACAAAGAGACTTATCATGTCATGTAAAAGTGAAATGGGGTAATATCAAAGACACCTGTGGGAATATTGCTCAAGGAAAGCTTAAAGAAATTTTGGAATTTTATGTTAAGCTGAGTATTTTACATTTGGTGGTAAATTTTAAAACATTTTTTAACAAGGTTCCCAATGTGCGACCCTATCTCACCTACCAGCACTGACATAGTTATGGGTAATGTGTTTAAATGTGTAGTGTCATCTTTATCATTTGAGGTCCCTTTTTTGTATGTTTATATTGATGATTTACTCACAGCAGTCCCTGAAGATAATATTGAGGAGGTCCTTCATGTTTTCAATAAGAAAGACTGTGAAATAGAATTCACTTTAGAAAAAGAAAGTGATAAAAATTGATATTTTTAGACAAAATTGTCACGAGACCTTATGATGGATCACTGTCCACTGAATGATATCATGGCCATACATTTCCAGTCCTAACATCTCCTCAGCCAAAAAGTAAATGTTTGTACTGGATTAATTAGAAGAATTTTTACTTTATCTACAAACCGACCTAGCAAGGAAAATAAAAATTGAAGAATGGATATCCTAAAAAAATCAATATGTTGAAAATAAAAGCTTATAGGAGAGAAAAGAAAATATATTTGTAGTTAGAGAAGGCTATCGTACGAAATTCTGCTGTCTGCCATGTATACATGGAAGGGTTTCGAGAGAATAAAAGGAGCCATATTAAGAGAATGTCTAAGAGATTAAAGTGGCCTACAAGAATATTTTCTCATTCAAAAATATGTACTCAAAAGTGAAAGATTAAAGAACAAACTATTGGAGCTGATTACAATGTATGGACTGTTGGGCTGTCTATTATGGTGAGACACGTCAATATTTTGTGATAAGATTAAAGCAACATTCGATCAATACCAGGAGGGGAAGTAGTAACTGCTTTATCTGAACATGCAAGTGAGCTTGTACATACAATTGGTCCCCAATTAAATAATATAGAGATACTCGAAAGAGAGATGGACAACAAGCGTAGAAAGTTTTGTGAAGTACATGTTATCCAGGACAGTTGTTCTTTTAATTATAAACAGGATACATAATTGATAGGTTAAATATGGTACAACTAATAGTTATTAGTGTTGTAACCATATGACTGGTCTTTTATACTCTGCCTTATTCTCTTCTAATATAGGCCTTGAAGAAGGAATTTGATATTCTGAACCTTTTTACCATTTTTGTCTAGATTTTTTTTACTCCTCTGACCGACCTCATCCCACATCCTCTGTGATATCCAAGGTCATCTTGAATAAATCTAATAATAAAAACTCTTTCTTACTCAGGAGTTAGGAAGTGCACTTGCACAAATTCGAGCACGAGTTAAAGCTACTCGAGGATCTGGCACGAAAAAGGATGATGAGATTGAGCAGTCGGAGAGTAGCAAACCTGTTGAGGACACTGAAAGGACTGCTTTAACTAAGAAAAAACTTGAAGAAGACAGGTATATTTTTTCTTTCTTTGCTTTTTAAATATCAGTTATAATTATCCAAATTCTAAATAAATATAAATATATATTTTGTTGTACTTAATTTATATAAACTTGATCTAACAACTCTAAGAGAGTTAAAATTTTAAAATAACTATAACTTAACCTGATCAATCTCAGGTTTAGCCCATATGACAAATCCATAAAATCTATTTTTTTTTTTAATACTGATATATTTTTTTTTTTTTTCAACTTTATTATTTATTACTTTCTACATGTTTGTATATAGTAATGTGCTGGTTAATAGTCACAGTAATAAAATAATTTAAAAAAAANATAAAATAAAATATAAATAAATAAATAAAAATAAATAAATAAAAATATTAAAAAAAAAAAATACAGAAAAATAAGAAAGAACTTAGCGTGTACTTCACTTGATGGAGAAGCTGCCCAATAGCAGAACTCCTTAATCTCTAATTACAATATACAGGTTGTTTTTTTTCTTTTCTTTTTTTTCTTAATATTTTTTTTTTATGAAGTGTTGGCAATGGTAAGGTCACGGGGCCATTTCCTATTCAGGCAACGTGGTGGATTATCAGGATGGGTCATACTGGATAGAGTTTGGGCTAAAGGATTGGGATATATGGAAAGGCTAGAGTGGAATTTATTAAAACGGGTTGTAATGATGTCCTTAACTAAATGGATTTTGAGGTCATTGTGGAGTAAGGAGTTTGTGACGTAATAGGGTGCATCAACTATGATTCTTAGGATTTTGGATTGAAAGGACTGTATTCTTTGGATGTTGGAGGGTNTTTTGAAGTTTACCTTATACGTTGCCAATTTGCTATAATCTTCTAAATGGGGGATGATGGGAGGAATATAGGCATAAAAGTTGATATTATATTTGAGGAATATTTTTATTCATAATATGCAGAAACAAATGACTCATAAGGTTGGAAGAGAGGTATGAACATAACCAGATATATATAGATAAAATAACTATTGGCCACCTACATTGCACACATAAAGAGTCAAATTCTGTTCATCACCTGAACTGTGCTGTTTTTAAATTTGGATGATAGGCCTGGAACTTCCTAGTTTTATTGGTGTATAAAATTTATAAAAATAATAAAGTAACCTCCAAGGTTCCTGTTTGAACCAAAAGATAAATTTTGATAGGACTGAACAAAATAAAATAAAATAGATATTCAGTAGTATATTTATTATTATTTATGTATATTTTTTTTTTTTATGATTCTCTTTTAAAAGTATTAAGATTACAATAAGATTTTTTTAATTGTATTCCCTTAAAATCTATATTTTCCATTGGCATAATATAATAACAATATAATATAACATAAAGAATAATTCTATTCTATTTACTTTTCACCCATTTGTAACGATATGATCAAAAAATATTTATTAAAATAGATTATTCAATTTGTAAGAATACTATTGTGGATTTAATTGCAGCATTTTAAATTTGTTTCTTTGTAAATAAATCTTCGTAATCAATCAGAAAAACATATTCCTTTTTAATCTTGAGAATTCGCTGAGTATTCCTCATATATTCTAAGTTGTATTAAATAATAAATTTCAAATAAAAAATTAAATTTTTTTGAGACTGCTTTTAGCAAAATTATTGTTAAAAGTATTTTTCAATATCTAAAGTATCCTTACTTTTTACTGCAATTAGAAATTCTCATACAAAGATTTGTTTAATATAATTATGGCAAATAACCATGCAAGTTTGCCAAGTGATAACAGCAAATTAATTATTTATTTATTTATAATTATGAATGAATGAAAATTAATGGAAAACAAACCATAAATTCCTTTTTTCTTCTTCTTCTTTTATTTTTTTTTAGTTATAAATAATATAAAAAATACAACATTCTCCTCAATATTAGATGGTTAAAAAAAAAAAAATTCTACTGTGCACTGTTGTTTTTTTTTAAATTTGTAACTTACCTTATACTATTTTACTAGTTTAAAACATTATATATATATATATATACATTGACAGCTGAATAGGTTTTGATAAAGTTCTCATGGACTATCTTGTTCAATTTACTGTATGAAAAATGATAGATCTTTTCTAGTCAGCCATATCTATCTTGCTCCTCCCTTGGGCCACATTCTATACCACTGCTATATTCATTATTGTTAACAGAGGACTTTTTAGGGTACTGAAAACTTAATACTCCATCTTTTTGATTTTTTTTTCTGAGTTATTAATTAGAGCTTGATTTTCTTAGCCTTCTATTAATATTAGTTTTATGATTTAATTGTATGCCCTCGATTGGAGCATTTTAAACATTTTTCTAACTTTAGTACATGAACAAATGAAAATAAGTTAATGTGAGGGAATAGAATAATAAATCTATCTGTCCCAGCCAGGACTCGAACCTGGATCTCCTGCTTTTCGTGCACGAATGCTACCACTTGCACCACCGAGACGAGCTAGATAACTTATTAAATTCCCAACACACTAGCGAGAGCCTAACCCACGAGGAAGACGAATACATCATCTTATGCTCGAAGGAGCTGATATTATCTAGCTATTTATCGGCTCTCATTATTTACTTTTTATTTTGTAAATGTAAATTTAAAACAATTAATTCAAGGTAGATAGATAGATTTTTATTCCATTCCCTCTCATTAATTGTTTGAAATTTATGTGGGATAATAAACCACAACTAAATTAATATTTTTAAATGAAAATAAATAGTAAATAACGAGAGTCAATAAATAGCTAGACAATGTCAGCTCCTTCAAGCATACGACGATGTATTTGTCATTTTCGGAGGTTAGACTCTCGCTAGTGTGTTGGGAATTTAATAAGTTATCTAGCTCGTCCCGGTGGTGCAAGTAGTAGTATTCATGCCCGTAAAGCAGGAGATCCAGGTTCCATTCCTGGCTGGGACAGATAGATTTTTTATTCTATTTCCTTGCATTAGTTTTTTTTAATTTACGTGGGATAATAAACAACAACTAAATTAATATTTATAAATGAAAAGAAGGCTCAATAAGCTTTATTTAATTATTCATCAACCTTACTTAATTGATATTGATATAATTTTCTACTTACACACACTCTCTCAAATGCAGGCACGTTTTATTAAAAACTGTATTTTGCCACAGTGACCAAAATATTAGAATCATCCCAAAAAATAGCAACTATTCTTACTTAAGTATTCATCGTACTTAAAATTAGAGCACTGTAGGCAGGTGTTTACCCATAATCAAAATTTTAACAGAATACTATTTCAGGCATAAGTAATATTTGAATTGAATGAAACTTGACTTATCATATTAATTTAAAAAAAAAAATTTGTATCATAAAGATATTTTATTAGTTTTCACTTAAATGCTACTTAACTTGTTTAATAGTATTAAATGACTAACAAAAATATGAGTGCCGAACTTAAATTGTTAGATTTTCTTTCCTGTGACTTTACCTTTATTTTTAAGCACTCCAGGATGTAATTTCTCCTTAAACTGAAAGAAAAACACAGCATTCAAACAATTTTTGTTTCTATATAATTGCTGGCTGGTAGAGGTTCTCAGTCAACAGTGGGTGAAATAAATGAGTAATGATCACAAACCTACACAGTTCAAACATTTATTTTAACGCAGGGAACTTTCAAGGACCCCTTGTTGAGTGCTCTAAGTTGGATGAGGTGAACTTTCTCAAATCTCTGGCTATATTTGTTTTAATAATGTTTTCTGTTAATCAACAAAATATTTTCTGTTAATATTTCAAAATATAAAATTCCCCAAGGAAAGAGATATACTTGTTACCTTACTTGATTAAACAATTTTCTTATGTTCCTGCAGCCATAATTTTCATTCACCATGTTAGTCACTTTATAAATTGATTGAATATATAACGAGAAATTAAAATATGTTTAGAATTTTTTAAAGTTTTATATATATATTACAGCCCCTAAAACATTCAGCTGATGAGACAGTAACTTGAATTGTTGCTTCATCAAGTCTTGTTTTTTGCAAGATTCCTAACTATTTGTTTTTTTTTTCGTATTTCTTACTGCCATTTATTTTTATTAGTTCTTGGAATTGAAAATAAAATACACATATTTTTGTATAGAATATTAAATCTTTTGTTTAATGTTGTTCTTTTATACTGTTTTAACAGTTTAGTCTTCAGCTTATCAAGTCTTCTTTTGAAGACAAAAAAAGGTATTAAAAAGTATTATGATAACACATTCATTTATACTTTATCAGAGATTCTGTGGAATATTTTTCTTTGTAAATCTTTCAACACCTGTAGACAAACTATATAGCTATATCTATCCTCATTCATCACTTTTTTCTTTTTTTTTTAATCAGTTATTTTAATTATAAAATATTCTGCTGTACTTAAGCTAACTTTTCTGGTTTTATGAAAAAAAAAATATAATTATCATATGTTTTTATTTGAAACTTTTGTGTCAAGGCATGTAATTGTTTCTATGCATAATAGTGATCTATTGTATTTTCCCAATGGTCTCCCCATTCCTGATAGTATATATTTGTTTTATTTTATTGCATTTATATTACATTTTTTCTATTCTGATTAGAGCTCGATTTACTAAGCTTCAACAGAATCGAGTTCGTATGAAAGAGGAATACAATCAGATCTTAATCGAACGTGAAGAGCAAAAGAAAGTTGAGAAACAACTTCAGGAAACTATTGCTAAAGTTGTAAGTAAATATATGCATGTATTATTAATGTAGCATTAGTTTTATTATTATTTATGTATATTTTTTTTTTTTATGATTCTCTTTTAAAAGTATGATATATAGAAAATAGTAGAATAGACTCTCACTGTAATCTTCACTGGGAGTGATATCAGATAGTAGTCTTTGTCTGTCATTTCTGTTCCCACAGTGATAGAATAATCTGCTAAGTTTTGTCATAGTAACAGAATACTCTGCTTTGTATGCACCTCACAGCTGTTTTTGGGGTAGGTCACAAAGGTTAGTCTAACTCTGTCTTTTTTTAAACTGATGTTTTACTCTTCATGATGGGCAACATAACCTAATGTTAAGAAGGATGGTGCAAAAAAATAATACTTCGAAACCTTATTCAAAATGTAATTATTAAGAATTAAAAAATATTTTAGTAGTAGTAGTAGAAGATCATAATGGAGGGCAATCAACTTCTAAGTTATTACGCCCTATAAATACCCTTTAATATATTTACTATAAATTAGTTAATAAAAGGCAGGAATCAGGATTATTTCGACCACTATAACAACCTAAATTAAAGCAAGCCATCTGAAATATAGCAAAAAACCTAGTCACATGCAATACTTAATAACCCCATTAGAGCATTCTCTTAGCTAGTAAAATGTCATTTAACTTCTCTAAAGCTCCGAGTATCCAACGAAATTATCGTAATTTAAGGCGTTACTGTAAAAAAAATTTTATAACTCTTGAAATTTTAAATATCAAGGGGAAGGTGTCCTTGACTATCGCACTCCGTAGTGTAGGTGGGAAAATAGAGCAAAGAAAACACGACGTTGGAAAGGAAAAATAGCTCCGGGCGACCATGAATGGGTATTGATGAGATTCTGCAGGAAGCTGTTGAATCAAATCCCATAAGTACTCGCGAACTTTCCAGGGAGTGTGGTAGGTCGAAAGATGCTGTTACTCTCCATTGGGAACGTGAAAAAGAGCAGAAGACTGATCTCTCACGAACTTAATCCCCGGCAATCTGCTAAGAGGTTGGCCATTTGTGAAAATTTATTGAACCGTCGAGCCAAGGAAAAGATTAAACTACTTCATGGGTTCGAACTCCTGTCTCTTCCAACATATAGTCCAGATCTCGCTTCATCAGGTTACTACTTGTTCCGATCCATGGCCCACTTTCTTCAAGGGAAAATTTGATTATTTTGCGTTAGCCGAAATTGCGATCTAAGAGTTCTTTGAATGCCATCCCAAGGAATGGTATTAGCGTGGGTCAATGATAGATGGCTAATGACGGTAAATAACAATAGACTTAACTAGTAAATATTAATTGTATTTTATATCAAAGATGTAATAATAAAAGTTGGTTGCTTTTTTTATACACCCCCTCAGAAGATGAAAATCAAAAGTTTAAAAATGATTACTATAATTATTTGCTGAACTTCTGCCTTTCATAATTAATTTATATTATTTTTATAAAGAGAGAAATTACTTCTAAACTATATAAATATAAATGCATAATATAAATAGCTCAGAAAACATATGAAACTATTATTTTATTTTGTCATATATTTCTTTTAAGNATATATATATGGCTAATTTTTACATTATTATTTTTTTTTATTTTCAGACAGCTCCTACTCCTGAGTTGCCTCCTCTTATAAAACAGCGTATAATTGATTTAGAAACAAATGTTGAGAATCTTAAAGTAAGTTGTTAAAAAATTAATTATGATTACTTTAAAAACTGCTGTATAATTTATTAATTTAGGCAGACATTATTTAAGATATTTGGAAATATTTTTGTATGAATTTAGTTCTGCACCTCTATATTATGAGAACATAGTTTACAATGCGTTTTTTTTTTTTTTTTTTTTTTTTTTTTTTTTTTTTTTTTTTTTTTTTTTTTTACTGATGTCTGCTGATCATTTCTAAATATTACTGAAAATGATATTGACTTTCTCTGAATTTTAACCATTACCTCACTTATGAACTACTGATTTCATATTTTCAGGAGCGGCTTAGTGAAAAGGATAAAGTTCTCTCTAGTAAAACCCAAGCACTCACCGTATTGCACAATCAACTTATGCAACGTTCTCAGGAGCAGGTTGAGAAAGCAATGGCATTTACTCAAGAGATTTCTGCAATCAAAGAAGACTTTGGAAAGAGGGAGGAGGTTCTTAAAAAGGAAATTAAGCGTTTAAAAGAAAGAGAAGGTTTTATATATATATTACAGCCCCTAAAACATTCAGCTGATGAGACAGTAACTTGAATTGTTGCTTCATCAAGTCTTGTTTTTTGCAAGATTCCTAACTATTTGTTTTTTTTTTCGTATTTCTTACTGCCATTTATTTTTATTAGTTCTTGGAATTGAAAATAAAATACACATATTTTTGTATAGAATATTAAATCTTTTGTTTAATGTTGTTCTTTTATACTGTTTTAACAGTTTAGTCTTCAGCTTATCAAGTCTTCTTTTGAAGACAAAAAAAGGTATTAAAAAGTATTATGATAACACATTCATTTATACTTTATCAGAGATTCTGTGGAATATTTTTCTTTGTAAATCTTTCAACACCTGTAGACAAACTATATAGCTATATCTATCCTCATTCATCACTTTTTTCTTTTTTTTTTAATCAGTTATTTTAATTATAAAATATTCTGCTGTACTTAAGCTAACTTTTCTGGTTTTATGAAAAAAAAAATATAATTATCATATGTTTTTATTTGAAACTTTTGTGTCAAGGCATGTAATTGTTTCTATGCATAATAGTGATCTATTGTATTTTCCCAATGGTCTCCCCATTCCTGATAGTATATATTTGTTTTATTTTATTGCATTTATATTACATTTTTTCTATTCTGATTAGAGCTCGATTTACTAAGCTTCAACAGAATCGAGTTCGTATGAAAGAGGAATACAATCAGATCTTAATCGAACGTGAAGAGCAAAAGAAAGTTGAGAAACAACTTCAGGAAACTATTGCTAAAGTTGTAAGTAAATATATGCATGTATTATTAATGTAGCATTAGTTTTATTATTATTTATGTATATTTTTTTTTTTTATGATTCTCTTTTAAAAGTATGATATATAGAAAATAGTAGAATAGACTCTCACTGTAATCTTCACTGGGAGTGATATCAGATAGTAGTCTTTGTCTGTCATTTCTGTTCCCACAGTGATAGAATAATCTGCTAAGTTTTGTCATAGTAACAGAATACTCTGCTTTGTATGCACCTCACAGCTGTTTTTGGGGTAGGTCACAAAGGTTAGTCTAACTCTGTCTTTTTTTAAACTGATGTTTTACTCTTCATGATGGGCAACATAACCTAATGTTAAGAAGGATGGTGCAAAAAAATAATACTTCGAAACCTTATTCAAAATGTAATTATTAAGAATTAAAAAATATTTTAGTAGTAGTAGTAGAAGATCATAATGGAGGGCAATCAACTTCTAAGTTATTACGCCCTATAAATACCCTTTAATATATTTACTATAAATTAGTTAATAAAAGGCAGGAATCAGGATTATTTCGACCACTATAACAACCTAAATTAAAGCAAGCCATCTGAAATATAGCAAAAAACCTAAAAAATATTTTATTATTGAATGTATGAAATGAAATAAAAATTTCTGTGACCAAGTAAAATGTTATTAAATAAAANCCCTATATGTATGTGTGTGTGTGTGTTTCTAAAGAATAGCACCAAAAGGTGTGTGTGTGTGTGTTTCTAAAGAATAGCACCAAAAGGTGTGTGTGTGTGTTTCTAAAGAATAGCACCAAAAGGTGTGTGTGTGTGTGTGTGTATATACACACACCTTTTGATGCTATTATTTATCGATCCTGTTTTTTAAATTATTAATTAATTTGGTTGTAACATTCCTTCTTTTCTTTTCTGCAGGCTTTCTGATAAAGAAACTACCTTGAATGAAGTCAAGACTTTACAATGTGCTTTGGAAGAGGCCAAGTCTGAATTAGTTGCTATTGAAAGTAGAAATGAAGAAACAGCTAAAGCTTTAGAATCCTCCAGCAAAGTTAATTTGAAATTGAAGGCTCAGTTAAAAGCTATGAAAATTGAAAGGGATAAATTAAAGCAGGTTAACCTCTTCTATTATTTGGATTATTAATACCGTAATCTATATATTCACTTCCCTGTGCCTTCTGATTCCATCCTATTGTCAAATTTTATTTATTTTTTTCATTCCTGGTACTCTCTCATTGAGCTTTTTCAAGCTAAGCTATCACTGTAAATCCCTCCTTATCACCCAGATCTTTTATCCTCATCAAACTTTTTCTTCCCTCTATCTTTTCCATTCTTTTCACTTCTAGTGACTATCACTGTATCTCTAATCTCTCTAACCTCTCTAAGCTTCTGGAGCAAACAATCCAGTACCAAGTCTATTTTTACTTACTGTACTACATCTGAATCCTCTCCAATCTATTTTTTTCCTAGTTATTCTACTCAGCCCACCCTTCTTAAGATCTCTCATAGCATTCAGGCACTAATTCTAATCCTCCTATACTTCTGCTAAATAATAATCTCTCTTTATACTACTTTATCCTTCTTTCCAAACTCCAATTGCTTTATTTTTCCATCTCCTCCCTTTTCAGCCTTCAATATTTTTTTTTCTTCCTTCATCAATGGCCTCCTGTTAGCAGTGTTACATTCTCAATTCCATGTCCTCATTACCATAATTTGTTTAAAGATTCTTTACAGTAAATCTTTTTGAAAATGATGGTTCCAATTTGTATTCTTCTAAATCCTCTCTCTTTCTCTTAGCATATTGTATGGAATTAATGAAATAATATGACATCTTCTTGTCGAATGGCGTTTAGTATCAAATATGGTTTCTCTATTTTGAAATCAGGGGGGAGGGGACATTCAGTTCTTTCTAGTTGAGTCTTAAATTATTATTTGTTATTTGGTTTATAATTAAAACACAAAATTTTAAATGGTCCATATTTTTCAGGGTATAGATTAATAGCAAGATATGTGCAGTAGTTTTCTTCCCCTGAGCAATCTGCTGAAGTAATGAGAAAATTTATCAATGCGTAAACCCATTAAACAACTGAGGTTTATTTGCCACTGTTTGGTTGATATCAGATGAGAGAAAAGAGACACTCTCTTTTCTGTGGGGGGGGGGGGTTCGTGGTAGACAAAAATTTACAATTGAAATGTTTTCTGTAATTAGATCGTGAAAAAGATTATAGGTCTTAACATAAGTAAAATGTAATGTATTATTAATTATTAATTTTTATTAAATATGGGTGAGTGCTTCTCACACTCTACATTTCCGGCCAGTTTGAGAACATAGCTTAATGGTCATACCTTTTAATGCTCATTGTTCTCTCCAGCTTATAAATTATCTCTCATATCCTCTTATTTATATCCATTTTTAATAAAATATCACCTTAGATTACACAGCTTCTGTTTTCTAGATTTCACATTTTTTTTTTTCTAATTGACAATAAATTTGTATTAATATTATTAATTTAGCTATAAAATTGCACATTGATTCCTAGACAGGCGTCTCCTAGATAAATTCCCTCTTGGCTTGAAAGTAGTCACATATTTTTGTGCGACTTTAGAAGAGTGTTTCAGAATGTCTCTTAGTAGTAAATAAATAGTATAAATTATCTACTATGCCATCATTTTTGAAGACATCAAATGATTACTGATGGAAATAATAAATTTTGTTCTTACCTTATTGTTCATAATAAAATTAATTTTGTTTTCTAGACATATAATTAAAACTTCCATTATTTTATGAATGCCCTAAAAAGTTAGCTTCCCAGTAGATCTTGACCAATATTTCATTTATTTTGTGGACTTGGGTCACAAAAGACATTCTATTGTAACTGCCTGAAATCATCTACATATTTTTGTTTGGCTAGCTCCTAAGCTTTGTAAATAAGACCCTTGGGCTACATAAAAAAATACAAAAATCACTAGAATGCTAGAAACTATTATATAAAAACCTGTAGATGTCTGCATTTGTGTGTGTGTGTGTGTGTGTGTGTGTGTGTGTGTGTGTATTTTCTATATAGTATTTATATATATGCACGCTAGCTCTGTAGTTTATAAAATAATGAAGCCAAATTAAGTATTTCTTTCTTTTGGAAATTTTTGGACTAGTTCATTAATGGCTGTAATCAGAAAATGTATAATAAAATATTTAGTAACTAAAATTGCAAGTAAAAAAGTAGTTGAGAGATATGCCCTATTCTAGTCCTATCCTATGCGTATACTAAGTAGTAATATCTTCTAAAATTTCAATTCATCTCTAGTAATGAATAGTTATTCTATAGGCTATTAAAGTTTTACTTTTATTAATGACATATTTATAGTAGGTATGGGTAGTGTCGAAAGTCAATATTTTGGTCAATTAGTGTAAAATAAAGAAGAAAACAAAGTCTTTATCGTAATATTTCTAATTGCGGTTTCGACATATTTGTAATTGTTTCGCTCTCACGAATGAATAATAGCTGTTATTTAAGCACTGAAAGCGAGAGAGATTTGGAGCCATTAAGCCCTTTTTATTTGTACTTCCAAATCTAGTTTTAATTGCCCGTTTCAGCCGGGGCCTGGATACGCGGCCAGTCTCTCCGAGGACTTCAGAGAGCCATCGGGAACTCTCTTCAGAAACTCCAAGNTGTGTGTGTGTGTGTGTGTGTGTGTGTGCGTGTGTGCGTGGGTGTGTGCGTGTGTGTGTGTGTGTGTGTGTGTGTGTATATATATATGTATATTAAGAGATTTTGTATTATGTCTGGTATTCAGTGTTGGCTCACACAGTTTGGAAGCTGAAGTTGATATTAGCCACAATTAAAATCTACTCCTTAGGCATTTAAAACTAAATTAAGTGTAATTCATTATTGTTTTTAATTTAATTCCATTTTTTTTTAATCTGCATAATTTATTTTTAGTCTCTGGAAGGTATTGAAGAAACAGAGGAACTGAAGAATCAAATTGCTCTTCTTGAAGAGGAAAAAGGTAACCTCCAGTTGCAACTGGTAGACTTTGATGATTTTAAAGGTACACACTTCTCTCCCTGCTTATTATCGAGACTCTAATTTTATTTTGGGCCGAGGGCTTTTGGATCATGGTAAAATATAACAGGGGAGTGTGTGAATTACTCTGCTTTCCATTTGGTTTTATTTTTAGGTGATGGGTCTATTTACTAATAATGATTCTGTTCTTAACTTAAATTCACAAGCTCTAGCTTATGCTCATCTAACTTCTAACTACTGAGAATGTTTAAATTACTGCTTTTGTTTGTTTCTTAATACTTTTTATTTCTTATTCCGAGTGAATTTTACACACACACACACACACACACACACATATATATATATAGCCACAATTACCAGCTTTCTAATAGTGGAACAGTTTTTTTTCTTCTATAAAGTTAAAAAATATGAATATTATTTATCTTGCTACTTAGTGTTAAAAGAGAAATGTCTACATTTGTTAAATTTCTGGGAACAGATATTAATTTTTTTTTAAATTTTATTAAAGCAATAAATGTTTTAATTATCTGCATGTTTGCTTCCTTATGCCAATTATGTAGTAATGGAATATGGTAACTAAAAAATTGGTATACGTAATAATTGTTCAGTTAATATAGTGTTCAAATGGGCTTTAAAAGTTATTCTAGTTACATTTTAGCTTCTGCGGTTCTGTAAAATTTGGCTTGTATTCTTTTTTAAATAGCTATTAGCTCTTATCTACCAGCTTAAGATTTTTTTTTCTTTCATATTTCTATGGTTTATCAAACTTTTCAGTTTCAAACCAAAAATTTGGTATTTCATATTAAAAAGAAGTTTAGTGACTGGTTTTCTTGGTTTCACCCTTTTCATGACAGTTGTGAACATTTGATCCATGTGACAACACCCTCTCGCCTTCATGATAGCTCTGAAGATGGCTTACAATGTAAGCCGAAGCATCAGCAGATAATAAAAAATACATTTTTTTTTTTAATATTATTTTTTAATCAAACTTGACTGAACCCTAAAAATTCTCTACCAATTTATTATTAATGAAATCAAATTGCAAAAAGTTAATTCTTAATAAATTATAATTAATAAATATGATGATTAGAAAAAATAGATACTCTTCAAATTTCATTAATCCACTTCATGCATTGACACAATTCTGAGCTTTATGGCTACATCTTATAATAATTCTATGTTGGAAATTCTTATTTTTATTTCTGTTGAGTGTGATTGTATGTTTAAAATACATGTTATTGTGCACTGACTAATCCTTGTTTGCCAGAAATGTCAGTCGGCATTCCCTATTCGAGATAAACAAGTCAGAGCCTACAGCTGAGTGTTTAAAAAAATATTTTATTATATTACAATTATAACAAATTGTTGTACCTTAGAAACACCCAATTCATAGCTTGTTGCATGACTTAACTATAATTAATTGGAATATGATTATGAAGTGTAATATTACCCAATAACTATTCAAAGGATATTGGATGTCTGGCTAAGAAATAATTTGAATAGCCCAAAAAATATATAATATTCTCTTAAAACAATCTATTATTAACAAAAAATTGCTAATAATGTTAATAATATGTGATCTATATTACTTAATTTACTGTAAATATTATCTATTGTATTTTCTGAACTCACTTAATTTTGGGATTCCAACCAGTGTGCTTTGTACGTATTATTATTTTTTTTTTTTTTCATGTGACGTTTCACATGAGACAAAAGCTCTTTACTTTTATAGTGTTCTATGGTCTTGAGAATTGGCTTAAGGTAATGGCAGGCTTTTGTTTCTCTATTAATACTTAACAGGATGGGACTATGACCTCCATTAACTGAATTGAGTTCCACATGATACCCTTGACAAAAAATAGATTTTTAATAAGTAAGCTTATAGGTAGTTGATATCTGGTAAATATATAAGTAAAGAGATTGGATGTTTTGCTCCAATGATTCCATTACTTTGATTACTTGTAGCATTTATATATANTCGTCAAATTACTAACTTGATGGCTATCAAACTACGATTCCTCTACACATTATCTACTAGCTTGGTTTTAAGATATCTATTTATTTATTTATTTATTTATTTATATGCAACATTCATATTATGAACTTAATTTGAGAACCATAAATTATGGAGAATACTTTGGAAGTATTTGCAATAATGAATGTGCTATTTCTCAAGTAGAGTATTAGTTTACATTTTCATGCTATCAGTTCTGTAGAGAAAGAGCTATTCTATTGATAGCTACTTATTCTTGAAGCTGTCCAGAAAAAACAAAACTCTCGGTCTCCTTTGTTTAAACCTCTCAGTACATTTGTTTCCTAAAAACCTGTAATCCTTAATTCTCATTAATATTATTAACTTTTGGCATGTATTGGCATCAAGTTGAATTGCTATGTGTTTTTCTCTTTGAACTAATTTTTATTCTTTAATCACAATTGAGATGGTGAGGATTTTGTCAGTTGTAATTGAAGAAATAATACAAACAGATCCAACATAAAACTGTTGTTTCCAAAAATGATTCAAAATTAGCCATTTGAATTAAGTGGTGTCATTCAGAAAGGCATGTTGAGCTCTGCTGCATTGTTTACAATCAGAGTAGTTGATTTCATTTTATTTTGGATGGCTCTAATTGTTTTTTACTAAATTTCTGTGACAAATTTTTATAAAATACTGATTCATAAGTTGTTGCTTATAAATACCTTTTTTATTTTAGTTTAGGACATGTTAGACACTATTCAAATTAACAATTTGCTTCTTCAAACAATATTATGGCACTAAACCTGACTATCTATGTCCTGGAACTAACTTTCGACCATTTTCATTATTTTCTTCTTTTTTTTAGAATCATATGCTAATCTTGAAAGCAAAACAACACTTCTTGAAGAAGAACTTAGTGTTTTAAGAGAAGCTTTCAAATTTTTAGAAGAAGAAAAAAACACTCTTTCTAATAGTAAGTGTTATTTTATCTTTAAAAAATTATTGGAGAATATAAAACTTACCTTGACTAAAAAAAAAGCTAGTGTAAATTTAAACACATTCAAAATTTAGTCATTTTTTTTAGCTGGAGGTAGCCCTGAGCCAATCAGATAAATAAACTGACTGATTTATAACTGGTTAGTGTAAATGAATGAATGAAACTCATATGTATGTTTAAAGTTAGTGGTTGCCTGAGTTGGCTTGTGAAAATTAATTGAGAAATTAGTTATACTTTACACAGTTATTTTTATTTATTTTTTTTTTTTATTGAAGCTTCCTGGTTCAAGAAATACAATTAGTAATATTGTATTAATTTTTATTAACAGTTTTTGGGATTCAACAAAAAACATGGTTAATCTTTGTCTTTGTCTGATAATTGATCTTTCTATAAAAAAAAATCTTAAAAGTATGAATATTTTAAAACAATATATTCAAATTTCAGATCGGGTGTCTGATTAGCCTTCCACTTAAAGTTTTTCTTTCTACCAATAATTTATTTTGAACAAACTTTATATTAAAAAGAGATAACATCTTTCAATAATGCTAATTCTCAATAATGCTAGTTCTTTTAAATTCATATATAACTCAAAAATAGATAGGTAAAAATTTATTAGACTATCAGTTTGACTTATAATTTTAATTCTCTAGATTATGCAATTCAGTATCCTTCAATCAATCCTGATTGAAAAAAAAATTTTTAAGCCAAAGCAAGAGTAACAGGTTAGAAGAGATGACAGTGTGTTTACCTATCAGTAACATTGAATAATTATGTAATCTCTGCACCGCCTTCCCTCATTCTGTTCTTCTGAATTGGTCAGAAACAATGACACTATATATACATACATACACACACACATACATACATACACTAAAATATAGATGTGAAGTTCAACTTATAATTATAACTATTTCAAAAATTTCTGTTGCTCCTTCCTTCTTTTTCCTTTTTAATATATATGTAAGTTGTATATATATTATAAAGGAAGAGAAAATATTTTTGTTGAAAGTGATCTGATATTTCATTTTCTGTTACAGGTTTATTGACAACAACCGGTAAAGTCAAGGAACAAGAAGATTTGATTCTATGCTTGAAATCATCAATAAAAGAATTGGAAGAACAAAAAATATCTGCTGAAATGAGATGTATAGAAATAGAAGAAAAAATGGAAAGCCTTCAATACACGATTTCCTCTCAAGCAGAGCAATTCACTTCAAATATTACTAACCTGCAAGAGCAAATAGATGAAAAAACTTCAATGATTGAATCTCTCAGCAACCAGTTAAGCCTAAAAGAACAGGAAATATTTGATATTAAGGGCAATAATTTCCCAGCTGAGGTTGAATCAGATTCTAGGCTTCTTGAAATTGAATCTTATAATAGCGAGCTTGTAGAAAAAGTTCGTGAACTTCAATTTAAGTCAAATGATCAAGAAAGTGCCCTAACACAACTTAATGAATGCTTAGCTGAAAGAAATGAAACTCTTAACAACTTAAAAGTAAAGTGTGATGAATTGACAACAATTGTATCTGACCTCAATAACAATAAAATACAATTAGAAAATGAAATACTTTCCTTGAAAGCTAATGAAGAAAGTCATCGGCAAGCTAATCTGGTTAAAGATCAAACTGAACAAAAAGAAGATGTAAATTTAAAATTTAAGAAATTGGCTGCAAACTACAAAATTAAAGTAAAACTATGTCAAGAACTTGAAGAAAAATTGAAATGTTCCAATGCAGTTATTGATGAAAAATCTACAGAAATAGAAGATCTCATATCTAAGTTAAATGAAACAAAATCTGAAGTGAATAATCTTAATAAAAGGGAAATTGAATTAAATAGTGAACTGGAAGATTTAAAGACTAAGAATCAGGAATTGTTGAAAGTTGTTGAAGATATGGTACCTAAACTAAAATTAATAGAAGCTGAAAAATCTTCAGCTTTGCATAGAGCTGAAAAAATGGCTAAAACTCTAGAAGAATTAAAAAAAATGAAAGATGGGGATTCGGAAATCTTAAAGGACCATGTGTTAAGTGTAAATTCTATGGCCAGTCGCGTTTCACTTCTTGAGCAAGAATTAGGAAATTTGCAAAGCATTTTAAGTGAAAAAAATTCTGTAATAGGTGATTTGGAGACTGAAAGGAAAAGATTGGTTGATGATATGAAAAACAGTGAAGTGGAGCTGGAAAGATTACGAAATTTATATCAGAAAGAGTCTGTCAATAACCAAAATGTCCTTACGAACCTCCAAGGCCTAGAGAGTGAAATGTTGGTTAGCAGAGGAGAAATGAATCAAATTGCTGAGCAACTTAACTCAGTGACTAAGAATTATAATACATGTCTTGAAAGTCTTCAAGAAAGAGAAAATTATATTGAAGTTCTTGAAGAAGATATTGTTGCAATGAAGACTAAAATTTATAATCTAGAGTCAGGTATCGGGGACAGGCATAGAGTGCTTGAGGACAGTGGTAAGCAGCTTTCAAATATGTTAGAAGAAGCAGAAATACTTTCAAAGGCTTATGACAAATATCAAACTGGAATGGAGACAAAATTTAAAATATTGGAGGATAATGAAAATGCTATGAAGCATCAAATTTCACTACTTAAAGATAAAGTAGATTTACTCAATAATATCAATCAAGAGCTTAGCTTGAAGAATGAAACTTCAGAAAAACAAATTACAGATATGTTGGAAGAAATTAACACTCTAAGAGATGTCAAAAATTCTTATAACATGACATTAGACAGAATAGAAATTTTGAATGAAGAATTGAAACAAGTAATGTGTGATTTTGAAGAAAAAAATCAGGAACTTATTAGACTAGGAGAGGAAAGGAATGATTTAATTAATAAATTAAATGACTTTGAGGACACCTGTTCAGATTTGAAAACACAATTAGAAGAATCTGAAGAGAATATTCACAAGTTAAATAATGAGCTAGCAATTAAATCCAATGCTCTTGAAAATTCATTGTTAGAAATTAAGTCATTAAAAAATGAAATTAGCTCTGATAGTATGCAAAAATTAGATACGCCCACTGGAGAAATCAAAGTATTCTCTTGGGACCAGCACAGTCATCAGCCTCCAGAAGATTCCTCCTTTGTTGGAAATGATTCTCTCAAAACTGAATTAGATGAAAATAAAAAGATTTTGTCTGATGCTCAACTAAAAATACATAACTTGCAGTTAGAGATTGATTCAATTATTTCAGAAAAAGATGCAGAAATACTTTCATTAAAAGAAGATTTATCTAAGATCACTTCAGAATACTATAACACGAAAAATAATATTCCTTCTCAAAATATATCTTCAGAGGAACCTTTATCATTGTTTCCTTGGCCCAAAGAAGAGGAAAGCAAAACTAATGAAAGAATTGTTAAAGAAGAATTTGATGAAAATATAAATAAGTTAGTATCAGCACAGCAGGAAATAGAGAATCTTAAGGAAACAATTACTGCTTTATCAGTTTCCCATGAAGAAGAGATTAGAGCTTTGAGAGCAGAAAATCAAAAACTATCAAATGAAAAGGCAGACTTTGAAAAATTGGCATTAAAGGAGGAGAATAATGAAAAAAATATTAATGAAGTTCAATTTTTTTCTTGGACTGATCATGATCACAATTCTACTAAAAAAGAAAATACTGATGAACATCAAGAAATTTCTAAGTCATTAGAGGCTGCCCAGCAAGAAATCATCAATTTGCAAGCTGCTTTGAGCACAGTCCTTACTGAAAAAGATTCTGAAATTTCCTCTTTAAAATCATCAGTAAGCAGATTAACGAATGAAAAAGAAGATCTAGAAAAATCATTGAATGCAGAGCAGAAAAGTTTAGCTGATAATAGATCTGATGAATTGAAAATGTTCTCTTGGGGGCAACTTAGAGAAGACATAGGGAAGGATGAAGAAGATGGATGGGGTTGGATAGGAGCAGAAGCTCATTTAGAACAGGATCATAAACATTCAGAAGCTCTTCAAATACAGTCCCTTACTCAGAAAGTGAATGAGCTTGAAGAAGAGCGTAATACATTGAATATAAAATTGAATGCATCAAAACTTAAGTGTGTGAAACTTTTGAAGAAAGTAAAAGAAATAGAAGCAGTTAATGAACAAAATAGAACAGAGCGAAATGTTGGATTCAGTGATCTAGATTTTGCTTTACAAGCAGAGCTGAGATCCCAACTTGATCAAATAGAAGCTAAAAACAATGAACTCAATTCTGAATTAAATAGTTTAAAGTTAGAGAAAGATAATTTATTGAAGAGAGTTGATGTACTTACTTCTGCTAACGAGCAGTTGATTGAAATGAAAGAACGTCAAGATGTAGAAGTTCAAATGTGGCAAAAAAGAAGCATTGAACTCAAGAATGAAGTTCAAGCATTACAGTGGTCTCTAGAAGAAGTTAGATCAGAAATGCCTTTAATGAACAAAGATGAAGAAGAACTGTTACACAAGTTCAATGCTTTGGCCTCTGAAAATGAAAAACTTCAAAGTATTATCTGTGATTTGAAAGATGGCCAACCTGTAGGAAACACCAATGTGAGTGCTGAACTAAATGTTTTGAAAGAAGAACTGAAGCGACTCAAAGACTTAAGAAACAAGGATAAAGAATTGTTTGATAATGAACTCAGAAAAGCAAATGAAGAATTGGACTCTATGGAACAACAACTTGATTCTCTTTTAAATGAGAATAAAGTGCTTAAAGATAAGCTTAATGGAGCTAATTCAAGTCGAGAAATTGCCAAATTGAACGAACTGATCGAAAAATTAACTGCCAGTAATAAAGATTATGAAGAAAAACTTTCAGTATGCAAAAACTCCTCTTCTGATATTCAGTCAAGGTTAGAACTTCTTGACAGTGAAAATTCTGTCTTGAAAAATCAAGTATCATGTCTAAATGAGGTTAGGAATGAATTAGATTCATTGAAGTTACAAGCAGAATTGTTAACTGAAGAAAATTGTAAACTTAAACTAGAAATTGATTTTTATAAAAGTGCAAAAGAAGAAAGTAACTCACTTTTAGATAAAATTCAGCAGCTCGGCATAGAAAATACTGATTTGAAAGAACAACTTAATTTTGTTCAAAATTCAAAATCTGACCATGATAATCATCAGGCAGACTTATTGCAACAAAAATTAGATTATGTTACTGCTGAGTTGGATTTGTTGAGAAATGAATTTGACAAAATATCATCAGTCAATCAAGAACTTAAAAAAGAACTCATAGATGCTAAAGAACTGAGTGAATTAGAAATAAGAAAAAGCACTGAAAACATTGAAGAGGCTGAAAAGAAGATAAATGAGATAAAGGAAGAATTAAAATGTGCATTAACTGAGTTGGAAGAAATAAATTCTGTAATTAATGAAACAGTTATTAAATATAATTTATCTCTTTTGCCAAGTTGCAAAGTTGATACATTAAAGAATATTTTTATTTACACTGATAACATTTCTACTGATAATGCTAGACTAATGACGGAATTAGCATACATTAAGGACCAGTTATCAAACAGTCAGAGGGAATCTACTTCCATATGTTTAGGTTCTACAACACCCGTGTTTAAAGGGTTTTCAGCATTTACTAATGATCCATTTGATAATATTCAATCAAATCAGCAAAGTTTTGAAAATGAAAAATTAAAGATAGAAATATGTGAATTAAGATCTATCATTGATACATATGAACTTGAACTTTCTAAATTGAACTCAGAAAAAGTTACTAATGAACAAATAATAGCTGACATGAAAACTGAAATATCATCTATGAATGAACTCGTTGCAAAATTAAACTTGCAAAGAACCAGTGTAAGTGATGATGTTAGAGTCAAATTGGAAAAGGCTGATTTCGAAATAAATCGATGGAAAGATGAAGCCACTAATTTGAGACTTGAAATAAATACTTTGATTGAGAAGCACTCTCAAGAAATAAATGCTCTTAAAAAAAGTGAAGTTGGTTCAAAAGAGAAGCTTTCTGAAATTGAAGAAAATTATCAAAATACTATGTTAAACAAAGATCAAGAGAGTGGATATTTAAAACAAATTCTTTCGGAAAAAGAGCAACTTCTTGCTAATGCCATTAATGAAAGGAATGCATTGCACTCTCAGTTTGAGTCTATGTCTCAGCAGTTTTTTGCTCTGGAAGATAGAGTAAGAGTGGTTACAAGGGAAAATGAAGAACTCCAAAGTGCACTTAACCAGTGTAACAGGGAAGGAAATGCAGTAATTGAAAAACAGGAGGAAGAAATTCGTAAATTAATGGCTAAAATAGAGTACATGAATCATTCCCATAACATGAAAAATTCAGAAAGTGAAAATGTGAAACTATTGATGGAACAGATTCAGGATATGTCTAATAGGTTATTATATTTCGAACAAGCTTCTACTGAACAGCAATCTAAAATTATTTCTCAAGGTGATGAAATATCCAATCTGAAAAGAACTGTTTCAGATCTTGAAAACCGGAAACTTTATTTAGAAAATCTTATAAGTGAAAAGGAGAAAGAAATAGATTCTTTGCGTACTGTACAAACAACTTCTTCAGAATCATTTCCTGGCTCAATAAATAATGATTCTGATGCCAAACTTGCCACTGTCATTAAAGAAAAAGACCTAGAAATTGCACGCATTTCAACAGTTCTTCGAGATACACAAGAGAGACTGGTTCAAGTTCAAGATTCTAAACCAATGGATAAAGTTATGACCCTCCAGGCTAAACTAGATCAGAGTCTTTATAATGTTCATGTTTTAAATGTGAAATGTGATGAACTTACCGAAGAAATCATTCAGGTAATTTTAGCTTACGATTAATTATATTTCATAATATAATAATTCCATAATATAGTATGTAATAATATGTTAATTGTAGGTCAGATTTTATTTTCTTTAAAATACCCTGATAGAACCTAAAAAGTGAATAATAATAGCTTGCTCTCAGCAATTTTTATATATATATTTTTTTTTTTTTTCACTTGACTTCTTGGTTAAATGTTTATTTTTATTAAATAATTAAATTCTTCCTTTTGTTATATATTTGCTGTATTTTATGATCTCTAATTCATGACCTGTTCCATTTATTTTCAATAGAATTAAAAACATAAGTTATATTAGTGTATATATTGTCAGCATTTCATAAAGATTATTTATTTAAGATAAGATGTACAATTTTTATTTGTAACTATATATGTAAATATACAGATTTATTTATATTTTTTTATTTATTCCTTGATTTTTGCAATTTCTTATAATTTTTTCTTATGCATATAATATGATGTCAGAGTTTTCATTCTCTCACAAAATTATCCACTTTTTTGAAAGTGTGGATTACAGCTGTCCAACTCATATGAAAGTATGTAATACAAGGGTTGATATTTATGTATCCTGAATAATTAACAAAAATAAATATTTATAAATGGAGGTTTTTTTTACCCTAGATATTAATATTATATGTTTTTTTGTAGGGGTTCGGTCAAGGTAGATCCAAAAAATACTAATANACACACATACATATGTGTGTGGCTCCATAATATGTCTATAAATTTTTTTTACTTTCTGCTTCGCTTAAAGAAAAGTTTATTTAATGTAATATGTTTAAAAATTTCTCAAGGAAAAGTTTTTTATAGCTACAATATTTTCAAACATTTCTCTAAAATGTTTTTCTTTATATTTATGATTTTTATCTGCTAGACTTTCTTTTTCAAAATCATTTGAAAACTCATCAAAGGGGTCTAATAGGTATAATTCGTTGATCGATATTGTGTCACATTTATCCGAATCTTGTATTCTATTACTTAACTTATAAAAACAAAGCTTTTTACTTTCAATTATTCTAATCTTCCTCAGAATATTTTGTCTTCTTCCCATTTGACTAAATAGTTCAGCCTAAAGCCGCTTCTACTTTAAAATTGAATATAGGCTGAAGTGATTCTCTTAGACTTTCACATATAAAAAGTTATTATGAATAAAAAATTCTAAATGGAGCTGTAAAATGAAATAAGTAAAAGTGACAACAGCTTTGCTGGAAGTCTCTGTTTGTCACTACCAACCCTCGAACAGTGGGTTTGGGTCCCGCTCTGTGTAGGGTTTTATTGGAAAATTAAAGCCTTCCATGTTAAGAATTGAGTGGCTACCTGTAGATAGTCCATACCTCCATAAAACCCTTTTGGTTACATGGAAGATAAAAATAATTAAATACCAGGTATGCAAGTTTAAAATGTCGTTTATTTCTTAAAATATATACACAGTAATTTAAAAAAAAAGTATAAATATTTTATTCAAAGTACTGGCCCTCGCTTTCTACACATTTTGTCCATCTCTCGGGCAATATATGGATACCATTCCAAAAGAATGCTTCATCTTTATTTGAAATCCATTGATCGAGCCATTTTCGTACGTTTTCGAAATTGTTGAAGTGTTGCTCCGCCAATGAGTGTCCCATCGATGAGAAGAGGTGATAATCAGAAAACGCCAGGTCAGGTGAATACGGCGGTTGGGGTAGGAGTTCCCAACCAAGCGAAGAAATCGTTTCCTTAGTCAATCTGGCTGAATGTGCAGGAGCGTTGTCATGCTGAAGAATTACTTTGGCGTGCCTTTGAGCCCATTCTGGGCGTTTTTCGATCAATGCGTGACTCAAATTGATCATTTGTTGTCGGTAGCGCTCGGTATTGACTGTTTCGCCGGGCTTGAGAAGCTCGTAGTCGATTTGGTCGATTTTCTCGTTTTTGATCAGTAACATCAAAATCACCACGTTTGAAACGTTGAAACCAACGTTCACATGTCTTGACGGTTGGAGCAAGATCGCCATAAGTCTCAACAAAAATTCGATGACATTCAGATGCCTTTTTCTTTTGATTAAATAAGAAAATCATGACATGCCGCAAATGCTCTTTATTTGGCTTAAAATTAGACATTTTTAACACCAAAGAAAGGTATGATACGTCCACGTAAACGACTTAAAAACAACTGACTTTTGTAAACAAATGACTAACAAACAAAATAGCGTTTAGAGATAAGCAAATCCTTCAATAGGCTAAGAGCGCATTCTATTGGAATTAAAACGACATTTTAAACTTGCATACCTGGTAAAGGATAATTAATATAACTATATTAGAAGTTTCATGAATGAGCGTTATTTGACCCATCAACCAGTATAATTATAAAGTAATAATTTGATCTTTGTTTGTCACTTAATTTATTTAAAATTTAAAAATAAATTTAAACCTTTAAGAATTCAAATTTAATCCCACCCTTTTTAATAATTAAATGAGTTATTAGTACATATGAGTATATTTACTATTTTGTTTTATTACTTGTATCTAGCTCCTTGGAGAAAGAGACACTCTTCAATTCAGGTTATCTGAATCTCTGAGGGAGAATGAATTATTGAAGGGGAAAGGAGCATCTGAATCTTCTTCTACATCATCTCCTGAAATAAAAGACAAGTATGTTTTGAAATATTCTAGATTTTCTATAACTTTAAAAACCTAAATTATCTAATAAGAATATTAAATTTATATACAGTTTGTGCCATATTCAATT
Source organism: Oncopeltus fasciatus (assembly GCA_000696205.2). NCBI lineage: Eukaryota > Metazoa > Arthropoda > Insecta > Hemiptera > Lygaeidae > Oncopeltus > Oncopeltus fasciatus. Next base: position 63,023 of record KZ807176.1, on the reverse strand, counting down.
GGTATTTGTAAATACAGTTTGTTCAATCAGTTGATATTTAAGATTTTTGGGCAATAATTATTCCATTATTATATGTTTCTTGTAATAAAAAAAAAAGAATTTTAAATAACAGCTGTAGATCTATTTAATCTACATTGCAAAACATATATTTAACCAAGCGGTTTGCTGAGAGCTACAATTTTATCACAATTACTCCCTTAAATCTTTATAATTTTACCTTTACTTTGCAATTAATATAAATACTGTTTCATTAAAGAAAGTAAAATGCAATGGGTTGTTGGAATTAGTTTCCAATTTAAAAGAATGGTGCTTTGTGACCATATTCTGCATCTCGATTATTTATACACATTCACACACATAAGTATAACCTTCTGATGATACTATAGATTGTGTATCTAAACAGATTGTGTGTAATAGTGCTGAATATGATTGCGTTTTATAAAACCTATATCACTTATGTGTCTTTACATTTATATTATTATTTATTTATATAGTTTTGCTCTATTTATTTCACTTCAATGAACTCCTAATCAGGAGCACAGTTAAAAAAATATTAACATTTTTACTTCTTTTACAAATTTGTTTTTGTTTATCAATGGCTTTTTATTTATTTCTCATTTAAATTGAATGTATCATTATAATTTTTCTCATATACTCCTTAATAGTTGTTATTCACTTTCCCATAAAACTTTCCAATTAAATAGTTGTACTAAACTAACTTTTATTTTGCACTCCAGGCTTGGTGAACTTCGCAAAGTTTACAAGAAAGATCCAGCTCTTCAATTAGACATGGAAACTCGACACAATCGTCAAATGGATTTATACACTGGTAATAATTGAATTTTGCATTTAAATTTATTATTAAGCATTTATTATTTGCTTTATTTTTATTTTAACTTTTAATTGTTTTTATCTTTACAGAAGAGAAAGAAGAAAACACTTCTGTGGATTTTGGGATATTTAATTGGTTTTTCAGGTAAATTTTATTTTTCTGTCTATTCCCTATTGCTCCAATTTTATTTCTCCAAATATTTTTAAAATTATTTAAAAATTTATTGAAAAAAATCTGATATTATCATGCAAACATGCATAAAGTACATACTTAATGATTTTCAAAAAATGTATAAAGGAAAGTACGTGTAAAGTTTAATTTTATAATATTTACGTTCTATAATTCAGTAAAATTGTAAAATTCAACTTTCTAACGTTTATGTTACTAAAAATTCTTGTTTAAGAAGAAATAAATAATTGTAGCATTGGGTAAGTGATTGGTTGAGGGAAGCCCCCGCTATTTCTCTCTGGCTAATCAGTCTGCTAAAACTGTCACCAGTTTCTCTTATATATACAAGAATATAATATGAGGAGCAAAGATTTAAAAAAAAATTGTCAATCCAAGAGCAATATAAACTTAAAAGGTTTCCTGCACTTATTTAAAGATAGAAATAAATAAGGGTAAAGGACTGATCCACTGGTCTGTTTACTGGCCACTTTCTCAGCTTTTTCCAGCCTCATTTATCATCTAAAAGAACCATCTATTATCTTTTTGATTTTGTAGCTTCCACAAATCATGTATACGGTAATTCCACGTATTATTTGTATGGTAATAGCCTTTAAACATAAAGGCTATTACCATATATGTATTTATTATGTAGATAAATTAATGTTGTCATATAGTGAATTCGAGCTTTATTAGAGTGAACAGAGCAAATTTTTTTTTTATGAGATGAAGAACATAAAACTATACAATCAGATCCTTATGCTTATAATTAGGCAAATTAACTTAGGTAACTAATTTTAAATAAACTTATAAATAGTAATCTCACAGACATTTTAGTTTATTTTAGAGGTCCGCGAAAAGCTTTATTCCTTGCATCTACCTACTGAGACTATCCTACTGTGAAGTTGTGTTTAAACATTTTGTTTCATTTTTCCCCCTTTTTTGTTCTTAATTTAAAACCAGTTTTTTTGTTTTTTAGTTCTCCTAGTTCGCCATCACAACCAAAATCTTGACATGCTTCAACCAAATTAAGTGCCTGGTATATGAGTGAGGGATTTAATGGATTTCACTTGAGAAGACAGTGAGATAACTTTTCTAAGACCTTTTCCTTCATAGGATATTGCCTTTTTGTTAAGATTTTCTTTTGAAGATTATGATTTACTTTCAAAAAAGGTAAATTCCATCAGTTCCATTTATCTTAGTACCATTTTAAGTAATGAAAACCTAAGTCTTCGGAATATAAATGTACATAATGTTTAGGTGAACGATTGTAATGTGTATGTTTGTGTCCTTATGTTATGTATTTTATTATTTGTTCAAAATTATTAATATGTGTGACTCACACAGTTTATTATTATGTATCATTGTATGATGTTTATTTTCATTGAAGGGAATCATAGCAATTTTCAGTTATATAATTTAATTTTCGATTCTCATTCCAAATTATTTTTAAATCATTTTTTTTTCTGAAATAAATCTAATTATTTTATTTAAAATCAATATTTAATTGTAAACAACTATTTTTTTCCATTAAAAACCAATAAATGTATAGTTAAAAGTAAAAATATGTATGTGTGGTGAAATGCTAATTATAAATTATGGCATAAATGGGCAAATTTTTTCAAAGTCCAAGTATTGAAGAAAAAATAAATAAATCAATAAATAAAATGGAATCCACTGAGTGTATATATATGTATGTATATATATATATATATATTTTTTTTTTTTTTTCCCCCC
>KZ807176.1:32273-43723 GCA_000696205.2 Oncopeltus fasciatus | reverse complement strand
TTATCCGTCTTCATTGGTTTCTGCAAACCATCTTCTGTTGGCGAGCGCTTTCGGACATTGTCCATCTTCTTCCAAGAAGGTAATATCCAAGTTCGCTAGGCTTCAAACTGATCATTACCTGGAACTTTCATCTGTTCCAATACTAAAAATAATTACATTTAACAAACTGTCCATTTCTACACAAAATTTTGTAATTTTCATCACAATTCTAAAACACTTACAACTCTACCAAAAAACTTAAAACAAAAACCCCTTCTGTCTTTTATTTTTCGACTCCCCTTTCGCAATGTAATTCACCTTTGTGAATAAAATAAACATAAGTGATTTTCAAGGTCACACTATAATATTCAACATCATATAAAATATACACAGAATACAAAACGGTTATACTTCTAATTTTGTATTGTTAAAAATATATCAAAGGAGCCCTAAAACCTCCATTATACAAAACATTCTGAATGTATTAGAAATTTAATAAATTAATCATACATTATCATTGCTTTTATTGAGCATAAGTATTATTAAGTATCATACCTTCTATTATCTGTCTTCATTGGTTCAATTTAATTGAATACAGACAGTGACAGTGAACACATGTGTTCGGCCAAGAAGATGGACAATGTCAGAAAGCGCTCGCCAACAGAAGATGGTTTGCAAAAACCAATGAAGACGGATAATAGAAGGTATGATAGTTCTATAACCATTGGTTGTGAAAATAACCTTTTATATCATTAAGCATTACATATTTAATGATTAGCAGTCCACATTAGGACTCCTCTGGAGTTGGTTAAAAGTATAAGTCCCTTATAAGCATCTTTAAGTACTACTAAAATATTTCATTGTAAATAACATAATGAACTAGGTTTTCAAGTAATGTAATCAAGAATCAATAGGGTGTCATAGAAAGTGTTATTAAGTATATTATTAATATTACAAGTGGAGCAAAATCTGTCCAGCCCATAGTGACTTCAGTCCATGGATAATTTATTGCGCAAGCCCCTGATGACAACCCAGATGAACTTTTGGACTTAAATGAAGAGCAATAAATAACTGGGATGAGCCATTGAGATATTACTACCATTATGATATTTACTAATAGAAAGTTTACTACCTTTCTTACACAAAAAATAAGAGAGCTTCAGAGTAAAACAAAATGAGTGCTGCAAAGTGACACTCTTCAGAAGTGTTCAGATCCAATCATATTTCTCTTTACTTAATTTCTTTGCCAAGTACTTGCATCCTCATTCCCCTGGATCCCTTGTGTCCTGGCACCCACCTGCCGGAAGTCTTCTAGAATATTCTTCTGAATAGAAAGATGGAATAATTTAAAATATCCTTTATAAAATTTTAATTTTTTTGTTTAATAGAAAGGTATCATTGGAAACTTAATTTTTCAATTCCAACAAACTTTAAAAAGAAGTACTGCACTCTGGTATTTCTGAGTGTTAATAATGTATTTGTATACCCTTCTATATTTCTTTTAAAAATGGCTTTTAGAAATAATATTGAATTTTATATATATGCATTGACAACAAAGCAATGCCAGTTCACGATGTGTCTAATAAGTCAATAAGTTCATAATAAACTATTATACCAAATAATAAATTTGACCACAATAAATAAACTAGCAATTTAAAACAGTTTTTCTAAATAAATGAAGTTAATCCTACAAAAAATAAATTTTTTTCTAATATCTCTGAGTAACTTCAAAAAAGTTAGCTCATTTATATTGATAGAAAACAAGAATCCATGATATCATGTCATCCTCTACTAATATTTATATTCAAAGTTTAGAATAGATTCTTCCATATTTTGTAAGTACCAACATATTTGGAAATATATGTGAAAACTGTATAAATGATTCTGACAAAGTAGAAAACACAATTAGAGATAGACTTAATAAATTATTCTGAAAAGTTAAAAGGGTCTTAATAATAGTAAAAAAATATTATCAAACTTAGTAGGCAAAACTATAACAAAAGCAAGAGAGAGCTTACTTCAAGAACTTGTTAAGAGTCAAAATCGCAGAATATTTAAAGGGTCATTTATAAAAGAAATGAAGGAAATGTACAAAAATAATATATAATGTAAGCTATGGACAAAAGAAACAGGAAATAATTTTACTTTTTTGCTGAAGCATTATACTGAAATGAACTTATCATTTAATTGAGAAGTAGCAGGATGATTCCTATTCTACAGGATGGCCACAGCCAAGCATTTCTACAGATAAGGGATTTTTAAAGGCATGCATTAATTTATAGAAATTAATTTAGAGGAATGGATTTCTATGAATGCTATTTTTATATTTTATTGAGGCGGATGAGAAAAAGTGACTTAGAAACATGTCAGATTATTGATAGCAGGAGTCTGGTTATTCTTCTGAAAACATGGTTAATTAAAAATATAGTTTTGGCTGGACGTCAAACCACTGTACCACTATTAGATTACTCACAATGTAAGCAGACACATTGGACTCAAGAAATATTTTTATTTTCATAATAGGTATTTAAATTTTTTAACCACAAATAGCCCATAAAATGGCATATTGTTCTGAAAATTAAACTTCACAAGTGGAACATAACTTTAGAAATTTTTCAAATATAATCAGAAATAGGAAAATCAATTATTATATTTATCATAATTTTACAAAGAATACTATTATAATTAGTAATATACCTCAATTTCTTGTTAACAGAATTTAATTTTTATAATCCAGTTCTATAAATTATTGTAATTCCTTACTTTATTTCAAGTAGAGATTTAAATTAATGAACTTTTTAATACCATTAGTGCCCCCACCCCTTTAAGACAACAAACATTATTTTATAAGTATCAATACATGAAATTAAACTTTATATGTAATTCCATATGCCTATTAATTTAATTGTTTGTCATTCATGTGACATTATCCATTATATTTAATTCCTTACACAAAACTATGCCACCTTTTAATTAAAATAGATTTTAGTAGTAAATTTCTTTAACAAATTTATATTTTAAAAATAGGACCATTGAACTTTAATTTTAAATGTCAATTTTAAATTCTTCTTTATTGTAGAATAACTATTCACAAAAATAATTTTGAATTAGTTAAAAAGTTTTGATTGTTATTTGTGCCAATAATCTTTAAAATATACATCAAAATATAATATTGCAAATAAAATAATATAAATTCATTAACCACTAAAATTATCTCAACAATGGTCAATATGATTTTCCACAGGCTTAAGTTTATAATAACATAAGGTGTCTATGAAAATATTATTTCCTATTGTTAATATATTTTATAAGATAAATGGAGAAAAATTTAAATAATGACCAAATTTAATTGTTATTAAATATAACATTAAAGTTTTTATAGCTTGAAATTATATATATATAATCCATTTAAGACAAGAAACAATAAACAGTCAAAATTATAAAACTTATGTAAATAGCTGTGAAAAAGTTTCTTTTAAAAAAATGACTTTGAAACCAATGGTCAATTATTCTGTCAAGTCAACCTACTGATTATGGACACTTTATTGTGTCCATTTCTCTAAGGAAAAATAATATTAATATTTAATTAAATGGCTTTTTAATAATTTGCTACCACCTTTCCCCTGATTCAAGTAAATAATCATTGTTTCCCATAGGCAATTTCATGTTCAACTTTGTTATTCTTTGATGGGCTTTATCACTTTCCTGTAGGTGATTTTTAAATAACAATTATTTTTGCTCATTTTTATTAAACTGGTTCTAGCAATAAACTGTCATTCAATTAAATATCAAATGTATGCTTTAATCATTAGTATTAGTATTAGTAGAAGTATTCTTTTATAAATTATGAAAAAAAGTTTGAATGGTTTTAGAAAAGGGTCATTTGCAGCAATATCAGGAAATTATTGACATATAATTTGGTGATAAGTTACTAATGTAAAAACTAAAATTAACAACATTTAAAAACTACTCTAAGTGTTAAAACAAACTTTTAAAAAACTTAAAAACTTCACTAGTTGTTTCATTTCATTCACACTTAACTGCCTTTTAACCAGGTAATTACTGAAATAATTAAAAAAAAAAAAGAAAAAATAAGAAAATTCCTATATGGGAGGTTTAAAGTGAATGAAGCTTATAAGCTTAACTAAATTTAATTTTTACTGCAACTTAGCCTGATAATTTCTTAAATAAGTATTTTTAAAAGAAAAAGCCCCAAAATAGTTTTGAGAAATTACTCAACGCTGCCTAAAAGTGTTTTTTTTTTCTTTAATTTTACACCCACTTTAATGCCACAGTGACTGATAAATATTTAAAAAGCATTTTTAAAACAAAAAAAACAACAAAAAGTCCTTAGAAACTCCATTTTAAAAAAATCATTTATTAATTTCACTCACATTTATTCAAATAAGTTGGTTTTTAAATGTTTTACTGTTCTATTATTGTGTTCATTTTTCTCTTTATAAAGTATTAAGTTTGATTCTATTCATGTGCAAGACATTTTAGTAAATTTTTTAAGTGTATTACCGTTTAACTTATAACCTCCCTGGCTTCTATAGAGAAAGGCGAGTTACCAGGAGACTCAAGAGGGGAATTGCAGAAAAAAACGCAGCAAGAAAAAACTTAGGTCTTTGCTTCTTTTACATTAAAAAAGGACGACAAAATATATAACCTTATACCTAGTTAACACTTCTTCTTAGAGATCGTTTAAACACGTACTTAGAGAACACAAATGAGAGTGCAACACATACCAATTGACGAGGACAAAATAACTATTGTAGTAAATAGGAGGCCTACCTCTCACAACTTCAAGAGAATAAATAAATAAAAGGAACAAGAAATGTTCGGATACACAGCCTTTACAACAGTTAATGCAGTGGGATTAATCAAATTCCAATATTCTTTGTACAAATCAAGTAAACTATGTTTAGTATATGACAATATGTATGACAATGATAAATTGTGTTATACAAAATTTAAAATTAAAGAGTTTCGTAAGAAAAACTAATAGTACACTCTGCGCCATCTGTCAAGGGTTTGAGAAAACACTTACTTCTACTGGCATTTCCTCCCAAACTATACACATGTTAAGGTATTCAAAAGGAAATTGCACACTCACCACCACGAAACGCTCCAAGAGATTACCTAAAACAAAGAGATACTCCAGTAAATGCCACTTAAAGTTATGGCATTTCTAAATACAATACTTAGTTGAATGCTACAAACCGCACACTCCCCTATATTATGGAAACACTCGCATATTACAATGATTCATAAACCCGAATACGACAATAATCTTACAGACCTATTAACCTCCGTCCACAAACTTCGATATTGTTTGAAAGATTACTTTATTAACGACTTCTTCCTTACATCCAAGACGAACTTCCTAACCACCAGTTTGCTGTCGACATCAGCACTCTACGATAAACTTAAGAGCCTTTGTGGGATATGCATGACATGGCAGTGTACAGAGGTAATCCTGAAGAAAACTTAAGCATCGAGTATAAAAATTTACCAGGGTCCTGTTTGACTTAAGCTAAACAATCAAAACACTTTTTATATGTATCTAAATCCAAATGTACATACCCAAAATTGTGAAAAATACAAATTCTTGAAGGGCTAAAGAAAGTTATTTGGGAGCATGCTAATGTAATCAGGAATTAGTATACTTGCCCAAATAGATAGTGGTTTATTATTTATAAGAAACAAGTGCTGAGGAATCTTTAAAATAAAAAGTTAGTGAATTGATGTGATTCCTTAGTTATTACAAAATTCTTCAAATTTTAAAAATTTGACTTTGTTACTAATATTTTTCATTCTGATGATCAGTTGAATTTCTTCACTTAAATAGGAAAGGCTATTACTTTTTTTCATTATTTTCTGTTCGTTACTTCCTATTGATGGTGTGGGTCTTTGAAATTGTTATTATTATTAACTCTAAGGGATAAGTACCATGAGTCAATGAAACAGTAGAAGTACTAAAAAGAGTGAATTCAGTTAAGATAATTATTAAGTTATGCTGATAAGGGACTTATTCTGAATGATTTAAAACTATTACTAATAATATAATGATCATAAATAAATGAATTTCAAGTAGACTTGGAGGATTTTGCTAATTAATTGTTGCAGAGAATATGAATTTCTGAGAAAATATGATAAAATTATTTGAATTTGAATTTTTTTAGCTAGATAGTATGGAACAAAAAATTGAAAAGAAAATGTAATTCTCTTATATTGGTTGCTTTAATTTATTTTTTTAAATATAAAAGACAATTTAAAGCCTCGGTGTAGTGCTTGTTATTGTTAGCCTGAATTACAAGTTATATAAAGACAGATCTAATGCATAATTTTAAAAAATGATTACATATGGTCTAAATTATTCTTCAAAACAATATTAATTATGGAGATAAAGTATATAATATAAGGGATTTTTATTAATTATTTAAAAGTTTACATTCTTTTTATATTTGATTTCCTATGCTCAAAATTCTTTCTTTACTTGTACTCATAATATCTTCTTTGTTTTCTGCTTGGAAATTCTTACAGACAAGGTTCAGTGCTGAGTACGGCATGTATCTCAAGCTTTTACCAATGTACTTTAAACTTTAATGAAAATGTAGAGAATATTTTAAAAAAAAAGAAAATTTAACAATTGTATCTCAAAACCTACATTTTTCCCTGTTTTTTTTTCCTTTCTTTAAATTTTGTCATTAATAAATTCTATTATTTAAATTAAAATAATAGGTACTCTTTTATACGAATATTTATATTTGTATTGTGTTTCTACAATAACTTGTACTCTGGAATTTAAAATTTTTTCATTTCAAAATTTTTTATTTTTATAAAATTCTTTGGTATTTTTATTACTCCTGAAAATAAGAATTTGATAAGGGTATTGATGAAAATAAATAATAGAATCACATTGTTTATATGTTTTAGACAATACTCCTATAAACATATTAAAATGAGGAATTATTGAAAAAAAAAGAAAGAAAAAAGAATACTAAGATTAAGGTATAACTTATAAAGAGCAAAGCATAATCTCGCATATTTTGCTTATTTAAATATTATAATTAATGTATTATATCCTCTTTAAAAAAATAGTTTTGATACTTTAATATATGGGTAATATTCAAGTATGGAACAAAATAATTAAACTTTTCATATTTTATTTCCCTGTTTGAATGGTAGTAGCTTATGTCACTGGTGATTTAGTAAATAAGGTGGGGCATACAGATTATGCTTTTTAGATAAAACCTCTTTGAATAAAGAAAGAAATTATATATGAAATAGGCAATTATTCAAGGTAAAGTAAGACAAGTTGAACGATCTAGTATTAATATAAAACTGTCTCTTGATATTAGTGGATGGTACTATTAATACATCAGAGAAACTATATCAGCATTCAAATTTAATCACTGATTATAAAAGGTTCTAAATAACCTAGACACTATTTGATTTAACACAGCCTTTCATCAGAGAAAAGTTAAAAGGAACTCTTACTTGAGTTTAGTTCCTTTCCACTTCTCTCTGAGAAAGGACGACTTCTTTCCCTAATAATTAAAAATATTCTTTGTGTGTTATATTTTTGTGAGTTCTTTCATGAGAAGATCATAACCTCCTGTGCATTTATATGTGAGTATTCATGTATGTATGAAAGTAGTCATGTGGAAAGGTCCACCAGTGTCTCATGTCCATTTCTTTAGAATCCAATCCCTTCTTAGGTCTCCCTCTTCCTTCACAATCTCAAGACCACCACTAGGTTTACTAACAGTATAGCCTTATCCATCTTGTATTGCTCTTTTAAACAGAAGTACTACACCATTGTGCTTGGCTTCTTCAATTCATTAACATCTCACCATCTTTGGGCTCTTCTTTGCTTCATGAGAAAACAAAGTGTTGGTTCTTCAGATGTAATCCTTGAAAGGTACAATAGTCAGAGCTCAACATGGAACACACTAAGGAATACTCCTTTTTTCTTTGTTTTTGGCCAACCTTATATTCAGTTTTGATGGACAGGAATTTAGGCTCCTAATTGCTCATATGCTACTCATATCCCCTCTTGAGCCATTATTTTACTTATTTGGATTTCATTATGTCCAGAATATCAATTCAGGGATCCAAAGTTTTTTAAATTTTTTTTTCTCTTTTCCCTATACTCTTTATTCCCCCTCTATTCTTTCTCAACCTCTTCTATTTTTCCTTTTTAATTATATTGTTGTTCAGGCACCTTCTGAAGTTTGTCACAAACCAGTAAAAGGTACTGAGTTTCTGTCTCTATGGGTGAGTTGAATCATATCTATTTGGCACTTCACTAATTTTCTCTCAAATGTTAAATATAAATCTTCATTCCAAAACCTGGGTTGCAACCCAAATGGTTAATTGACTTAGGCACTTTTTATTGAAACCCCTTGCAAAGTTTAGAGATAAAAAATTAAAAAATTAATACTGAGTTAACTATCTGGGAGCCACATGTGATTTGAGGATATTGAAATAGACTTTCATTAATTACCATTCAAGATACAAAAAACTCTTGATAACAAAGAGCAAGTGTCTTCAGTGTCTATAAGGCTCCTGCACTTGAAGCCATTATATACACTGAAGGAATGAATCTCCAATATAACACACTACTTTGAAGACATACAGAAATGTTTTCTCATAAATGAATTCACTATGAATAAACCCCATCCTGATAAAAAAGTGAGAAAAATTAACTCAAAAGAATATTTATATGAGACCAATGCTAGAAATTTCTTCCAGTGGTGACTGTGATAAATAATTTTCTTGCAACATTTAAACTTATCCAGGTCATCTGCTATGATTTCCAGCCTATGGTATTCATTTTGTTTGTAATGAAATATTGTAACAAGGGATTAGGGTAAGCCCTGTTAATGTGGAAATTTTAATTTAAAAATTATTTACTGGACAAATAAAATATATTTATTTAATTATTGTTATCATTGCGTAAGAAGATTTTGAAAATTATTCTTTTATATCTTATTATAACAATATACTTGTTCTAACAGTTTTTAGTGCAAGGGAATAGAATAAAAATCTAACAGTCCCAGACAGGACTCCAGAAGTAAATAGCTAGAGTCATTTAAACAGCTTGACAATGTCAGCTCCTCCGAGCATAAGACGATATATTCCTCAACACTAGTGCGGGGAATTTAATAATTTATCTGGCTTGTCTCGGTAGCATAAATGGATAATGCACCGGCCCGATAGCAGGAGATCCAGGTTCGTGTCCTGCTTGGGACAGTTAGATTTTTTTATTCTATTCCCTTTCACTAAAAATTGTTAAAATTTATGTGGAATTTAAATACCACAAAAAATGTATATACTTGTTTCTGTTTGAGAAAATNTACTGGACAAATAAAATATATTTATTTAATTATTTTTGTCAAATTGAATTAAATATTAATGCTAGTAAAAAAATAAAAATAAGTAAATGTTATTTTAATAGACATGTAGCCATTTTATAAATTAAACTATGAAGTGAATTGAAGACACTGAATATAATTGAAAAAGAAAAGTTTGCCTTTAAATTAAAAAGACACTTGAAAATATTGAAAGTTGACAATTTTTAAAATTAGTCAGATACTTTCTAGAACTTCCAAATTAAATTGAAATTAGTGTACCAAAAGTTTAGTAAAGAGGCTAAGAGGTCTATCTAGCTCTGCTGTAGAGTAATAGGCAAAAGTAGAGTAAAGAGCAATCAGTTGCTTATTGAGTAAATACAATAGTTGTGAAATCCCTGACCATAACAGAAATAGTAAATCTCAACTAGAAACAAAATAAATAATGTAATATCTGATTAGAAAACAAGATCTAGAGTCATCTTCATTGGCTTCAATGGAAGTCCACCAAGACCTATATCGGCTGAATGTTGGGATGGCATTTAGATCTGAGACTCACAGAATTCAATGTCTGAGCAAAAAATACTCATAATTTGTTAATAAAATCATGTTCTGGAAAATCAAAAGTATTCCAGTTCTACAAATTATTCAAAATAACATAGCCAATATTAATAAGTAATATTAATTCTAATAATTAATGAATGCTTTTCATGCTTCATTTAGCTATAAATCAAAATAAATTGAGGTATAGAACTACCGTTATCATAATTGGTCTGGCTACATTGAGAAAACACTATTTTGTATAAGCTTTGCCACATCCAAAGTGTAGTAAATGTAATGCAAAGGAATCTCCTTTAATTTAAGTCTTCCTGGTTAGAAGAAATGAGATACCTGGCATCCAGGACATAGTATGAAATTAAAGATACTTTATATATTCTTCTTTGACTCTGTCAGAATAAAATAGAAGTTATTAATGCATTTTTCTAGTAACTGAAACACCTAACTTAGGCTTAACAGTCTTTTTTTCTTTTTCCACTTTGGCAGGATCTATTTTGCTCAGATTAACAGAAAGTTGTTTTAAAATAACTCAATTTTATTTCAAATTCCTCAGCTTTTATAGTATTAAAACACTCTTTATCAGCAATAGAAGAATGGGTGTGAATATGGATGATTTCTACCTTTATTTGTTGCTCTTTGCAGACAATTTGATTCTTCATTTAATTCAGACAATCTGGGTAAATTCATGATCCTAGGTATCTTAAGCTTTCAATGATAGAATCCTAAAACAACAAAAAACAAAAAACAAAAAAAAAAAAAACTTATGCTGTGGGGCTGTAATATTAATACAGGAAAAGACCAAGACACTGCTGGGAGGACTAGCTTGAGGGATAGATGATTAGGTAGGGTCTAGGAATTTTCAACTGGAGAGATTGAAAAATGTGTAGGCTGGCTCTGCTAGAAGCTGGGTATTATCCTCACTGTAAGAAATTTAGCTAAAATTTAAGCTTAAACTTAAAAAGATATTGTTTCTTGGAAGAACTTATTGTTATCTGATACTATTGCACCACATCCAATTTGAATTTTCTTTCCTCATATTGTGTATAAGAAATCATAGAAGGTCATACATTTGAAGTTTTGAACTCTTTTTTATATTTATATTTTTAAAGTGTAATCCTCACTACACAAAAAGTATATGCACTTATATTTATGTATTAGCATAAAGAGGTTTATTGCATTAGGAAATTTGTTTATAGCAAACAACCAAGAGAGTCCAATTATCAAACTAACAAAAGCAGCTTTGTATCCACAGCCTTTATATTTTTCTGAGTCAGATTTGAAACGAAGATTCAAACCTACAGTCCGTTAAAGATTTTCTCTCCCTGGGAACATCACTCTGTCAAAGTAGTACAAGGCTCAGATATATTTTAAGCCTGGGATCCTACTATCCAGGAGCCTAATTAGTAGTTGGAGTCATTCACCCCTTAGTACTCTTAGAAGCTTACGATTGATTAGATTTTACATTAAAACCACATTAAAAGACCTCGAGTTTAGTGGTAAAACATTTTGAGGTGTAAATGGGACCATTCTTCTATTAATAAATATATATGTACA
>KZ807175.1:618045-640198 GCA_000696205.2 Oncopeltus fasciatus | reverse complement strand
CACACACACACACACACACACACACACACACACACACACACACACACACACACACACACACACACACACACACACACACACACACACACACACACACACACACACACACACACACACACACACACACACACACACACACACACACACACACACACACACACACACACACACACACACACACACACACACACACACACACACACACACACACACACACACACACACACACACACACACACACACACACACACACACACACACACACACACACACACACACACACACACACACACACACACACACACACACACACACACACACACACACACACACACACACACACACACACACACACACACACACACACACACACACACACACACACACACACACACACACACACACACACACACACACACACACACACACACACACACACACACACACACACACACACACACACACACACACACACACACACACACACACACACACACACACACACACACACACACACACACACACACACACACACACACACACACACACACACACACACACACACACACACACACACACACACACACACACACACACACACACACACACACACACACACACACACACACACACACACACACACACACACACACACACACACACACACACACACACACACACACACACACACACACACACACACACACACACACACACACACACACACACACACACACACACACACACACACACACACACACACACACACACACACACACACACACACACACACACACACACACACACACACACACACACACACACACACACACACATATATATATATATATGGACGTTCTCTAGTGCCCAAATTGTTGAAAATTAAGAAACCAATTTCTTATTATTAGATAATAATTTATTGAATGTATTAGATGGGGAAAAAGAAAGTTTATTCTTAATGATCTTTAACAAAATAGCATGCAAAAGAAAATGTTTAAGAATTTCACCATTAATCTCGGACTCTTCTGTCTGTATGACAGGCTAGTGCCAGTATATGTAGTTTTTACTTTTAGAATAAAGGTGGGAATTCCGCTTAGCTTAAGCTGTTCTGCGTGAAGGCTTTGTTCAGACTAATTTTAATTTTAACCATATAATTTGGTCCTCATTTATTGCTGTCTCTATACAAACAGATTGATTTATTTGAATTGTTTTCCAATATTTTTATAAGGATATGAGCTATTTGTAAAAAGTTCGTGAATTGTGATTGCAATGTTTATTAAAAAAGCGAGAATGATTCATAGCATGATTGCATATGGACGGAAAAATTGCATTAATTGAAAAACCTTTGTATTTTTTTATTTTAATTTACTTAACAAAAAAAAANCCGAACCCCAACAAAAAATCTAATAATAATATCTACGGGTTAAAAAAAATAAATAAATGAAATAAACTCTCCATTTGTTCATACTTTAAGGTCCCCTGAACCCATTTTTACACTTTCCCTTTTAAGTATATGGTCAGGGGTTATAACTATTTAATTGTGAAATCTTATCGTTTAAAGGATTAATAAAATGTATGGTTATTATAGTAAAAACTCTAATTAGTTTTCGTTTCCTTCAGCTTAATATTCCTCTATATATTTCCTTATCGGAGGTGGAGTGGTCAGCTTAGGGGAGCTATGTCATCTATTGAGAGGAATCTCTTAGAGCCTACAGAACCAGCAGGTGCATATGCTAATGAGCTCGGTATAGGTATGGAATAATCTCTAGCCAGTCTAGTCTTTATGACGTCTAATAAAATAAAAAATTAATAAATAAAAAAAATTACTTAGAAACACATTCGAGTATCCTTTAAATTTCTAAGCAAACGTTCTTATGACTTGTTTGAAGAATGATTGGTAAATTAAATATAGTACATATAGAGAAAAATGTGTGTGTACTCATTTCCGAATACATATAGACATAGAAAAATTATACGTTCGTGGATATCCCCTTGTATTTTAATAAATATAAATTAAATATACAGAATAATTAGAATAGACACTAGAATATTCACTATTCTTAGAATAGATACAATAGTTTTTTGTTTTTGTATTCCATTAATATTCCTGGAACAATATTCATAGAGTACTCTTCATGTTATTTATAAGAAAGAAATATAATTTGAGATGGATGGAAAATTTTAATAAATATAATTACTTTTTCAAAATTAAAATATGTCTAATCTAAAATTTTGAATTTCACCGTTCAGATTAAGTTCTAATATGAAATAGAGAAGTTATAGGTGTTTCAAAAAGAGATAGACTTTCCATGGTAACATCTTGCTAAAAACTATTTAGAATCGCATTTTTGTGATATTAGAATAGTTCCTTCATATCCTTCATAATAGAATTATGAAAATAAATTGTGCTTTGCCAATGACGGATTGAGATAAAACCAGTCATTCTTAATGCTTATCTGATGCTGCAAGATTATCTAATATATGCTTTTGAGTTCAAAAATGTCTCTGAACCGAACCTATTACCTTTTTCAAAAATTGAAAAATATGGCTCTCCGATTTTTTCTACACATTTTGCCAAAAATCTCGAATTGTTGCTCTCGCTTAAGTGCGTAAAAACAATGCTTTGCTGACTCTTCAGAATGGCTTAGAGGTGGTGATTGCTAGCGGTCTCCGTTAGCTTCCCTGGTTATTGCAGTTCCCTGGGTCAATAGTTATATGTTATAAATTTATGGAATTTTGACGAACAATGGTTTTCTTAACTAGATGATATTCCCTGTTGGTGGGAGGGTCGCGTCCCGTGAGGTGCAGTGGAAACCGCAGTCAAACTCTTCTTGGAGCATCTTGAGATGTGACCCCTGACACTGCAGAATTGTATTCCTACCCCTGCTCCTTCAAGATCTAGCCAAGATTGCAGTCGGCCTGATAGCACAGCATTCGCTGTCGTAGCTCTCCTGGGTCATTTCCCCTTTCCTCAGATGCACCCTATTCTTGGTACCTTGAGGAATTTAAAGGTGTCAGGTTAATACACCCTTACGGCCTCTGAGAATTTTTAAAATATTATAAACCTATGAGAAAAATTGTAGTATTGAAAATATATTCTTTGATAAAAGTTTCTGAAAAGTTTTATTTAAATAATATTTAATGACTCAAGCTACACATGTCGGGACCATGGGTAATAACACATATTTTAAAAAATGTCTTCCATTCATCCATTCTACTTAGTACAAGATAAAAATGTTCATATATTTAATATTTATGTACACACACATATATATATATATATGGACGTTCTCTAGTGCCCAAATTGTTGAAAATTAAGAAACCAATTTCTTATTATTAGATAATAATTTATTGAATGTATTAGATGGGGAAAAAGAAAGTTTATTCTTAATGTTCTTTAACAAATAGCAAAAGAAAATGTTTAAGAATTTCACCATTAATCTCGGACTCTTCTGTCTGTATGACAGGCTAGTGCCAGTATATGTAGTTTTCACTTTTAAAATAAAGGTGGGAATTCCGCTTAGCTTAAGCTGTTCTGCGTGAAGGCTTTGTTCAGACTAATTTTAATTTTTACCATATAATTTGGTCCTCATTTATAGCTGTCTCTATACAAACAGATTGATTTATTTGAATTGTTTTCCAATATTTTTATAAGGATATGAGCTATTTGTAAAAAGTTCGTGAATTGTGATTCCAATGTTTATTAAAAAAGCGAGAATGATTCATAGCATGATTGCATATGGACGGAAAAATTGCATTAATTGAAAAACCTTTGTATTTTTTTATTTTAATTTACTTAACAAAAAAAAAATTCACTTGAAAAACATTGACTTGACTTCTTCTTTGAAAAAAAAACAATTTTTTTGTACGACAAATAAAAAGGATATCTCCGAAATGAGAAAGGTTGAGCTAGATATTATGGAATTCGTCGATACAGCTAATTGGGAAATCTAGCACAGCTGTTTTCATAGGGAATTTAAGGCTGGGAAATAATGATAACGAGGAAGCTATGTTGTTTAACTATAGGCTTAACACTCCTCAGTGAAAACTTGCAATGATTTGCTTAGTATCTAGAGGTGCCTTCTCTAAGTGGGTTTCGATCATTCTGTCGACTGGAACCTGCATCTGATAATTTCCACTGATGGGGCAGCCGATGGTTCTAGCCCTTATTGAGTATGGAGAATCTCTTATAATGTGACATGTTATAACTCAACTTTACGACTGTCATTGGAGACAAACCAGAGGAGGAAAATTTCAATCTAATTGTATACTGTGAGTTGATGTTATTAATAGAGAGATGGTTCCAAATTTTCTAATATTTTTATATCTTTATAAATTTTATTATGCTTATCTATGGCCTATGTAACTTGTGGAATTAACGCTCTCATCACATATATGAACACACATAGTCATATGTCTGTGTTAGTACGCAAACGCGAGCGCGTACGTGTGTCTGTTTATGTGTGTGTGTGTGTAATTAGTATCTTACTATCTTTTGTGTGTGTGTGTGCGCGCGCGCGCGCGTGTGCGTGTGCATGTGCGTGTCCGTAAGTTTTTATAAAANGGACTCTTCTGACTGTATGACAGGCTAGTGCCAGTATATGTAGTTTTTACTTTTAGAATAAAGGTGGGAATTCCGCTTAGCTTAAGCTGTTCTGCGTGAAGGCTTTGTTCAGACTAATTTTAATTTTAACCATATAATTTGGTCCTCATTTATTGCTGTCTCTATACAAACAGATTGATTTATTTGAATTGTTTTCCAATATTTTTATAAGGATATGAGCTATTTGTAAAAAGTTCGTGAATTGTGATTGCAATGTTTATTAAAAAAGCGAGAATGATTCATAGCATGATAGCATATGGACGGGAAAATTTCATTAATTGAAAAACCTTTGTATTTTTTTATTTTAATTTACTTAACAAATAAAAATTCACTTGAAAAACATTGACTTGACTTCTTCTTTAAAAAAAAAAAAACAATTTTTTTGTACGACAAATAAAAAGGATATCTCCGAAATGAGAAAGGTTGAGCTAGATATTACGGAATTCGTCGATACAGCTAATTGGGAAATCTAGCACAGCTGTTTTCATAGGGAATTTAAGGCTGGGAAATAATGATAACGAGGAAGCTATGTTGTTTAGCTATAGGCTTAACACTCCTCTATGAAAACTTGCAATGATTTGCTTAGTATCTAGAGGTGCCTTCTCTAAGTGGGTTTCGATCATTCTGTCGACTGGAACCTGCATCTGATCATTTCCACTGATGGGGCAGCCGATGGTTCTAGCCCTTATTGAGTATGGAGAATCTCTTATAATGTGACATGTTATAACTCAACTTTCATTGGAGACTGTCATTGGAGACAAACCAGAGGAGGAAAATTTCAATCTAATTGTATACTGTGAGTTGATGTTATTAATAGAGAGATGGTTCCAAATTTTCTAATATTTTTATATCTTTATAAATTTTATTATGCTTATCTATGGCCTATGTAACTTGTGGAATTAACGCTCTCATCACATATATGAACACACATAGTCATATGTCTGTGTTAGTACGCAAACGCGAGCGCGTACGTGTGTCTGTTTATGTGTGTGTGTGTGTAATTAGTATCTTACTATCTTTTGTGTGTGTGTGTGCGCGCGCGCGCGCGTGTGCGTGTGCATGTGCGTGTCCGTAAGTTTTTATAAAAACTTTTACACATACATTCTATTTATTTACTCATTGTAGGTACTCATTGNAGAAATTCTACTCGCTATTAATTTTTATTTCCAAAAATTTTGATACGAAATTAAATTTATTATCACTTGACAGAAGCCTAGTGAGGTTCAAACTGTACTTTGGCAATTTTTTTTTATAGTAATAAAAGCAATTAAGCTGTAATTTAATATCTATAAGAGTAAGTGTTATAATTAATCTGTATTTGGATAAATTTATTTATTATAATACATAAATTTATAAAAGAAATTTTGTTTTCTTTTGGAGGTAAATTGTTGACCGCCAAGTTTTATAAAGAGAGGATTGTTAGGAATTAGGTCTTGGTAGTTGAAGGATAAAAACTAATTTGTAATCAAAAATTTTTTTATTTTAGCCAACGTTTCGGCCTTAGTTTCAGGCCTTCATCAGGCCTGAATATTAAAAAGAAACATACAAAAATAATATCAAATCATGTCTATATAGGATAATCTAACAAGGAATAAATAAATGAAAATATAAAATTGTGTGTAATCGACTATATATAATGGATACTGAACATATTGGAAAGCAAAAAATGTATTACTAATCTTCTAAGAGTAACATACCAAATAGGGTGATGGGGAGAGAGATTCGTGCTCAAATTTGTCTACATCATGACTGATCTGTTTTAAAAAAGTTTTTTTGACCGTTGTGGAAGGATCAGGAAACAGATGTAGGAGTAGGGTACAGATGAGAATTTAAATGGCTTTAGGTTTGTTGAAATATGTATTACTCTAGGGAAGTGGGAGGAAAAAAAAAATACGAAAAATATTTGAAAAATATTACTGTATGTGGAAGAAATTTAGTCTTTGTCTGTTTTGGAAAGCTTAATTTTATAGCTAAATTTTTAGGAAAAGACCCTCATTTTATTAGTCTTTTCATTAGAAGACCTTCCCTTTCCAAATAATGTTGGTACTCCAAAGGATTTCTTTCTCAAACAAAACTTTCTCATTCTCCCAATTTTTTTTTTTTTAATTATTACTATTTTTTGCTACATCACATTTGTGTGATGTTCAATATATTTATAGGTGACACTTCTTTATTTGTGTCACTTCTAAGTGTTTTTTTTTACCTTCTAATAAGCCATATTTATAAATTACTTCCTCGACAAATATATGAGCTGTATCAATCCCAAGTATAATACTTATTATTTAACTAAGGCAGATATATTAATCAACTTACTGGTTATTTATTTGGGTCTGTATACATAAAAGTCCAATATTGCCTGGCGATGCAAGAAGCTACATCATCTCTGTCTGCATAGCGCACACATAGTGGTAGTTTGGGTAAAATTTCAGTCTATAAGAGTACATTATAATACATACTTGGCTCTGAACAGTACCACAAGCACCCATCATCTGGTGGTGTTTAGGTTTCGTCAACTTCGAAATTCCCATACTGTTGTTAAGGCCAACTACCTTGAGCCATAGGCTATTTTATTTAAAGTATTAAATTCACGTTCAAGTTTTTTAGGACGAGACCATATCGATAAAACAACAAAAATGTTTTTTTCAGAAATGTTTCTGGCTATTAAACTGAAATTTGATAATTAATTACCAGAGTATCTAATTTTAAGCATAAAAAGATAAACGCCTTCTTTATTTATTTATTTTATTTATTTATTTTTTTGTTGTTAAATTAAGTGTTAGCCTCCCATTTAACCACTTAGGGTCATAGAGGGAGGGGCTATCTACAGGTCGCCATCCCATTCTAAACGACCATGGCTCAGGACAAGCTTCATATCGAGGAATATCTGCAACTAAAAACGATCCAACGGAGATCTCAGAATTTTAAGAAAATTCTTGTCTCGGTCTGGATAACTGCAAAACGAATCAGCATGGATAGTTTTAAGAAGATTGTTCCCACAAACTCATATAGATGGCTCAATAACTTGCAAAAGAAATGCAAATGGAGGTATAAAAGATTGACCTGGGCGGGATTTGAACCCTCGACGTCAGGATTGCGAGACCTGAACGGATCCCATGAGCTACCCCGGCGTCCTTTTATTTATTTAAAAAAATAATTTTTTTGGCTGAAATGAGAGGTAGCACAGTCCTCTTCGCTAAAGTTGGTAGCAATCTCCATTTGCATTGCTTTTGCAAGTTATTGAGCCATCTATATGAGTTTGTGGGAACAATCTTCTTAAAACTAGCCATGCTGGTTCGTTTTATAGTTATCCAGACTGAGACAAGAATTTTCTTCAAATTCTGAGATCTCCGTCGGATCGTTGTTAGTTACAGATATTCCTCGATACGAAGGACTTCTTTAAAGATCAGAAATATGATTCTGTATTGGGATAAGTTGTTTCCTTCCGCTTTTATGCTGTTGATATTGGAAAAAGAAAAACATACCATAGTGTTTCTCTTCTTTTAAAATGTATTTGAAATGATAAACTTATTTTTGTCTTTCACACGGTTTTTTTGTTTTATCTCACTCTTCTCAGGCTTGAAACATACTCCTGACTACTTCATTATACATTCCTATTAGACTCTNTATTTTATTTATTTATTTATTTATTTATTTTTAATGAAACTGAATAAATCAAGTTCAGTACAATATTGTGCAGGCCTTGCGTTCATTTATAGGCACACAATATAGATCATTAGAACATTTCTCATTTCACAGTCCCCAGCCAAACATGCATTTCAAACTCAGACGTAATTGAGAATGTCCACCCTTTTCTAAATGAAAGCACTGATTTAGACCCTGAGTATATACGCATTCTGTACCAAACTTTTCTGGTCACTTGTCTTTTATGGTGGCTCATTATGCTCTGCGTTGAATAACTGCTAGCTTGAGGGACTGCAGAGATTTCAGAAGATGTTGCCACAGCAAGACCTCGGTACATTCACTACACTCAGATTCCCAGGAAACCGAAAATTCCAGAAATAGGATTCATTTGAAGATTGCAACTCGAAACTGTTCTAAAGTCTTCAGAGTCTAATGAGCTAAACACTACAACTGTAGCTAGTAAGTTACTAAGTAACCTAATCTTACCAAAGGTTACTATTATTGAATTTAAAGATATAGGGTTCGTAATATTTTTAAGAGTCAGATTAAACATTAAATTATACAAAGTGTTACAAGCAAATTATAATGAGAATAAATGATTAAAGAAGAAGTCAAATCACAAAATTATATAGAAAATAAACCAATGAATAATAACGGATTCTCACCAAACCAAATTATTAATGATTATTTCTGGCTTTACTCAATGTCGAGGCGATTTTAGGGATGAATTCATTATAGTCTGAAAGTAAAGTATAAAATTATGAATGATATTCAAAGAGTGGTCCTTTTTGTTTCGAAATAAAGTGAGATTAATTTTGCAACTAATTTTAGTCCTTTCTTCATAATATAAAAATGGGGTTGGGCACCAAATATCGCTTACAGGAGGAAAGAAAATCTGAACGAATATACAAAATTTTTTTTTAATTACAAAATTTTGTAATAAGAAATTACTACTTTCTCTCTTCAGGCCCTACAGAAAAATAAAAAAGTCACCCAAGAGATTCTTAAACTAGCAGATTTACTGTTTTATAAAATATGGATATGAATAAGTGTAAAGCAAGAGATTTCCGTTATTGTTAGATCTTTTGAGGGTCCTTGATATCGTCTATCATGAAAATAAGGTCAAGAACTACTCCAAGACTATTGTCATTTAATTTATAGTGAAATAAAGATAGGTTTTCATCTTATATATTTTGAAAAATGTTTTGTTTTGGACGAAATTCAGCGTTTTTAAAAAAAAGAAGTTTAAGAGGTAATTGAGGTTCCCTACAAAAAAAAAATTGCTAAAGTTATGTTTTTTATCAACTATTGAACTGGACCCTAATTACATCTTAAATGCCCTTGTCTTGGTAAAACTTTTTTACTTTTCATATAGAGATTCTTTGTCCGTAGAGATTAGTAGTAGATGTTATTAGTTGGGGTTCAGTCAAGGTAGATCCAACGTGTGTGATAGATGTGACCATAAACAACCCTCGAGGATCTCTCCAGACGTGATTGTGATAATCGCTGTGATGATGAGTATCAGGTTAAATCGAAACGTCGGCAATAATAAAATAATTACCCAACAATTTTGGAGTATTTTATTTATTATTTTTTTATCCTGGTCAAAACCCTGACTAATTTCGCCCTGAACAAGCTTTTGGACCCTGAGTGGTTGAAAGGGGGGTTATCCCATATTTTTTTTTTTTCAAATAGTTTCTTACGAGAATTTACTAAAACATTTTATTAAAACTCTTACACTTTTGGCAGTGCAAGAGAAGCATTTGCCTCTTTGTTCCCTCAAGATCTAATTGGAGTTTTAGACTAATTTCCACCCATTTTAATTACCCCAAGGGACAAAGGAAATCTGCTTGGCTTTCACAGTACCAGGTCTAGTTACCCTAAGGGTTCAAGGAAATCTGCTTAATTTACACAGTCCAAGGCTTAGTTACCCCAAGGGACCAAGGAAATCTGCTTAGTTTACACAGTCCTAGGTTAAGGGACTTCCCCAAAAATGACCTGGACGACCTTTCCCGGTTACCAAGTACCTCTCTCTCTATGAGAGGTTATTGACAATAGTTCTACCTGTCTTAGGCCTTTACAATCTAGGCATTACTGGAAGACCAAGTTTACTCTTCAAACCTTCAAAGGTAGTTTTATTATTTTGTACAGAGTCAATAGATCCTGTTTCTTCAACAGTGTAAAAATTATAAAATTAGTGCATTCATATATTATATTTATTCATATAATAAATAATATAAAAACATACAAAGATAGCAAAAAAAAAAAAAATCAATGAACCAATGATGCCGAAGCTATATCCTTTTCTTTAGACTGTTTTTCTGTTATTTAAGGAAATAATTAATGTATCCTTCACACTTACTTAGCTTATTAATTAAAGCTTAACGGCTCCATGATGGTACAGCTTCATCAGAGCCTTTTAGCTATAGAAACTGCGTTTTCCGAAAGCCTCTAAGCCCAATCAAAAGTGGAGTGAAGGAGACTTTACTTGTTTCATAGCATTCACTTACAGCAAAAGGAAATATGTTTTTCTACCACTTTACTACCTTTTCTTATTCTTTCTTTCGTGGGAGTCTTCCCGACTACAAAAACAACTAGTGTGTTAATTACACAATAGTGCCAAGGGTAATGAGCTAGAGGCATATGTTTATACCAATTTAACCCCATCCCCCCGCCCCCCAAGAAAAATTTATATCCAAAGCCAGAATTGTACGCCAATATCATAATGATAAATTAGAAAGAAAAACTTAAATAACGATTTATCGATAAAGCCTTGATTTGAAAGATTAGAAGTGGAGTATGTCCATCTCAAAAGAAATACTTCTTAAGGGCAGAATTAGTAAGAGCATATGAGTTACCATAATTATATCCAATTGATATTATAAATTTTGCTGCCATAGAATTTTCATATATTGAAATTTCTGTTAAATAGTTTATGGTAAGCCGACAGACTCAAACTAGTGCTAGTGCAGTTGAAATTTTAGTAAAGAGGATTCATAAACCTGTAAAAGCTACTGATAATACAGTAGTGTTANGAAAAAAAAAAAAAAAGACAGGAAGAATTAAGGAAGATATTTAAGAATGCAATTTCGAGTGTGACAGGGATCTCATATTTTTTATAAAGTATACAAATATAATGATTTGGTATTTAGTTTATTTATTGAAAACTGTTGAATAAATTCATTCTGGTTAAAGTCATATATGGAAGTGGGGGGAGGGGGTTTAGAGTAACACCAAAGTACATAATATTGGTATCTTTTTTTCTTTCTTTTTTTGAGTTTTGAAAAAGCTTATAGAAAATAGTAGGTGGAAACTCTAGTTTTCTAAAGTTTTACATGAAAAACGATCATTAGAGAGGGATACTTACGACAAAACTACGTGACTGAGTACTTCTTTTCAGGCTAGTCGAGAACCAGGTTTAGTTAGTGGTCTTTCCTTTCATACTCATCACTCCCTCCGTCTCGTAAGACATAACTCGTCATTAACACTCATTTACGTCCATCTTATTGAATCATGGGAAATCTGCTTAATTTGCACGCAGCTCCTGCGTGGCGGGTGTTTATAGTAAAGCAATGTAAATAATTGAATCATGGGAATGGCTTTGACTTTCTGAGATAACTAACGACGCAATTATTACTGAAATTGAACAAAGCTTTACGCATAATATTGAATACAAATTTAAAATAAAATATTCACCGTTGTTGCTATTACTCAGAAAAAAGCAAAACACAAAGGCAGGGATATACATGACATTGAAAATAAAAACATAAATATTTAATAACTAGAATGTTGTGTTTTCGCTCCGTTGGGGCAGTATCGGGATTTCAGCTGATTTCCAGTAGGCAATTCTAGCTTTTCACGTTCATGCTATAACTTAACTTAGGGCAAAATTCTTCAGATCCCTCACCTTTCCTACCTTGGAGAAGCTAAAAATTTGGGCCGTAAAAAAGGGGAAAAAATCCCAAATTTTTAGCTTCTCCAATGTAGGAAAGCAAAATAGACGAATATGGGAACTTAAAAGTCATTTATTTTTTAATGAATATCCAAGATGAAACAGAAGATTATCTTATTATCTCTACTCAGCAAAATATATTCAAATTAAAAAAAAATACCTAAATTAGATCAGTAGTTTTTTAGCAGCACAAGCCAGGTTATATATATATATATATATATGCATAGCAGTGTCTCCAAACATCTTAGCTTCTTTTGTAAGAATCAAGACAGACGCTCTCTCATAGGTCCAGTGTCATTACCTGACTCAAGATCAGGTAAAAGGATTAGGGAAAGCCTTCTGAGGCCTTACCTGAATTTTATACCTATGTATTAAGACAATTTTAGGAATTTTCAAAGAGAATAAAGTTTCAGGAATTTCTCTGCAGAAAAAATGATTTTTCAAAATTGTTTAAATTGGCAAGAAATTTGTAAAAATTCTTTAAACCTCCTCCGATTAGACTTTTGAAAGCTCACACATATAGTTCATCATGGATTTTACACAAAGTTACAACCAATCAAAAGTGTGGAGCAATCAGAGCAAGCATTCTCAGTCTCATTGAATTGTAATATTAATTTGGCTATATGATTTATCGAGAATTGTTTTTACACAAATAGTATGCTTCGGAAAAATTGGTTTCATATAATGGAAAATATTTTCATCCACATCCTTAAATATATTTCTTAATATGGATTTTGTTTATTTATATATTTTGTATTTCTCAACTTTATTTTTATAACTTTTTTTTAATTAAAACATTAACGAACACATAAATTTTTGGCTTTTCTCTAAACCCCTTCTTTCCTATGTACATCCGATTGCTTAGAGCTCGAGGGGGAGGGTAGAGGATAAGTTATACATGTACAACAAATAATGCAGACTGTAAGCTCCTATGCTTGATAAACATTTAATTGTTCCTATCCAAATGTTCTGTTTAAGATAATTTTTTTTTTTTTTTTTTTTTGGAGGGGGGCTTTTACTTTTATTTATTTTTTACAGATAGTTGTACTGTCCACTGGCTGAATAAATGGCTTTACATTTTTCCTATAAATGTACTTTTTTTAAAAAAAAGTTAAGGTTATTTATTCACAAAATATATACTAATGGTAGGTACTTGCTCAACTTACCTACAGACGGACCCGAGTAAAAACCCTGCAACTCACTTTTAAGCAAAATAGACGAATCTGGGAACTTAAAAGTCATTTATTTTTTAATGAATA
Source organism: Oncopeltus fasciatus (assembly GCA_000696205.2). Taxonomy (NCBI): domain Eukaryota; kingdom Metazoa; phylum Arthropoda; class Insecta; order Hemiptera; family Lygaeidae; genus Oncopeltus; species Oncopeltus fasciatus. Next base: position 626,742 of record KZ807175.1, on the reverse strand, counting down.
TCCGAGATGAAACAGAAGATTATCTTATTATCTCTACATAGCAAAATATGTTCAAATTAAAAAAAAAAAAAAACCTAAATTAGATCAGTGGTTTTTAGCAGCACAAGCCAGGTTATATATATTTTTTCTTCCTTTTTTACGGCCCAAATTGTTAGCTTCTCCAATGTAGGAAAGGTGTGGGATCTGAAGAATTTTGCCCTAAGTTAAGTTATAGCATGAACGTGAAAAGCTAGAATTGCCTACTGAAAATCAGCTGAAATCCCGATACTGCCCCAACGGAGCGAAAACACAACATTCTAGTTATTAAATATTTATGTTTTCATTTTCAATGTCATGTGTATCCCTGCCTTTGTGTTTTGCTTTTTTCTGAGTAATAGCAACAACGATGAATATTTTATTTTAAATTTGTATTCAATATTATGCGTAAAGCTTTGTTCAATTTCAGTAATAATTGCGTCGTTAGTTATCTCAGAAATGATTCCCATGATTCAATTATTTACATTGCTTTACTATTCACCAATATCTTCCACTTAAAACGTAAATAGCAAATAAGAAAATTAATGATTATTCAATTTGGATTTCAGAATGCAATTTATTCATTTAATTGTTTGAAGTAAGCCTAAATATGATATTTTTTCTTTACAGGGGACTTGTCTCAACCTATACATTATAATTAGATGATTTCAGCCGGGATTCAAACTAAAACCATCTAATGATAATATCTACGGTAAAAAAAACAAATAAACTCTCCTTTTGAGCCTATACATTATAGGTTCTGTCTATGAGTTTTTCATGAAAATGTTTTAGAATTCAAATTACAGAATTACATTAAATCCTACTCTTGATATTACCGTGAAAAAGTCAATTTCCCTTTCCCCCTTGACCGTTTATAGCCTTTTACGAATTCACTTCATTAATATATAAATATATATACTATATATTTTTCTTACAGGTATTTTTACTGTAATCTAGTTGTAATGTGTGAGCCCAGTGAATGTATTTTAAAAACTATTAGTAGTAGTAGTAGTTTGAGCATTCCTTGTGCATGGCTATGTCTTCCTTGACACTAAGACTTTCTTTACTTGTTACATTTTAAATTAATGAAAATAAATATAAATTTAATGAATGTTTAAATTGGCGTTAAATGTACTTTATATTGTAATATGTATTCTTGTGGATTATATCATATATATCACTTAATGCATTTAATTTTGAATGCTATTACTCTTAAGGTATATAAAGTGAGAAATAAATTATGGACAAATTATAAATTTTAAGGGAGCATATAGAGGTTTGTATATATAATTTTAATATGTATATTTTAATAATGATAAAAGAAATGTATAGCTTTTATTAATAATAATGTAAGTCTATCTGANATATATATTTATATACTTATTTATTCTTACAAACAAACGTACGCACACAATCATTTACACACATTACATATTTTTTTCTTTTTTTTCCACTCTTTCACTTAAAATTGTTAATCATATTATTAAAAAAAGTTAATTCTTTTAGGTTGACCAGTACTGTCAATTATTTAATTTACTGTCACGAGTCTCATATGACAGAAGATAAATGACATAATTTTCTCAATGAATAGGGAATTTATTTAAAGTGTAAGCGATCGATGACTCATTGTAATCGATTATCTAAAAGAAACAAATAATTAGAATTGGCGATAGGAATGAGGAGGTCACTGATCCGCAGATCGACTACACTAAGTCAGAGAAGTAAGCTCAGAGCGGAATACTTTCATTAATCTAAATGAGATGGAGGGGTAGCGCGGCAATGGCACGAGCGGGGAGTGGGGGACACTCCCTGCAAAGTAGTTCTCACTAAACCATTCAATATTTCTGATAATACTGGGTGACAGTGTAACGGGAAAGATATTTGTGTCCCACCCTAAGGGCTAAGGGTCGTCTGTGCAGGTAGAGGGCCCGAAAACTAAGTATTGTATGATATCTGGGAGTTCTGGGAAGTATGGAGGCCGGCCGGCGAGGGAGGGGAGAGGAGTGGGGTGGAGAGGGACCGGGAAGCCAGTCCTCGATCGGCACCAGCTGAGGTTGCACACTGCCCTCTCGGCTCTGCTCAGCTACACAGTCCTCTGACTGTTCCTTCGTCTATCAGTTACGTGTGCCGCCGTCAAAATTAGTGCCTACATTCAGTTCGAGTTAGAGGATTACGCCTCCAAGGTAAGCTTCATTGACAAGTATGTTACGCAATATGCCTAGTGTCTCACATCACCTTTCCTCTTCAGATTTGTCAAAATTTCCCCTTTCTCTAGTGATAAAGTGCGACCGACACTACTTTGAAAGTGTGACCGGCATTATTGGCGCGGGAAGAGGGGTGCTGTTGAAATTGGGCGGGAGCCGGTGTCCATATTGGTGCTGTCACCGGCACGCCCAGTCGTCGCATTCCAGCCGGCACCCTGCCAGTGCACCGCTCTGACCCTGCCTACACGACTTGGTGCAATCGGAGCCGCTCTTGTAGATCTCGAGTGGTCTGCCACCTTTCCCTTCGGCGATGCTCTTACATAAGCGGCCCGGGGGGTCCCACGAGAGAGTTCTGTATCGCAAACCGGTCTCGGCCTACGGGTTAGCGGCTACACCTGTGCCCTTCGGCCCTAGAGATTCGAGGGAAGAATGACGGCCCGCTCTATAGAGCCACCCCCTTTAATTATTAAAGTGCCGGTACCGTTTTATGGGAGGGAACTGTGACAAGCTCCTCAGGGATTCCGAGTCCGGTTGCCGGTGTTCGGCTCGCCGGTATGTGAAAGGCCAACGCCCTCTTTCACTTAAAGCTGTCCCTGTCCCCCATTGCCACCTGTTGAATTTCTTAGATAGTCCATCATTAAAAAATACATATCTCAGAGATATTACATTGTTGTCATATGTTTGTGCTTAAAAGATTTTTTTTTCAATTTTTAAGAAAATGAGTTATTTTTATACCCCAACAGAAGTTGACTATTTTTGTCAGCTATGTAATTAATACATTTTTAATTCCTATTGTACTAAATCGCCAGGTTCATTTTTCTATTCCGAAAATGAATTTTGGCTAAGTGTAAGAACCCCTTTTGTACTGTACACAGCATTTTAGGTATTACTTTTTTTTTTTGCAAATCAATGATTTGTGTCAAAATTGCATGAGATGCTAAAATAAGTAGATAGCGTAAAGACTTACTCAACTCTACCTACTGTCACAAAATTGTCTTGTTCCTAGAACTTGCGATATTTAATATTATCACAATAAAATAGTAGTAGTTTTTAGATAATAATTTCATACAATTTTCCTTCATTTTATGTTTCATCCACAACTGATGTCCACGGGTAATAATAAGGTCCATGATTTTCCGGAGTAATTTGAAAGTTTCTTGTCATTCTGGTAAGCTCTTGTAGACAGAGCTAAGCTTTTTCCCCAAAATAATAATTTGTTGTTTAGTTAATACTGTCTAATCTCTATTTGAACATAATATGCTCAGCTGAACTTCGCTGTTCCTCTCCTGTCACTGTCGTGTCAAATCTGGTATATAATTAACGCCCTCCACTAACTTCTGCCACTTGGTCTTTTCGTTCACATTAAAAGAGTGATAATTATGACAACCAGTTACATGTTATAAATAAATCTTAGTCATATGATATGCTCTGTTTTGTGGAGAATAATGTCAAATATATGTCATTTGATTATTAGTTTGTTTTCCATGTTTAAATAAGCTATGGCTTGCTAATGTCATTTCAGACGAAGTAGATTCTATTGTTTTTGTCCATTAAATGTTTTTTTTTTATTATAAGAAATATATTTTAATTCTCATTAATTTTTTTTATGCATGTGTGTTATATACATATATATAATTTTGCAACTTCGAAGCACTACCTGAAATCGTAAAAGTCATGTTTTTAAATTTTTGATGATTTTTAATTTTAACCACTATTAAGCTTCATTTAATTACATTATCTTTTTTTTCACTTGTAAAAATTGATGCAGGACCAACATTAAATGTTTTTAAAAATGAATAATTGTCATATTTATCATTATTATTTATATCATAAAGAGTTAATTAGTTGAGAAGTTTTAGTTATAATAATCAATTTCTAAAGTCTGTTATTCATATTTATTTTCAGATAGAATGTCAAAAGTTTAATGCTAAACATCAGTAGATGGATTAAAAATATTTCTTATCAATATTTTCAATTTGTGATATTTGCCAAATTTATAGATCTCAAATAGGCTGCAGGTGTTCTGTTCCTAATCAAGCGACGGTAAATTGTAAATTCTCGACGTAGAAAATGTGTGTAATTTCAAGGTCACAAATGTTTATCTCAAGCAAACGTTTATTTTCAGTTTAGTAGGTCGCATTTACAATATTTCGTGTTTATATGTACTGAACAACAGTTCAGCTGCATATCATCTTGCCAGTTCCATGATTCGGAAACCGGTGACCATTTGGTGACGTTATGTGAATGAGTGTTTCCGGGACGTGTGGGAGTGACAGGTGGAGAGCTCTAGGTCCGCCCGGCTCCCATTCTGAAATCTGTTCCTCCGGTGATTTCACTGTTCGCCAGCAGGAACAGTGAAATCACTGTTTCTCTATACCCATCAACGAAAGATAGAATGGGACACACATTAATGCTCTCATTGGTTGCCTTGGAGGGGTTTTTAGGCCCAGTCACGTCCCGTTTAACATTGCGCTCTTATCTGGGTCAGCATAAAAATTTACGAGTTAGTGACGAGTGACAGCTTCTCAATTGTTACAGTGTTAACCTAACTATTCAAAGCACAACTCTCTTTTATTTTACTCATGACGAAGTTTACTTTTTAAAAAAATATTGTTTCCAACATTTTGACAGATAGTAAATTTCGGCTGAAATTTAAAGTTAATCCAAACTGTTTTCAAAGGGGTTTCTATATATACTAGTACAACTATATCTAAACCTTGTGTCCTTTTAAATTATAAACTAAATATTTAATAAAACGAAACGTATATACGTTATATAATGTACGAAGAGAAGGTAAGAAAAAAATGACCCAATAGTTATTGATAAAAGTATTTTTATTTGAAAAATATTAGAGACAATAAAGATAAGATAAAAATTATAGTTAATAAAATTTTGGTAATATTGTAATTTCCTATTGAATTAAAGAAACATTCTGTTAAAGAGCCTGTAAATAAAAGATTGCGTTGTATGAATGTGGGTCGGACTTGCCCATCTATCTGTGATTAATGTTCTCTGGAGTTTTGTGCCTCAGAGGTTTTTTTTTTTACTCTATATCGAAGGAGCCCTTTAAGATAAGCTGGCTCTGACGTCATGCTCATTGATAACAGTCCATTCAGTGATATCTTTATCAACATTATCGAGGGGAATGCCGCTCAATAGTGAGATCCCCGATAATGATTTGCCCCAATGATCCAATGTACATTCCGTTTTCTCAATGGTATCCAATTCGACGGAGCCAATTATTTTCCGTTTAGTTTTTTTTCCACTTCTTTTTTTTTTTTTTTTATTAATTTTTATATATAGATTAAGCGATTTATTATTATACTTTAGATGGTCTTTTTGACAGAACGGTCAGTCTTTTATCAGTCTTATTACTTATTAAAGATTTTTTGCTTTCTTTATAGTAATGAAAAATTTTGGGACATTTACCTTCAGTAGCAAATATACCATTGTATTATGTATCTGAAATAATTTTAATATGATAAATATATCCCGTTTTCCGGGTTATTTATCTAAAAGTATGTCATTGACTGTTTAATTAATTTTTCTGTGGTTTATTTTCAGATGCCGGTTCACATCGAGTGGGACCGAGACATGGCGGATTGGGATTGGAGTGGCGCCGGAGGCCTGGAATTACCGTCAGAGGAATTCTGGAGCAAATTCGAGGAGCTGCCGGATCTGGGTGACAACCTTGAAACCCTGTTCGCAGAGGCCTCGGTGCTGACCTCCGGAGTCTGGGATAACGGCTTGGAGGTGCGCAACGAAGACGTCCTCATGCTGGACCACGACTGCATGTGGACGGGAGCCTGTCGCACCGAGAACTGCGAGAAGCACGACCGCAAGAGAACGACTCCCGCGGAAAGTAGCGGAGCGGTGGGCCTCTTCGGCCGGCCGGATACCCCCCAGAGTTCCGACAGCGAGGCTGAGAAGCAGGTCTTTCCGGCGTCACAGATCACCAACCAGATCAGGGTGACCAACTACAGCTCCGTCTCTTTCGACCACGACTACGACAAGAAGAACACTTGCCGCGGGAAGGTGTTGATCCGGCCGGAGGAGCTCGGGGTGCTGACTCCTTCAGACTCAGGTACAGGTCTTCTCAAGTTGGCAGGGTTGAGAACCGGAGGCAAGGTCGGCCGAGGCCCCTAACCTCGTAGCTTTAAATCCCACCCCACAACCAGTTCCGAAATATCCCCTCTCGACCGTTCACTGGGGGCCTCCGTCAGGGGACCTCCTCTCACCCCGAAACTTTTCTTTTGGAATCTATAAAATTTGTTTATAGCCTCATTGCCTCCGGTTCTCACCTCATCAGCATATATATGATTTTATTGTATTTTAATAAGTGCTCCTCTGATACTTAACGACATTTATTTCTTACTGACTCACTACAAGAAAAATACGCAATAAATGTTATATTAAATTAATCCTTTTACATACCAAATCTGGTAAGATATGATTTTAACATTAGGAAATACCTTATTCGACCATTGGTTGATCTTATCATTTCTATTGTGATTTGCAAATTTAATTATTTTACTTGTAGTATTTTGCTCCAAGCTTCGAAAATATTTTTAGAAGATATTAGTCTATTTCAAATCCCTCCTCCAATATAACCAATACAATTTTAAAACAAATTAAATAGTAATTTTAATGACGCTTAAAAAGAGAAAGTTCACTTGGTGTTTTTTCAAATAATGTATTTTTTTTTTTTTTTTGTCTTTCAAGCATTAACAATTCTATTGCAGTTTTATGCAGAATTAATAAAGAGATAAAATTCCAAAAATCAAAAATTCATTCAGAAGACCATACAAGAGCTGTATGTTAATTTGCCATGTCTGTCGACGATCATTAAGGCCGGAAAGTTTTAGTTAAATGCTAATTTAATCTTACAGTCCCGTCAAGATAATGAGAAGAAAGTCGCCTAAGACAATCCACTGAGAGGAAAAGGGGATGGAAGTCCTTTAAATTAATAAAATTACAAAATGATTTAGATTTGTTTTCTCTTATCTGTGTAAAAACTTTGATATTTTTTTAAAGACGTTTCATGACACCTTTGGCGAATAGTTAGATTTTCTCTAGGCTTTTTTTCCTTTATGTGTAAGTAACTGTTATATTTAAATTAATCCATGGTTGAACACAGAAAAACAACAATAATTTAGTAGGTTATAATAATTCGTTTGTTACAGCTTTATGAAGGATAAAAACATTCTAGTTATATCAGGTAGTGGCATAAATAATCTGTAGAAAAAATATAAATATCCCTTGGATTCCACAGGTCTGTCTGAACACTTTATTGTAGAAATCTATGGATGGTTTTTTTCTCCAGTAAATTGATGAATTTATGTTTGAAGAAAACTCCGACAGAGGGGGCATTGCATGCGACAGTATCATGGGTGAGAGGTGTTGTTTTGGAAATGGCTGATACTCCTGCCAATCCTACTTAGACATCGATATCTGTCTAATATTTATTTTTAATCTTATAAGTAGGTTTACCTCGTTGTTAGCACCAGTTCCTCTAGATCCTAGTGTAGGATCCTCTTATCTGAATATTTTGTTTAGGTGATATTTAGCAGCCTTTGATGCACGCGATAAGATTCATTACGTTTCTTCATTTATCTTTATCCCCACCCCAAATTCAGATTAAGATAAATAATGATAATATGTATTAATATATGAGTGTTTAAATTTTATTACTGAATATATTAATGGTTAGGCTATAGATTTTTGGAATGAGAAAAAAAAACTGGAATATTATTAAAAATTCTCATTAAAATACATTAATTTATACCGATATTAAAAGTTTTTTAATTCTTCAAAAAGTTTTATCATTATATTGTATCAGCAACATATTTTCATTAAATTTTTAATTTAAAAAATAGTGTCTTTATTCCTATTGTGTAAAACAGATTTTAATTTTAAGTATATATTTTTAAAATACAAGAAGGGAAAATCTAGGAATAAAGGAATAATCTAGAATACATTCTTTAAATTAGTAAAATTACGTCTCGAATTAATTTATTATTCATTGCCAAATTTTTGTTTTGTTTCTAACTGTAATTATCGAATGGGATTTATAGTGAATTCCGAGATACAGGTTTTAGTGTGAAGTGATCACCAGGGCGATTTGGTAGCTGTTACTTGTCCTGTTACTTGGCTACTTCAGCTGGGGCCAGTATACATCCGGCAGTACCGCCGATTCAGCGGCGCCTCTGTCGCCCCCCCTCCACACGGCTCCTTGTTCCCTGAGCTCGCACCTTCCTTTTTATCACCTCTTTTCCGGTATCTGTTTGCACTTCACTTTCGTGTCGTGGCAGATTGTCACTCTTGTATTCGCTATATTGTCCTATTTGCAAGTCATACTTTAGCTGTTTACTGCTTTTGGAAACCGGTGCCGGCTTTTAATCACATCAACACGTGAAAAGAAAAATTACACTTATTAAACCGTCAAATTGTCAAAAGGGTAAATCCCCCCCCCCCAAAA
>KZ807175.1:607516-618012 GCA_000696205.2 Oncopeltus fasciatus | reverse complement strand
TCTAAGATGATTTTAGTTGGGGTTCGGTCGAGGTAGATCCAAAAAAACACAAATAAAAAAATGTATTTTTTTAATGAAGGATTATCTGCCAACGTTTCGGCTTACATTGTAAGCCATCTTCAGGGCTATCATGAAGATGAGAGAGGACGTCTTGTCCCTAGGTTCACATTTCCATGACTCAATATTATTGAGTATTATATTGTTTTGTTTATTTTGACATTAACTAAATGAAATTCATCGACTTTAATGAAGTGATTGATAAACTTTGATTACCCATTCAATAGTGTATATTACAATGGATTACAAACTTGATGAAAGATAAATATTCATTAAGATGGAACTATTTATTTGTATATTTCTTTTTTTTTTATTGGGAGTTCGTGTGTTTTTTGCTGTTATTGTCATTGATCGGTTGTAGAGTTGCAAATAGCGATTGCATGCGGCAAGGCCTGGCCGGCGACTGGTGCAGTATGACTAAGGGCGGCGATTAAGAAATGTCCCGGTTCTCCCCCCCGCCTCCACCCATCAGAACCTCCCTCTTGTGTCTCCTCGCTGAATTAACTGGGTCACACGACACGCATCTCCCGCCATTGTAGGCCCCGTTGTGGGCTTCTGTGTAGGAGGAGCAAATTAATCATTGTGTCGACTAATCATAAACATTCCTTGTAAAACTCATTCCGTTCTTTTGAATGTTTTCTTTTTAAAAAAACATATTTTAAAACAGTTCAGATTCCCTTTTATCAGCAAATTCCTTTTATTTTAGTGTGAAAATATTTTCATGTTGTCTTACAGGCCTAGTATTTAAACCTGTTAGTCTGGGTTTCTGAGTAAATTCGTTAAGTTTTATATATTTTTGATGAATTATTTAAATTGTCAACGTTGGGGGTTACACTTCTTTGTTATGATAGAAAAAGTTTGTTTACTTTGTTTATCATATTTATGAAGACTTGGATAATTTTTATACTCTATATTGAATGCTATTATAATATTTACTGCTGTGGGCGAAGTATTTTATTTTAAGGATTTTTATCTTCTTTGGTATATTACATTTTAGTTAGTTGTTCCTTGGAGTTCTCCAAACCATTGTTAAATGGCGAAGTCCTCACATGAGGAAATTTTCCTTTCTCTTCCCCCGTTATCAGTTACTGTAGTTACTGTGTAAATTCCCCGCCTAGCTGTTATCATGTTCACACATCCCCGGACAGGGGGGAGATATCGCTGTCAGTCTGGAGAGCCTCGGGCAGGAGGAGGGTCCGGATGTCAGACAGGGGGATAGCACGTGGAGCCTTCGAAGGTTAGGGAGCGCGTTCCCGCCAATTCGACCCCCCACTCCCGCCTCTCCGCAAGATTCCCGCCGAAACCGGCCCCCCTCTCCCGCTCCGTCTCCCGCCAAGGCCCCACGAGTATTGACTCAGAATCGAGACAAGGTCAGCCTTCTCCGCCTTAGAACTCCCGCCCTTTTGCCGGTCCCACGTGACACCTTCTATACGCACTTCCTTTTCAGAGCATCTTTGTTGTTTCCAGTGATAAAAGTCCTATCATTCAGGTTGTCTGTTGGTGGTTATTTTTAAAATAGTAATCTTTTTAATAATTCTATAAGTTCCAGAGCTAAGATGATTTCAATAAGGAAAATGATAATTCAAATTATTCCTACTTATTTGAGTAAAAATATTGTGTTTATCATTTATCTTAATAATTTTTTTTGTAATTTCTATTAGATGCTATTTTTATCACAAATGGAAAATATGCTTTTACATGTATCTTTACTGTTATAAAAATGTTTCGGATTGATTTTTTTTTAATGCTATGAGTAAGGTCATTTAAAGTGAAGCCAAATTAGTGTAATTTTTTTAAATAATCTAGATAATTATAAAGTAATCTATAGTAGTAATTGTCATAATTTTCAAATTAATTTTTTTTTCTGTTCGACTGTGTCTAGCTTGAATAGTTTTTAAATTTGTGCGTGTTGTTTTAGCAGTCTTGGGCTAGCAAATTCCTTTGGTTAATATTATTTTATTAAAATACAAAAAAAAAAAAAAGTATTTAATACTTGATATGAAGAGTTAAATCAAATTTTTTATTTTAATATTAGAAAGAATGGTGGTGGAGTTGAGTGGAATTATTTGGTGACAGCCCACATAGGGGAACGCGCCATTTCGCGCTGAGAGGTTGCCGGCCCTGGGGAATTGGCGGGAAGAGAGACCTTGGGCCAGGTTGTGTACCCCGGACTGGGTGAAGGCCAGCCCTGACCTCTATCCTACTCCCATTATCTCTCCGTCTCTCTCTTTCCTCCATCTCTGAACATCTTTCTTATTTTCTTTAAAGCCCTTTCGATCCAGTTCTACTGAGCCACCTGCTTCCCCTTTGTGATCACTACACTATCTACCGCCCTTGACTTGCTCATCTGTTATTCTAACGTTGCACAATAAGTGATAATTTTTTTAAAAAAATAAATAAATATAGGGAATTAGTATTAAAAGTTTCATCGAAAAGTGTAATTGGTGAAATTAACATCGTTATCATTTATTGCAAATTCACATTTGTTTCATTCATTTATTTATTTTATTTTACCTAGAGTTATAGTATAGAGGGAGGGATCAGGGATATTTATAAGCACCAATTTTATTCTAAACACCCATGCCATTGGGCAGAAAATAATAGCTTATCTTTTCGAAATAATTAGCTGACCTCTATGCAATATTTTTTTTCCTCGCGCGTATATGAAAGATAGTTATAGTGGAGTGGCTTCTAAAAATAAAATAATGTGTTACCGAATTTTCGAGATGTACCTATTTGTCTGCTCTCATGGGGAGAGAACTACCGGTAAAGAAGTAATGTCCTGGACTTTTCGACCCAATTCCAGGCCCTCCTCAGAGAGTCGGCTTAGACTTCCGCTTGAAATAACTGATCCCATACCTTTAAATTCAGATATATTTCACTCGAGTTTACAGCTTTCCTAGTCGCTGTACTTGTTAATGATGTCCATTCGACTGAGCTATTATCTCTCAAGCTATCTTAACAAGTTCTCATTGATTCGATTCCATCCGGTGTCCTTTTATCTAAGAGGGCGGAGGTCGGCCTTTAAATAGGAATAGTGGGAGGAGGAAAACTTTATCTCGGTCTGAGTCACTATACCCCCCCCCCACACACACTCTCTCTCTCTTTCCATTTTCCCGATGACTGGCACCCATTCATTATAACTGGAATTTCATGCATTCTCTCGTCTCTTTATTTTCTTCTTATAAAGATATTCCTTTTTTTTTATTTATTTCATGTCCGGATATTAGACTGAATACAAACTTCATCGAGGTTTTTACTTATTCTTGAGGTATGCCGAAGACAGTGCTATCTATATTTGAATGGCCGTTTCAATCAGCAGCTCTAACCTGCTCAAATATCATGTAGCCCATAGCAGTTATCAATGTTTTCATTAAATGCTAATTTAAATCATGCTTCAACTAAAAGAATTTAAAGTAATATCTAATTTCAATATATTTATTATAAGTGTTATCTGGAAATATTTTTTTATTTTATTATTCCCTTTTAGTTAGATTTCGATGGCATGCTCATGATTAATAAAATAAGGTGTGTATAATTGAAGGTGTAACAACTGCGAACATCATAATTCGTTTTAAGAGCCATAACACAAAAAACTTAAAGTAAAAATAAAATTGTATGTGATGAGTATTATTTACACTAATTCATCCGGTTCATGGTTATTAGTTAATCGCATATAAGATTTTGTTCGTGCCTTATGTTTAGTAGTAGTAGTAGTAGATCATTGAAGGGCAATCAACTTCTAGGTTATTACGCCCTATAAATACCCTTTAATATGTCCACTATAAATTAGTTAATAAAAGACAGGAATCAGGATTATTTCGACCACTATAACAACCTTATGTTTAGTTACGTTTAAGCTTTTATTTATCCGAGATGTGATTTTTTAAAATATTAGCTAATGCCTGTTATTGTATATTTAAATAACTATATGTAAGTTTTACCTTCATTTTATTCTTCCCCTCACCCCAACTATTCGTTTCGAAATCAAATTTTAAAATGCCGTTAGAGGGTATTGTTATATTGGTTTTGAATGAAGATATATTCTTTTTCGATTTCTGCAATGATTCCTCAAAAAAAAAAAAAAAAAAAAAAAAAAAAAAAAAAAAAAAAAAAAAAAAAAAAAAAANTTAAAAAAAAAAAAAAAAAAAAAAATCTTCCCCTTAGAACCTGAAGCTCCTATTTGACCCGATTTAATTTTGAAAGATTTAAAAAATTTTAAAAATATTATCGTGTTACCAACATGAATATCTCAAGAATTTATATATTTCTGGTTAATTCATGCTTGAGCAGAAAAAAGATGGACTCATGACATACGGAACCGAAATTATTTTCAGTATTAACTTGTATTTTTCCGCATTCATGACATTTTTCCTCTATATGTATATATCTGTTCTCAGGCATGAAAAAATGTATTGAAAGCAAAACTGTGGATCGGATAAATGTAATAATACAGTTTCTATGGTGGACATCTCAGTCGGGTATACATTCTCTCTCCCAGAAGTTTTTTCCCTACCTCTTTTTTTTTTTTTGTAATTGAGCTCTGTGGATATGAAAAGGGATATATTCACTCATTTAGAGGATATTGTCGTTCCCTTTGAAGTTTTAATTGAGGGAGATAGATTCCCTTTTAAACCATTGGAATGTTTGAACAATAAAAAAAAAAAAAAAATAAAAAGAAAAAGGTTATTGCTCATGGAAAATATCTTTTTATTTGTTTTTAAGCAACTTTTCCGGTTCTGGAACCTAAATTTTAAAGAGCGAGATTGTCTGCACAATAAATTGAGTTTGTCAGTCCATATAAAGGAAACTTTTCAGTCAATGGTAAAACCCACGATTTTTATTTTTTTTTTTTTTTGTGTGTGTGTGTGTGTCTTCTGTGAGTGTAGTTGCTCACTGAATTATTTTTATTGAAGGATTGGGGTGTAGAGTTAAAGCGGTGGGGGGGGAGACAGACGGCCGCATTTTCATGGGAGCAGTGACCTTGGTGGGGTCGATAGGGCGGGTCTCTCCCTTGCCTCCTGCTTGCTTGCAGAGGTACTTACGTTGTGTGTGTTCTCTGTTACAGAAGAGGAGGAGGCTGAGGAGAACAACATGGAGGATAACAGCGCGGATGAGAACAGCATGGAAGAGGAAGAGAGCTCGGACGAAGAAGAAGAGATAGACGTAGTAAGCGTGAGCAGTAGCCCTCAGAGGCGGAATCTTTCGTGCAACCTACCGACCAATCCGACCGTCAAAGCCTACCAGCTGCTGCAAGAGACGGTCACCGATAGCTTACTCACCGCCAGCAGGGCCGTCAGCAGGCGGCTACAGCAATCCGGAAAGAGGAAGACTAAGAACTCCCCCAACTATTCCACCAATCCCGGAAGAAGGAGAATCGCCAAAAAAAATCGTTTCTCCTCCACTAAAACCGATAGCGTTGCAAAGCGCTCGATGCACAACAACATGGAGCGAATGAGGCGGATCGAACTTAGGAACGCATTTGAAGAACTCAGACAACTCGTACCCTCCATCGCCGACTCTCATAAGGCAGCCAAAGTCACCATCCTCAGAGATGCTACTCACTATTTGCAGGAGCTCAGTTTTAGGGATAGGAACTACAGTTTACAAGTTGGTGCCCTTAGGGGTGAACAAGAAAAACTCAGAAGGACACTTTCCCAATTAAGAAGGATATTTGCCCGTAATAACAAAGCAAAGTAATGTGATTTTTTTTTTCCTGTTATTCATTAATTTAGTTTTTATGATAGCAACCCTTCTCTTTCATTAGGCATTGCCTTCTTTGTAGATGGTTTCCTATTAAACATCTGCATAAATGCCATAAATCTCTATTTTACGTTACCATTATACAATGTGGCTTAGGTCCAATATTTTGTAAATAGAATCTCTAGGAGTTTTTGTATTGTTTATGAAACAAAAGCTTGATTCTTTTCTTTCTGTATAGCCTAGAATAGTAATATTTTTTAGCCTGAAATATACGTATTTTTGTATATAGCATACAGTAGTTATAGACTTGTAATTACTGTGAATATCTTTTTAATGCAAAATCCTGAGAAGAGGATTTATATTTTCTAGTTCATTTTATACTATCGAGGGATTAGATTTAGTTGTTTTATAAGTTTGTCTGCTGCCAAGTGGTGTTCGTGTGTATGTGTGTGTGAACTTAGTTAAAATGGTAGCTTATCAATTTGTGTTTTGATAATAGTGCTTTAATTATGGGGCACAAAATTTGTATTGTATTAATTTCATTTACATGTCTTGTGATTTTTGTCTGGGGAAAAAGTGGCTTGTTTAGTTTAGGCGAGGAGTAACATCACTCCTCCTCTAGTCTGCTAACTTATGTAAAATATTATTGTATCCTAGTTCTGTACATACTAAGCCCAGTGATGGAGATCTCTGCAAAGGTATACTGATTCCAATGGGTGAATGTCATTTTATATTTCTAGCAAATTTCATCTATCACTGAGGCCTTCATACAAAGTTTTATTATGAACTGCTTATTATATATTCATTATCAATGATATACAAAAGTACTATATACCTCCCGTGTGCCTTCTCCGGTCTGATGTGTATATTAATAAAATGTATGCACATCTATATATTTATGTTTGAAGAAAACTCCGACAGAGGGGGCATTGCATGCGACAGTATCATGGGTGAGAAGTGTTGTTTTGGAAATGGCTGATACTCCTGCCAATCCTACTTAGACATCGATATCTGTCTAATATTTATTTTTAATCTTATAAGTAGGTTTACCTCGTTGTTAGCACCAGTACCTCTAGATCCTAGTGTAGGATCCTCTTATCTGAATATTTTGTTTAGGTGATATTTAGCAGCCTTTGATGCACGCGATAAGATTCATTACGTTTCTTCATTTATCTTTATCCCCACCCCAAATTCAGATTAAGATAAATAATGATAATATGTATTAATATATGAGTGTTTAAATTTTATTACTGAATATATTAATGGTTAGGCTATAGATTTTTGGAATGAGAAAAAAAAACTGGAATATTATTAAAAATTCTCATTAAAATACATTAATTTATACCGATATTAAAAGTTTTTTAATTCTTCAAAAAGTTTTATCATTATATTGTATCAGCAACATATTTTCATTAAATTTTTAATTTAAAAAATAGTGTCTTTATTCCTNATTAGCTGGCTGGCAAAAATTTGTGAAGTTATTAAAAATTTAATGATATTTGTATACTGTTTTTACAACTTTATATTTGTAAAATTGTCAAAAAACAAAAGAACCTTCATTTTTGCCATCATCACTATGTTGAGGTACATTGTTATTTGTGTTGCATAAGCATAATATTCCTTTCTTATGTATGCATCATTGCTTTTCTGTATTTTTGAAAAATTCTACTAAACTTCAGTTATAAGTCACTAACAAAATAATCATTTGTTTACAGTTCAATCTGTTTGATTCAATTTGTTTTAATTGGTTATCTCTTTGTAGCAATAGCATTGTTTCTTATTATCACTGATAATAAAATAATAACTTGTCCTAGAAATTGGTTGTTATTAGCATCAAAATTTTAGAGTACTTAATTCAGTGTATTTGTTATTTTTTATGTTTTTGTAACGTTGTATATTTCTTTGATTGTAACCACTAATTTGTGTAGTTTAAAAGTATAAAGTGTCAAAAAATTATTTCTGATAATGAAACCAATTATGGTTTTGAATTTTTGTTTTGTTAATTCTTTGGAAATTTTTGAAAAATTTTTATTTAAAATAATTCTGTTAAAAAAAAAACCAAATTGATGTGGTTTCATTGTATTTATTGTTTCATTTTATGATTATTATTTTTATTTATTTTCAGTTCTTTTAATAGAACTGAAAAAAAATATATGTTGACAATTTTACAAAACCCCGAAAAAGTAGTTGTTTTTTTTGTTCGTTTTTTAAATATCCTATCCTATCTACTTTGCTTCATATTCCAGACTAAGTGTTCCCTGGAGCACTCAAGGAAGACTCTAGGTCATTACAAACAGAAGCACATAAGAAAAAAGAAAGATCCTTTTGTACAGGAGCTAAGTAAACTAAGATAATTCCTCAGGTTTGCAGTTGATAAATAACTATATTTGAACTTTCCTTGTCACGTGTTCCTCCACAATTATAGATGTATTCCTCCTCACATAAACAACTTTTAAATCAATAGTTGCAGCGCCATAATCACTAAGTCCCTTTGCATGAAGGTATGTATGATAAATAACAAAATGAAGTATTTTGAATGTGAGTGAGATAATGATTGCGGCATTTTAGTCCCTCCCTTTCACACTACCGCTTTCAACAATATTAGAATGAGTTTGTAAATAAATAAATTATCAATTAATTTAATTTATCTAAATTTCAATTATAAAAAAAAGTTTGAAGAAATGGTTAATTTATTTTGGGGGGGGGTCTAGTGTCGAGTTACGATATAACGACTTTGAAATATCAGCTAAGTTATAGTTTTTTATTTATTTATTTTGCTGTTTTTTTGCAAAATCATTTGAGTTGAATTAATTTCATTTTCACCGTTTGTAATTAGTGAAGTAACCGTAACAATGCATTGGCAGCACTGACACTGCCTCAACACAACTCAACTAACACTGGTAGCAATTGAGAGGAGGTAGCATGAAGGTTATCAGGTTTGGTTTGTTTGAAAAAGACTCATTTTATCAGCTACCCGTCCACAAATTACATCGCAGTCTATAGAAAAACAAATTTTCCAGCCACTCACTTATTGAGGTCCGTTAGCGACCCTTCTGGTTTCAATTCCTCTAAGTGGATATATGCGCAGAGAAAATTGCAGGTCCTCCAAGGTTAATGGAACTTAATTAGCAGATTATCACCCTGCATTCAAACTTGTCGCATCACATTTCTAAATTTTTTTATAAGTGGACGGGAAAGAAATGAATGATTTATGAGATCTGAAACATGAGGCGGCTAAGTTCCCCTGGATCACGTAATGACAACCGATAAAAAATTCCTATAATAGGCAACGAGGTCTTACAATTTTGGGGGATTTTTTAATGGATCACATCTTTCTCATAAACATTATTCCGAAACTACACTTAAATCGTTTAGTTGAGATTTTCCTTTTTAAATGCCATTAAGGTTTATTCTTGTTAAAAATTCTGGTTCCATATTGTGGGAAGATATTTTGACGCATAAAATTATTTTGGAAATTAATGGCTGCATGAAATAAACTATTATTTTCAGTGAAGTATATTTTACACAATGAAGTATATTTTATTTTTTTTAAAACATGCTTGCCACTTCTTAGGCTCCGGATTGTTTACTTTTTGGATAAATAAGTACCCAAATATAGGTTTATTGAATAAGACAACTAACACGTCCTGGTAGTATAACTGGAAAGTACACCGGCCCGGATAGCAGGAGATCCAGGTTCGATTCCTGGCTGGGACAGATAGTTTTTTATATTCTATTCCCTCTCATTAATTGTTTGAAATTTACGTGGGATAAAATACCACAACCAAATTAAATATTTATTAAGAAAAAATTAAATAAAGAAAATGACGAGAGTCGACAAAATGTATGACAATGTCAGCTCCCTTGAGTACAAGACGAAGTTCTCGCCTTTCTCGTGGGTTAGACTCTTGCTAGTGTAGAGGGAATTGAATAAGACAACTAACCCGTCCTGGTAGTATAACTGGAAAGTACACCGGCCCGGATAGCAGGAGATCCAGGTTCGATTCCTGGCTGGGACAGATAGTTTTTTATATTCTATTCCCTCTCATTAATTGTTTGAAATTTACGTGGGATAAAATACCACAACCAAATTAAATATTTATAGGTTTATTGAGTTAACATATTGGGTTGTTTTTAGCTTTTCTATAGTGCCATGTTTTTAAATATAAAATTATTGTTGGACAAGTAATTCTTTTAACTGAATAGCAATGAAATTTACGAATATTTTTCTACATCTTTAATAGTGTTAACGAACTTTCGTATTACTTGTTAAGTATAAAGTAAACTTATTAACTTTTTGATCTTCCTTAACCTACAAAAATTTATCCTGGAGAACAATCTGGAAAAATGGTCAGTGTTTGTTAAATATATTTTGAATAAAACGTACCAATGTAGAAAAAAAAAAAAAAAAACAATTTTTATTATGTTCAGCGTTTAGCCTGTTTTAGGCATCTCTCAGTGCTGTTAAAAAAAAACCAAGAATATACAGGATTTTTTTTAAAAGTATTGGCATTAAAAACCGGATTGAAAATATAAATAAAAAACACTTATTATTTGTTCTTAGATGATTTTAGTTGGGGTTCGGTCAAGGTAGATCCAAAAAACACAAATATAAAAAAATGTATTTTTTAATAAAGGATTATCTGCCAACGTTTCGGCTTAAATTGCAAGCCATCTTCAGGGCTATCATGAAGATGAGAGAGGACGTCCTGTCCCTAAGTTCACATTTCCATGAC
>KZ807175.1:587478-600555 GCA_000696205.2 Oncopeltus fasciatus | reverse complement strand
GGGGGGGGGGGGGCGCACTACTATCCAGGTTCATTTTCAAATATCTTTCTTATTTTGCATCTTTTATTTTTATTATGGAACATAAATAGTAGAAAAATACATTTTACACGTTATAAGACTTTTTTTTCTTGAGAAGGTGACAACTAAAAGGTTGCTAAACTTCTCTCTTCCCACTGTACGCTTCCAGTCAAATGATTTCTTTCATAATTTACTAAAAGAAATTCAAATGGTGAATTTAGTTAGCCTTTTTTAGAAGGCCTATCAAACTTTGAAAGCTATTTTTTAAGTAGTTACAGTGCATTTTTCGTAAAAATTTTATAGAAAATAAATTTGATATTTTTTTATAATTATTTTAGCTCATAATTACTTTAAGCTGGAGAAATTAGTTACGGTTTCGACTAGCGTCGGAAAAATAAAATACTCTAAAATTATTGGGTAATTACTTTATTATTGCCAACGTTTGACTTGAAAATCATCTGGGCGACTAACCAACTTCCAATAAGCATTTTTATATATAATTTTCTAATATCTACATTCCCTTCATCACGACTTTAATATTCCTTTTGTCAAAGTCCTTATCTCCACCCGCTTCAAACTCTTCCTTAGTAAACTCCAATTTCATCCCAATCCATTTGCCCAATCCCTGTCGTCGGACTCCAATCCCCACAATCCTCCCCGGCGACTTAAACGGAGATGGCTTCGCGACCTCCTGGGCCTTAATGCCTAACTTTATTTAAAATATCTACATTCTGTGATCTCTTTATGAAAGGCAAAATGTAATGGATATAATTAAGAATACCAAAATTGTATGCATTACATATACAAATATATATATATACAAATATTTATATGACAAATAAATTTTATATGTAATATATTACACTATTTACATAACATCTCAAATAGGGTATTTTTGACGCAAATAATGAAAATGGCGGACCCAATGGTTTCCCGCCAAAAATACTTACTTCTAAAACTATTTCTTCGGATCAAGATAGTGTTCAAAATGTCCCACCAAACCCTAAATGTTCTAGTGACAGAGAAGCGAATTATCTAAGTTTGAGTTACTTTGTAGCTGACTGGAGGTTTCCTAATGCAAAAAGCTCCACAGAGAACGGAACCTTACTCTAGGAAAGAAAAGGATCTGGGGAAAAAGGAATGGATCCCTCGAGAGATGGTAGCCGTGTCTTAGCTGAGGGAAGTATTAGCAGGAAGCAGTTCTTCTCGGAAAGGATTAAGTGGCGCTTGCTGGGGAACTTACCGCTCAACACAAAGCCACAAATAGAAACAATTACCTTGACAGGGGGTTCCCGCCTGCCAAGAGGCAAATACTTCACTGGAAAACATAAGGTGCGCCATTTGCCGATAGCTAAGGAATCATTGAGAGTAGCGTCTTGCCACAATTTAATGAGCGAATTCTTCTCTCTGTGGCCAGTAAACAAGCAGGAGACTAAACTTACTGCCTATTTATTTGGTTGCGGTTTATTATCCCACGAAAATTTTAAACTATTAATGAGAGGGAATAGAATAAAAAAATCTATCTGTCCCAGATCAGCAGCTTAAATCTTAATTTAGGGCTTACCTTAAAACTGTCCCTCATATTATTAAATGAAATTAATTCCAGATAAAGGAAAAGAAAGATTAATTTCATAAGGAAAAATAAATTTTTTATTTATTTATTTTGAATGTGAACAATATAATATTTAGTCTTGAATTGGTGGAAGTGAGTATATTGTATATCCCTTCATTGTTTGACCATTCGAAGGGAAGCTGTCGATATATTTCATGTGTAAATATATGACAATGGTGACATTTAAATTTCAAAATAAGTATCAATGGCTCGCCTTGAAATTGCCAGAACTGCCTTGATATCTTCCTATTTGTTTAGGTAATGTCCTGAGACAGGAGTCAGGATCGTTCTCCGAGTTCTAATTCCAGTGTCATATCGTTCGACCCTTGCACGCATTTAAAGAAAAGTTTGACTTTAATCTATATCTATCTCTATCGTTTCTCAATAAATGATTTTACTTATCTTTATATGTACAAATGTAAAAACACGCGCACTCACAATTATGCATTTTAGAACGTTTTTTAATGATAATAAATATTGTTAATGAATTATAATCCCGATTATTTCATTAGTATTAATTTACGTAATAAATAGTTCGTTATTTGACACTATTAAAAAACTTAAATTAATATTTCATATTTACCAATTAAAAATAGAGAATGCTGAAAGAAAACTACACGCCACTAATAGCCCGAGTATTCTATTTGTAGATAAAAGACGATTTAATCCGTAATATCGGAAACTTAGACTTTTAATCACAGATAAATCTTTGTTATAAAATAGGCTGTTTATTAGAGACGACGGTTAATATTTAGTTTTACTTTAAATTGACATCCATAAAATTCTTTCTGAAATTAATCTAAGATGATTTTAGTTGGGGTTCGGTCGAGGTAGATCCAAAAAAATACAAATTAAAAAAATGTATTTTTTAATAAAGGATTATCTGCCAACGTTTCGGCTTACATTGTAAGCCATCTTAAGGGCTATCATCAAGACGAAAGAGGACGTCCTGTCCCTAAGTTCACATTTCCATGAGGTTAATAATTAAGGTTTTTTCACTAATACTATTTTTCCTTTTGAACATTGAGAAGGAAAGTTTGTTGACCGTAGATATTATTCTAAGATGATTTTAGTTGGGGTTCGGTCAAGGTAGATCCAAAAAACACAAATATAAAAANGCCTGAAGATGGCTTACAATGTAAGCCGAAACGTTGGCAGATAATCCTTTATTAAAAAAAACATTTTTTTAATTTGTGTTTTTTTTGGATCTACCTCGACCGAACCCCAACTAAAATCATCTTAGAATAATATCTACGGTCAACAAACTCTTCTTTTCTGAAATTAAGTGTACTACTCATGCAGTGTAGATTCGACACTTGACTGTATAACGTAATGCCAAATATTTAGAGTTATTATTTTTTAAAATTTATGTGTAAAATTACACACCAAAGAGCAGAATGTTGATATTAATTATATAATTTTCTTGTTGAAGGATAATAACTAGTTTGTTACTTTCACTTTCCTCTATGTTTGGACATGCAAATTTAATGGTTTCAAATATAAACGATTCATTTCCTTTGGCGATATTGGCGGAAAGGATGTGTAGTTGATACATTGTTATCTGAGGGAATAGTATCTACTTACTGTAACAATGTGATTGCTAATAAGTCGTTCCGCAAACAAAAGGGAGGACAATTTAATCAGGCCACTCGTATTCGTGTCTATTAATGCTCGTTGTTAGTTATTCAAGCTGAATCCCAAATCAATGTGAATAAGTCATAGAGCCTACACGGGTTCAAGGCGGCTGCGTGGAGTAGATACGTTTTACGCATGGCTCTTGCGAATGCCTGAATGGGCCGCCTCCTCCTGTATTCATGCCGACGCGAGTCCTACTCATCCCGTATACATCTACACGCTCTTCCACACCAGGAAAGGCCTTTTTTTTTGGCTGATATCCAGCCCGAGGGAATGGGCTTGCTTCGGCTGACCGCTTCCAGGAAACCGCTGGATCGCCACCAAAGATTTCACTCCGTTATCTTGGGTTTTCTTGAACATGAAATACCACACGGGATGTATTTACAAAGGTTATCATGAAGCACGAAGGCAAACCAATAGCGAAGATACGAGCCGACTTCTAGTGGCTGATGATGTCCAAATAACACATGTAAGATAGGTATCTTACCTATCTTAGGTGAAAAGAATCACAGTAGTGATAACTAAAATTAAGTCTAGACCTTATAAATGGAATTCATGAAAATGTGATCTTAGGGACTCTATGTACCCTCTCGCCTTAATGATAGCCCTGAAGATGGCTTAAAATGTCGGCAAACTGTAATTTTTTTTGGATCTACCTTGACCGAACCCCAACAAAATAACATCTTATAATTACATTTTATTGTTTTGAACCAATAACAAAGGGAGCTGATAATGGCAGGAATAGAGATCGCTTGAGGCTTTTAAAAATTAAATTTGGTTGGAATGAGCCTTAAATTGGACTAACTTATGGTACATGTACACAGTCGGTCGAACACATCTATGCACCGTTTCACTGATATTTTCTTTAATATTAAATTATGAAAATCCACGAAACTTTTCTTTTAAGATTCGAAAGAAATACTTTTCTGTAATTTGGATGATTGAAAGAGGCTTGCGCGAAGAACTTCTTTGCTACATCAAGAATGGCAGAATGGTGGTTATAGAAACCTAACGACAAACAATTAATGAGAGGGAATAGAATAAAAAAATCTATCTGTCCCAGCCAGGATCTATCTGTCTGGCTGGGACAGATAGATTTTTTTTATTCTATTCCCTCTCATTAATTGTTTAAAATTTACGTGGGATAAAAAACCACAACCAAATAAAATATTTATAAACCCAATGACATTCTCTCAAATATCTTAATGAACGAACTTTATGGAAAGAAGAACCGTTGAAGGGAAGCTCCATTAAGTAAATTGTTACGAATCGTTATTGGGTTGTATGATTGAAGGGTAGTTGGTTAACTAGGTATAGCGAAGTCTTTACTGTAGTAAGAAACTTCTGTATTTTATAGTAGCTGATTGTGGAAGCATAGAAAGTACTTTGATTTTTCCCTCTGTTTGGCTGGTAGTGGGTGTGTGTGTGCGACTTAAATGACAGCTGGTGTCGCTGAGTGTTGACACGCGCTAATCGAATTCGCTGTAAAATACAGCGATTGGAGGAGGGCTAAGGGGGAGGAGATGGCAGTGGGGGGAGGTGGGAGACAATACCCTATCACTGCCTCCCATCCCCGATACTATTTGTTTGCACCGCCATCGTCACCGTACGTGCCTTTCGCTGGGTATGAGGTACACCGGTGACGGAGATTAGCCGGCTCGGCTTCCCGGTGCCACGTGTCTGGCCCAGATGTCCTTACGTCTTTCCTAATTTGTGTACAATGCGAGCGAGGAACGCTTTACAAGTCAATAGTTCCCAGCCTTGCCTCCCCGGGCGAAACACAACATCCACAGTTTATTTCCGCTCCTATAACGGAATATGCCTCTTTTTTAATATGACGAAATTCTACGGCATGGCAATTTGCAACTGAAGAAATCAAATGATTTTGTCCTATGAAATGTATAAACTAAGAGGGAAAAAATATCTTTTTAATAAGCATATCAATTTTCGCCAAACTAGCACAGATGTAAAAAATTGGGTTTATATATGGTAGACAGAGATATGGACGTACACAGGAGGAGGGTTTTGTAGGAAATTAAAATTTAAAATCTACTTCGTTCCTATTATTATTAGTATTAAGATAAAATATGAAGATCATAGTAATTATAAAATGTAATTTCCTAACACTTATATACCGTAACATTTAACAAATATTTTAAGAGTGTTAATTCGAGAGTTTCTCGGACCACTTACAGAGAATTTTACAGAGAGGAAAAATGAAATGAAAGTCAATATCATAGTTCTTATTTAAAATTTGAGAAAATAGATGAAACAATATGAATTTAAAATTTAATTTTCTATTATTTATGTGTGCAAAATTTAAACAAAATTCCCACCACCGCTCCAATTTCGTCTAAAGCTGTAAGAGGCATTTACCTTCTTTGTTGGGTAGGGCTCTTAAGGGCTTTTTTGTGGTGTATGCTCATTTCTTTACAAAATCTGCTAGTTTACGCAGCTCCTACGTTAGACATTTATTTGTTTCTATATATGTGTCATTAGGAAATGTTCTTTACTTTACTTGAAAAGTTCAAATATTAATACTCATTAGCTAATGCTCTTCAGGGATTCTCTTAAAGTACGCACCTCCTGCAAGAAGGATTTTATTTTATTTTCAAAAAAAGAGAGATTGTTGACCGTAGATATTATTCTAAGATGATTTTAGTTGGGGTTCGGTCGAGGTAGATCCAAAAAAACACAAATTGAAAAAATGTATTTTTTTAATGAAGGATTAAAAATTTCTCATGGAAATGTGAACTTAGGGACAGGACGTCCTCTCTCATCTTAATGATAGCCCTGAAGATGGCTTACAATGTAAGCCGAAACGTTGGCAGATAATCCTTCATTAAAAAAATAGATTTTTTCAATTTGTGTTTTTTTGGATCTACCTTGACCGAACCCCAACTAAAATCATCTTAGAGTTTATTTTATTTTCTCCGGCATTCCATTTAATGCAGTTTGCGAATATGAATTCCTCAGTTCAAAATTAATGTGGATTTTAAAAATTGAAAGTTACATAGCTTGTCATCATCTTTCCAAGACCAATATTCAAGGGGTCTTTTACAGACTTCTGACCAATTCAGTACATGGTTTTATCAATACAGTGTGCTTCTTTGCCTATCCTATGGCAAAGCCCATAAGAACGTGTTAAATTTTGTTTAATCTTCGGATATTTCTTAATTTTTTTTTTTTTTTTTATTTTTTTTATTTTATTGCGTGTCAACCTTTGGTGATTAACGCCAGAGAGATATTATTAAAGGCGGGAAGATATTTTCAAGAAATATTTCAAGAAAAGTTTTTTTACCACACTAACAGTATCACAAAAGATTATTTCACAACTTGTTTAAGTATTCTAAGATGATTTTAGTTTTAAAGGAACGAAAACTAATACTATACTTGTTTAAGTATAGTTACCTTTTCTCAAATCCTTCAGCACATTTGATAAGTAGAAAGGAACACCACTTCAGGTGTATGTATTTATCTCATTATCATACCTCCATGAAAATATGTTTCCCTTACCAAATTAAGTATACTGAATGCATCATTCATGGGTCATTTCATTTATGTCAAAGAATATGTTTTACTAATCCAAAAAATCTGAGGTGATTCACACCCAACTTTGTCATAATTAAGAAAGGAATACATTGACAAAGTTGATGTAAGCTGATAGCCTTTGTATAAGCGATTGACTTTGCCAACTAACCTGTGGAGAGAATTAAAAAATTATAAAAAATTGGAGTGTTGGAATCACAAGTTTATCATAAGTGTGTCAATGTATGATCGAGAGTTAAGCTCGCGTTGCTTTGTGTGTGTGTGTCACTTTGAAATGAGTTTCGCTTTTTTATGTGATGAACGTATTTCCTGGCTGACCTTAGTAATGGTTATCTATTTTCAGCAGTCCATGAGATGTTTTGTTATTGATTTATAAATAGCTTTCGTTGTTTTTTCAATTCTTCCTACTAGTCATA
Source organism: Oncopeltus fasciatus (assembly GCA_000696205.2). NCBI lineage: Eukaryota > Metazoa > Arthropoda > Insecta > Hemiptera > Lygaeidae > Oncopeltus > Oncopeltus fasciatus. Next base: position 593,325 of record KZ807175.1, on the reverse strand, counting down.
CAAAATTATTGTTAATGAAATTTATATGAAGGTTTGGATTTGTGCAAATGCAAGTGTATGTGCTTTCATTTCTCTGTAACTACTGTAAATGCATCCAATGCACAACAATTTAATAATAAGAGCGAACATTTCGGCAGTTTTATAGTAAAATTTAATCACTAGGAATGAAGGTTCGCCAGAACCCCTAATTTTGCACAGAAAATTGACCTGCAGCATTTTGAACGGAACCGTTGGACAAAAGTCGTGACTAACTAAAGATTTTAGACTAATTGTAGGGGTGATTTAACTGAGTCCTCATCGGTTGATATTTGTTTGAGGATAAACAGGAGATTATATTACGCCGAAAGTGTAATCCATTTTGTTACGTAGAATAGTCTTTTAAATGGTCTTTCTGCCGTTTTCCTCATCACGTGATCTGCCCATCCCAACTCTAAAACATTTTAAGGAGAGGGATTGTCGGTCACCTCCCATACAAAAAGAAAAAAAAAGATTTGACGAGAAATAACCGCATTACAGTGACGTAATTGGCCAAAGATGTGTTTTAGACATCCCCCATACTCCCGATATCCCATTGATTTACCGCAATAGAAAATGACACATTTAATATGACTTAAAAGATTTTCAAACAAATTTGGTTTATTATGATATATTATGAGTGTTAGATATTTAAAATCTGTAACATAATACACATTAATAAAAAAAAATTGTTTCAATCATAAGTGGATATTAACCTTCAAAATGACAAACGACTAAAACTTGACACTTTTATTTTTAAAATAATCTAATCTAGCATTATTATTATTACGCAACTAGGAAAAGTCGTGCAAAAAAAAATTAGGGTTATTCTAAAACTTAAAATTTTTAGAAGTTTTTTACTTATTGAGTAGTCTCGAGTAGTAATATAGTTCGGATTGGAATTCGTTAAATGCTTAGACTGAATAATATGAGAGAGAGAGAGAGAGAGAGAGAGAGAGAGAGAGAGAGAGAGAGNAGAGAGAGAGAGAGAGAGAGAGAGAGAGAGAGAGAGAGAGAGAGAGAGACAGAGAGAGAGAGAGAGAGAGTACATGGAAGATGGGGTCATTATTCACACGCGATTAAGAAAGCAACTGAATAAATTCTAGTTAATGAAAAGCAAAAAAAAAAAAAAAAAGGCAAGTTAGATCGATGTAGAGTGCTTAACTCAGAAGCCAAGAATCAGACTTACAAATGACGAATTAGCTAAAATGTGCCAAAGAGACTTGAAGAATTTTTAGTAGAAAAAGAATAATGCTAGTAGGTTCTCTTTAAAATTCGGAACCTGTTGTTTTTTAAAAAATGAGGATGGAATCACTGTTCACTAGAAATTGGTTCAGAGATTCTGAAAGTTTGGTCTTACCATTTCACTTATGAGCTTAACTTGCTATGATGTCAAAAAAAAAAAAAAAAAAAAAAAAATTAATTTATAAGAAATTAAAGATGTTGTTGTACGTGACATTAGTAGGAGAATTATTCCATAGCTGAAAATTTACCTGTACGCATTTGGACTCATTTATTTGAATTCTCCATTTGTTGCACCACTGCTGAATAGCATCAAAGTGGTTTTGTAAAATATTAGAAGCGGCTTTGGAATTAGGATAGGAAAAGAGGATCACTTTGTCATCAGCAAAGAGGGCTTGGATGGTGAGGATGTTCGCAGTGTGTAGGATGAAAAGGATGGGTCAGAGCACACTGGCCTGTGGAACGCCCGCTTTCACAGGAAGGTGGTCGGAGTAATCATATTCTCACCGGACTCTAAAGAAACGGTTGGAAAATTAAGATTTAAGGATTAAATATATGGTGCTTGGGGATATGGGCTTGAGTTTACATAAGAAACTGTTATGCCATACTCGATCTAATGCTTGAGCATCGTCTAAGAATGCACCTGGGTAGTATTCTCTTTTTTCAAGGGAAAAGGAAATGAATTCAACAACGCGAAACACCTATTGAACAGTAGAATGCTGTGATGAAAAGTCAAACTGATGGTTATGGAGGATATTTAAGGAATTCATGACAGGCAACATTCGTTGTAAAAAGAAAAGGTTTCTCGATAACCTTGGATATTAAGGGTAGGAGACTGATTGGGCGGTAGGATGATTTATTATGGACAGGTTTCCCAGGTTTGGGAAACAGGATAATTTCAGAAAACTTTCAGAGGAGTGGAAAGTGGGTACTTTGAAGGATACTATTATAGAGATAGGTCAAGAAACAATTGTTTATGGGGGCAAATTACGAAGTATTAGTCATAGTCGGGATATTTGCACGTAGGCAAATTTAAAAAAAATATACTTGACCTCAGAAGGGGATAATGCCTTAATAAGCAAATACATAGGTAATGCTATGTCCAGTGACCCCTCAACGTCTGTGTTATTGGACAAATTATTGGGATCTTGATGAGGAGTGAATGTTGTATAAGTAGCAATTTTTCATAATATGAGTCTATTGTTTTGTGATAAGCTGATAAATTAATAAGCGTATCAGTAACGTTAAAAGGATTATTTAATTATAGAAGAAATTAGTTGCAGAAATCTACCCAGTAAAGCAAAATAATCGTACAGGCAATAATGATTCTCATGAGGCTTCATTTACACAAATTCATCAGTGTAAAAGAAATATAAGTTTTTCTATTTTAGAGAAAAATTATAAGATTAATTTTCTATTACAAAAGAATAATAAATTTGCTAGAAGGAAGACTAAAGTACGTATATTATGAACTGTATAGAATGAAAATATTTGCATTCCAAAGAATAGTAATGAGTATATTCCCAAAAGATTTGAATCAGCTTACATGAGAAAAGAATCTGAGAAACTTTCTATACGAGAGACTAGAGGTCAGCCTTTTATCGAGGGTTCATTACAGAGGTCAAGGAATTCTGATGCAAGGGACTAGATCACTAGGGCAAGAATGGATGGAGGCAATGTACCAGTATCTTATACCTTTCCGAGGGACAATATAGCAGCATGATAGCGATAGAAAAAGTTGAGTGGGCGTAGTAGCCTAGATTTTCAGAGCCCTTCTGACGCGAGATACTAGATCCCAAGGGCAAGAATCATTCCGGTATATAGAAATGAGTTTACTTTGTAGCCTAGGGCCCTTTTGATAGTAACTATATCACTGGGTCAAGAAGCATAGCGATAAATAGAGATGATTGGATTTTATAGCGTAGGACATCAAAGGTCTTATGCTGCGAGCCTTAAGGGACGATATGTTTAATTAGAAGGGCAAAAATTAATTACATTCCTTCCCTAAAAAGTATTATAGAGATGAGAGATATAATTACATTACTTGAACTTGTACAAAATTTCTATAGATAGGAATACCACTGTAAATAGGTGTTGTGAGCTATTAACCACTTTATTTCAATGGAACAACCTAATCGGAGTTAACCTGAAAAATCACCTGAGTGAAGAAAGTAAAAGGCAAAGTATATTTATATTCCACTACAACTTATCTAACTTGAATCGTTCGAACGGCTTTCGAACAGGTTTGGCGACCTGTTCTCCAGTAGGAATAACTGCACAATCGAAAAACCGCTTAGCTAAAAAATTGGCAAAATTACATAAGTAAAATAATAAAATAGAAATATTATTTTCCATAGCTAAAATAAAAATAAAAAAAATCAGAATTTTCAAAAGCTAAGTATTTTTTTACGATAAAAATAATAAATGCAAAGAATTTGGAATTAATTTCTTAAATATAGATGCATTATTTGATTGTTTTACATAAATATCTGTATCAACTTTTACGAGTATCATGAGCTTTTAATATAATTGTTATTTTATATTTTCAGGTTCCTAAGTTGTCTATCACATATCTATGAAAATAAAAATATCCCATATATATGTGTGTAAAAACAAGAATCAGCATATAAAAGTATGTATGATCTGTCGATACCCAGAAGATTACGTTGACCACATTTTCTTACCTTAATCAGTTTCTAACCCCATACATTTTCACAGCAATAGGGATTCATACCTCGTGAAAATCAGCTGAAAGGAGAAGTAAATCAGTTTAATCAGTTTAATTAAAATAATATTTATAATTTTTTTTTGTAATAGCCTAGCCGCTATTTTATGTGGTTATTTACTAGGTTATTTACGCTACCCAGACATTCCGTAAATGAAAAACGCACCGGCCCTATCCGGGAGGAGAGCAGGAGATCCAGGTTCGAGTCCTGGCTGGGACAGTTAGATTTTTTATTCTGTTCCCTTGCACTAAAAATTGTTTTAAAAAAATATTGTTTTTACACCCCAGTTACAAGCTTTAGACCAGTACTTCAGCGTGGAGAAGCTGAGATAGAAAGACGACATATATATTTTAGTAGATAATAAGTTGTTCAAGGATGATTAAAAAAAGTACAATTAAATATTTAAAAAATCGTATTATTTAATGAGAAGAGATTAGTCAGGAATTCGGTCTTGGGAGCTGAAAAATTAAACTGATTTGTATACATAAAAGTTTTTATAATTTTTGGCAACGTTTGGCCTAAATTTAAGGCCTTAATACAACACATGAATAAATAAATTAAATGATAAAACTGGGTATAACAATTAAAACAAATATATGAAAACTAAACCCTGAACATAAGAGAAAAATACATAATATTATCAAAGTTACATACCAAATGAGGAGGGTGGTGGGGGAAAGACTGTGTGTTAGAGATGAGTGTCGTGATGATCATTGTCTGTCACCATTCCAATCGTAAAAATGAGGAAGTACTCTTCTGCTGGTAATATTAAGAAAAAGTAAAAAATAAAAATAATAGGTAGATTTTGTTATTGAAAAACTAAAATATTTTATTCCTGAAATTTCATTACTGAATAAAGAAGTTGTGGAGTAAAACTTAATTTATATGGCACCAAAAGCTTAACTTTGGTTAATTACGCTAATAAACATAGTAAAATCCCGTGTTTATATATAAATATTTATTTATTATTTTTTTTATTATTAAAAAAAAAATCCAGAGGGAGATCACCTCGAGCTCCCTGAAGAGAAAATTTTGGGGGCTGTAATTGCAGTTAAATAAATAAAAAAAATTGTCTAAATACCTGGCTAGATTATATTGACGTCACGAAATGGATACGATTTTTGGCGCAGGGTACAGTAAGGTTTTCCCGAATTGGGAATTAAGTAAGTATTACTGCTTAAGTAAGACTAACTAATATAAGAGAGTCTCAGGGACAAGCAAAGGAGCTGATTATTAGACATAGTCCTGTATACAAGGTAGAGATTATTATAGACCATACAAGGAATAGTTGTTGATCATTCAATTCTCAGGCTGTTGAGACGCTAGCAAATTTAAACAAATTGTCAAAGCTGTAATAAATGGCTAATAGTGTTTTTTTTTCGTTGGGGTTCGGTCAAGTTTGATTTTTAAAAAATCTGCCGACGTTTCGGCTCACATTGTAAGCCATCTTTAGGGCTATCGTGAAGAAAAGAGGGGACGTCGTGCCACCTGGATCAAACGTGTCATGAACATGGGATTCAGGTGGCATGATGTCCCCTCTCGCATTCATGATAGCCCTGAAGATTGCTGGAGTGTAAGGCAAATCGTCGGCAGATAATTAAAAAAGACAAATTTTTAAAATTGTATTTTTTGGATCAACCTTCACCGACCCCCACTCCCAAAAAAAAAATCTACTAATAATCTCTCCATTTGTAGTAAATGGCATTTTTTAAAAATTAAGTTCACAGTAGTACTTGCGAATTCTGAAAGAATCTAGCTATTGAGACTGGTATTATGAAACGTTTTTGATTTTTTTTTTGTTTCGTATTTCTTCTATCCTACTTACTACTAGGGACTACAATTGATAGTCAATATATATATATAT
>KZ807175.1:514860-529506 GCA_000696205.2 Oncopeltus fasciatus | reverse complement strand
TTCAATTCGCGGTTGAATACAGCGAGTCTAGCAGGTGTAATTTTTTTATTTAGAGCAATGAATAACTTTACTTTAATTACTTTAATAATCACTCACTTTAGTTTTAAATAAAATAATTAATTATTATTACGGTTTTTTGCAAGGAATTTTGGCATATCGCTTTCAAAAGTGGAGTGATAGGCTGATATTCCTTTGGATCGAAGCTAGACGAATCAGTAATAATTTTATAATATACATTTTATAATAGGTTTGTTTGGTGGGAGTATTACCTGAAAACTCAAGTGAGAACACAAATTGTCCTTTTGCTGCTGCTAGTCTTAATATTTATTATATAGAGCAATAACACTCAAAACAGTTTTGTTCATTGATAAAGGATATAAATCATAATCATTCTGGAGATTAGTTATCAATATACTACCTTTCATTGACTACGATGCTTAGGAATTCGCTCAGCTTAAGCAGCTTCTGTCTGACGGAATTTTTATTTATGCGTGGTAAATTAACTTAAAACATGACATACAATGTCAATCACATGAGGAGAGAAGATGACCAATGACAACACTCTCAACTTAAAACAAGGGGATATAAATATTTGTGTTGATATATCAAGAATTTGATATCTTAAACTTATTTTTCCTGCCAATCTTTTCCTCTCTATCGTGCTGAGCACTATTCTTCCTCTTCCTTCCCAGGGGGACCAGAGCTAATTTCAGTGGTCACATATTTTACCTCCATTGATATCTCCGGTGATTGTAAATTACATTTCCCCGTTTACCCTTATTTATATCCATCTTTAATGAGGAAAAATTCCTAAAGTATTGCTGCACTGTGAAATTTTGGGGTTTTTTTTTTTTTTTTCAGGTTTCCAACTAAGACAACTATATGAAAGGTAGATTTTATATTGCTTTTTTTAACTAAGTGAAAGTTAGATTTTAGGTCATTCATTTGTCCAACCACTCCATTATCTTCTGCTGAAATGGGTATTATTGGTCTTCAAAGCAAGCCACCAGTCAAGTTTGTTTTATAACAAGATTTGCCTGCGAAATCTCTTGGAAGAATTTCCTCACACGGTGAAGCCATAGAATGCATCTCTAATTATAAGTTAAATTATTTTTTCAGAGGGATTATTAAATATCAAATATATTACATAATTTTGGTTGTAAAAATTGGTAACCTTTTTTTTTTTCATCGTCTTTAGACCTGAGGTTAAAATTTTATTATGGACTTGCAACAATACGAAGCCCCCTTTATACATGAGAGATAACAAGTCAGTGATAATATGATTCTTTTTGTTTCGTATTATAAATAAATATTTGGAGAATTTTAGAATTATTGCTGGTGAGTAATATAATTTAACTGCGAGTTTATTTTTCATGGATACGGATTTAGTGGCTATTGGTTATTCCTTTGCAGGGAAGGGGTTAATATGAGAGTTGGATTTGTCGTCATGTTCCTTCCTGGGGTGGGGACGGGAAGAACGCTGATTTGGTTATCGCTGCACCAGCTCTGCAAGAGCTCTCCTACCCCATCTCCTCTTCTGTTTCCCAAGCACCGCTGGAGGTTATTCGGATTTCAGGCTTCTCATTTCTCATCAGTATGAGGAAGCCCGGGGTCACTCTTCCCCTGAGAAGTGGAGTAGCTGAACTGAATCTTCTACCTTTATAAATATGAGGTAGTTAATACATAGCATGTGAGGTAAAGTCACTAGTAATGGAATCATACCGGCCCGTAAAGCAGGAGATCCAGGTTCGAGTCCTGGCTGTGACTGATAGATTTTTTTACTACTTTTTAGTGCAAGAGAACAGAATAAAAAATCCAACTGTCCCAGCCAGGATCCCCGGGACCAGTCTGATAAGTTATTAAATTCCCCGCACTAGTGTTTAATAACTTATCAGACTGGTCCCGGTAGCATAATTGGTAAATGCACCGGCCCGGATACCAAGAAATCCAGGTTCGAGTCCTGGCTGGGACAGTTAGATTTTTTATTCTGTTCCCTTGCACTAAAAATTAGTTAAAAAATCTATCTGTCCCAGCCAGGACTCGAACCTGGATCTCCTGCTTTCCGGGCCGGTATGATTCCAATACAAGTGACTTTATCTCACATGCTATGTATTAACTTCCTCGATTTCGTCTCGGAGGCCACAAGCAACTAATATACTCTTTTTATGGAAGTAATTATTTCCCTATTTGCTTTATTGGTGACTAGTGTAGAATTAGCTTATGAGTTTTAACTGTCACGGATAGATGAACTGTAAGATTAGTTCTTAACCTTAATGAAATACAAGTAAGCTCTAGTGAAAAAGAAAAAAAATGAAGAGGAACAGGACTGAAATGCGAAGTAGGATTCGTGACATTGAGACTGGGATTTGTATGTTAATTCAGATTTGATGCCCACGATATGGCGAATTAAGCAATTTTCCTTGAGAACTGGTGAAATAATTTCTATTCGAATTTTTCCTCCTCCTATTTTATTAAAGACGTAATCCGTTTGTCAAATTTTATATCTTATTTTTATAGGAGTTCAATTTTATTTGGTTTTATTTTGCTCTGCGTTCTTTATATGTATTTTTTTTGTAAAGAATTATTTTAGTCCATTTATGAATGGCCAGCTTTTGCTCCAAATTTGAAGTGGTATCAAAGCTTTATAAAACAGAGAAAAAATGCATGATTGCCGGTCCACTTGATAAAAAGATGGACTCTTCACTGACTGACTAAAATTCCAGATTCAGAGTGCTATCTGCATATCGTAGAGGGGCTAGGAAGAATAGCAGAAAATTTGCCTATTGAGGTTCCAAGATAAAAAAAAAAAAATCAAATAAAAAAATAAATAAATAAACATTCAAAATCCAAAAAAGAATGTTAAAGTTTCCATTTTTCCTTATTAACCGAACTATAATGTAATGGTGATTTTAGTTGGGGTTCGGTCAGGGTAGATCCAAAAAACACAAATTTAAAAAATGTATTTTTTAATAAAGGATTATCTGCCAACGTTTCGGCTTACATTGTAAGCCATCTTCAGGGCTATCATGAAGATGAGAGAGNCCCTGAAGATGGCTTACAATGTAAGCCGAAACGTTGGCAGATAATCCTTTATTAAAAAATACATTTTTTAAATTTGTGTTTTTTGGATCTACCTTGACCGAACCCCAACTAAAATCATCTAAGAATAATATCTACGGTCAACAAGCTCTCCTTTTGAATATAATGTAAAGGTTTTGATGAAATTTGTACTCTACTACTACAATTATAAACAATATAGGAAATTTTGATAGTGATGACCCTTCAATTTTGGCTTTACTAGGATAAAAATTTGTTTGAAAGTTTTAATGCCTGGTCTGTATTTAAAAATGTTTAAACTCCGACCATTAGTTTTTAAGTTTTATACTTTAAAAAAAAAAGAAAAATATGGAACTATATTAAAAAAAATTGTTAATTAGTAATTAATTAAAATAGTTAATTGACATTCAATTAAATGACAGAGCAGGTGGTTTCTATTCTTTCATGCAAAATGTTTAGTGTTTCCATTGGTATTAAAAAAAATACTTAAATAATCTTAGATGCTGATATAATCATATATTGTTATGATGTAGGTGAGTAAATGAAGGAATTTGTCGTTATTTAATATCAAAATCCAAGTGTAATAGAACACTTTTAAATTGTATTATTAACATTTTTTTAAATATTAAACTGAAAAAAAATAGTTGTAGAAAACTACTTACTGTTAATCGTCTGAGTTGAATCATTCAATGAATCGTCATGGTTAACCACCTTGTAACCCGATGCTTGACTTATATAACTTCATACACTTTAACATTTATACAAAATTAATATTTATAAATGTAATGATAATTATAGAAAATAATAGTGTGTAATGTATTTAATTAATTTCAAATGAGAGTTTGCTTGAACGGATTTAACTGTACAGTTGCGGTTATGTGATGTAGGCTGCTTGTCAGACATGAGATCAAGGTGACCATCTTTTGCCGGAGGCGTAGTACACGTGGATTTGGAGTCTGGGTTCATACACTTCTCGGTGGTAAAAAAGAAAGAGCTGGTTTACCGGTCCGCTCGGAGATCTGGCAGTCGCAAGGCCAGCAATGGAGTAGTGGGGAAAGGCCAGTCGGCACTCCAAATGTCACCTTCCTATGGCACATTTCTCTCGGGAATGTCTGCTGGCTCCATTAAAAACTTGCTCGGCAATTATCGGCGTATCTTTGGAGTGGGCGGTGCCCGGCTGCCACTTTCTACTTCTTGCGCTCTGCTTTGTTGCTCAAGTTGCGCAGCACGCTTTTATACGAGTCCAACTTCAACAAATTACTTATATGTGATATCCCTTGAGGAATATAAATTGAAGAATTGAACTCTTAAGTTGAAAAATACAATTATAAAATTTGCACCTTAACACTGCAGTGTTAATGCATGGACCACTCCACCCATATGACCTAAATATTTGCACTGTCGTGGATATATGCAACAGTGTGTGGGTTTCCTATCATAATTTTGCGCCTCTTTTGCAGAAATTGATCCTGTGCCTCTGTCTTTTTTACTGAGATGAGATATGCGTCAGACGGTTCTATAAGTGAAACCTTGTTGCATTTTTAAAATAAATGTCTAACAATACCTTCACTTTATAATATGAGTGAATTATTCATACAAAATGTTAACAACAGCTGTTTTCCACTAAACCCTTCCCTCACTACTTCCATTTCCCAATTAGCCTAAAGAGCAAATCCTACATACCATATGTACGTCTTTCTCTGAAGTTCTCTTCCACCTTGTGGAAATGTCCCATTAAGCGATGCTCTTCTAGTACGAAATATATTATTTGTACGTTGAACAAAGCTACATTATGATACATTGCTGTTTAGTTATGTGATGGCAGACAAGAACATTGCACATAAATCATGCAATTATTTTTGTCAACTGTTCTTGCAGCACAGTTTCACTTCTCCTTGGACTACTCGTGGCACTTCCAGACTGCAATTTGTCGCCACCATACTTGGTTAGTCCGCTCAAGCCAAATAAACTTCATAAGAAGAGCCTAACGTCGCCAGAATGCCGTGCATTCATTTTTTCCTCTTTTTATCAGGTTCTCATTAACTAACTCCTACCGGTCTTCCCATTTTCGGTTTCGACCGCAGGAGCCTCATTTTCCAACGCCATTTTATTTTCCTTGAGTTCTTTGTATTTCAATTGATGTAAGGAATAGTAATTTCCAACGTGTTTTAGAGATCGTAATCTTATTTAGCAACATGTTACTTTTTCTTCTCTTAACTCATCTTCTTATTGTTGTGATAATTTCTTTGTTATTGGACGGCCATTGAGATTACTTTAATTTAGAAGAAATATCGGTTAATGATGCAAAAATGATATAGTTTAAAAGTTTTATTTATTATAAAATCATTTTCTTGTTTGAACGGAAGTGTTATTTCGGATATATTAATATGACTCTTTTCTGATTTAATAAATTTATAAACCACTTTACATCTTTAGTTTATATATATTTTTTCATAACCTTTATTTACTATTATAAATAGTTTTTATTCTGTTAAATAAATAAAAACATTTTCTAATTTGATTACAATGAATAATNCATTTTGTAATTTGATTACAATGAATAATTTAAAAAAATGACATTAATAAAAGTCACATGAGGACGGAAGGTGACCAGTTATACCACTCTCAAATATATATTTATCAATATTAAATCTTTATACTTTTACAGCAATGTTTTTCGTACGCCATCGATAATTTAATTTACATGAAATTCTACTTATTTTTTTAAAACTACTGTTGCAACTCCTGTTGAAATATCCGATGTTAGAGGGAATTTAAAATTTTGATTTCCGGTGTAAATTACATGGTCCGATATTAAATTAACTCCTTCTTGATATTAATTGATATTTGTCCAGCTCTTATAGATTAATTTGTTTTTTTTATTGAATTTTCATTTTTATTAAGAAGGATAATTCCTGCTGCAGAATTCGGGAAGTCATTAAACCATTTAGTTTTCATCATGCTTATGTCTAAGGAGTAGGTAGTCGGTAAACCATTTTTACCATAATCCCTAATAACACAGATTCCAACTAAAAAAACTGAAGAAGATTGTTCGTTATTTTCTTCATGATTTTAAATTTATTACAATAGAAATTTAAAATCATTCATCAAAATTCTTTCCTGTGTATTTTATTTTTTGTTTTTGTGAAGGGTTTTGTTTATTTTCCATAAAATAACTAATATATTTTTTATAGAATAGTGTTTTTACTGGTCCTTGCTTAAGGAAACGTTCATGCGCTAACTCTTTTTGGAAATTATGTATGAGAAGGATAAAGGATCTCGGCTTCAGAACAATTGTCCACCGTATCCTAACATGGTGAGCGTCTACGACGTTCAAGAGCACAAAGTAAACTTGAAGGTTCATTTGGCTCTCCTGTGTGTACCATTTCCCTTGAAACTTGCTCCTGAGATCAAGTCACGGCTTCCATCCGGAAGATGAGATGACTTGAAGGCCAAATATCGGATACTTAAGCGCAAAAGTAAAGATGGAAATCGAAAAGTGAGGGAATCCACATATTTCGGCCATTAATGAATTCTTCAAGCGGTTTGAAGAAGAAGCTTAAATAGCGAATTTGGTTTCATTATTTTTAAAAATTATGCACGCTAGGGCGCAATCGGGTGTGTTTGTGCGTGTGTGTGTGTGTACGACCAAAAGAGAATGGAGTTAATTAGGCGATTGTAGTTCAAAATACTAAAAAAAAGTATTTACTACTAATTGAAATGCGAAGATGTTAGTTCCCCGTGAGTTATTGGAAAAAAAGTAAGTTGAAGTCCATTAGCTGGAGAGTTTTTGTAGCAGATTTCCCCCAGAGGGAACCCTATTAACGTTGGTACCGTGACGAATCAGTCATAAAATTTCAACGGGTCTTCACCGATTCTTTATTAGGGATAGTAAAAATCTGACCCTTTGAAATTATATATGTTATGTAGTCTGTTCAATATATGTGTGTGTGTATAATGTTCGCAGCATTTTCACTTTTTCCTCAAGAGTACTTATGACACAATAAAGGCAAATTATTTCGCTTATGTTTTTCCTCGCGTTCATTGCTTCATTTGCTATAGTTTTAATAAAAATTTTAATTATTTCGTCTTCAATTATTTATTCAATTAATTATTTCTTTAAATGCTGATCTGCTTAAGTTAAAATTTGATGTTATATATTATAAATATTTATGGAAGCAGGATTATTATTTTAAAATAATTATCTAATTAGAGTCTCAACTGTGTTAATTCCATATATATTTATTTCTTTTAATATTGTGGTAAAGTATTCCCATTGAAATGTAGGTTTACTTTATTACAATTATCATCATGATTTAAAATTTTTTTATTTCGTCTCCCATGAAAAATTAAACGCCTCTCTTGGGAGAATTTGTATATTGTCTCAAGCGACTTTCTCTCTGATATAAAATAGTGGGCCGGATTCCGAATTGTGATACTTGTTTTGTTTTATTACATCCACTTTAATGAAATTAAAATTGCAAATGATGGTTTCTCCCCTTATTGTATGTGAATAAGTACTGAAATACTTACTTAGGTAAAAGGCTGCAGTGTGTGTGTGTGTGTGTGTGTACGGTGAGAAAGCACACAATTCTTGTTATCTCAGTTCGTTTTCGAACAATTTTTTAGGAAGTGAAGACAATGGGCTGGTTTTTCCCTGGAGAACGAGCTAATAACTTTTCTCAGGGCAGGAGCAGGTCTTCAGGCCCAGAGAACTCCTGTCGTGACACTTATCAAATGAGGAATGGGAAGGGAAAATACCTCCTACACCCTCTTATATATATATATATATATATATATATATATATATATATATATNTCCGAGCATAAGCGATATATTCGTCGGCCTCGGAGGTTGGACTCTCGACACTAGTGCGGGGAATTTAATAACTTATCAGACTTGTCTCGGTAGCATAAGTGGTAAATGCACCGGCCCGGATAGCAGGAGATCCAGGTTCGAGTCCTGGCTGGGACAGTTAGATTTTTTATTCTGTTACCTTGCACTAAAAATTGTTAAAATTTTCGTGAGATTAAATACCTAAAAAAAAAATTTATAAAATTAATGGGGGGAGTGTCCCTCCCATTATTCAAAAGTATACAGTATGACTACTTTTTGCAAACTTGGGCGAGTTCGTTAATGGCTCAAATGTTCCAAGTGGGATTCATTGGTCAGTAACATACATTTTTGCCGCGAAATATATATATATTTCGGATAACAAAAATAAATGTTGCTGACCAATGAATAAACATATATATACATATTATTACATATTATAAAAATATAGTCCTAGGTATGCAAAAGATAGTTTCAAGCTATAGGTTCTAATTTATTAAGAAGGTATCCTAGTTCAGAGGTAAAATTATAAAAAACAACAGGTAAAATATAGAAAACAAATTCATTATTTAAGTTTTCTATTGCATACGGATGAATTTATTTATTTTTGGCTAATATTGGGATAGGGAAGAGTACTTTTTGGTATGATCGAAATGTATAAACGTAATATATTTGTTATAAGATTAGTGATTGGATAATAATTATTGATCATGATAGGTGATAATGCAATTATCAAATATTTATGTTTTACAACTATATTACGAAAAACTCTTTACTAAGGCGAATTTTTGAACATTTAACTAAGAAGGGCGAGTGCTTTGTTCCTTACTGTTCCTTTTCGAATATTCTAGAGCCGGCGTTAATTAAATTACCATGTACGTTCGTTTGCCTCTCCGACTTGGAAGATATTATTATAGGTCATTTATTCTCATTTATTTTAATTTCTTATGAAACTTGTGAATTCTGCTTAGATTACGAAGCTCCTAAGTCATAGCCACTTTTCTTCCTTCTTAGAATTGTCGTTATTTACTTGTGCCTTTTTTTGTCAAAACCTGCAACTCTCACTTAATGAATTATTTCAGCTATGAGAATTATAAACTTTTTGATGTTGTTAAGAATAAGGTTCAAAATAAACCGGGCGTTTATGCCAGATATTACTTATATGTGGCGCGCGAATTATTCCCTCCAACTCAGAGAAGGGGGTATTTCACTATATTTCTTCGATCCTAAGAACCTGATCGAGATACGTCCGATCAGCGTCCTTTCCTCGTGTGCTCCATCGGTGCACTAAACATGGTCTGTCCAAATCGAACTCTTCAAAGGGTTAATTTCGTCTCATTTCTACAAATCCCATTTCCGCCTCTCACAACGTCGTAATCGCCATAGCCAATGAGCTATCTTCCCAAATCCATCTAGATGATCCTTCATGGCGAGTCAAACGGAGATTGTCCCGTGATTTTCTACTACTGAACCAAGCTAATTATTCAAATGGAGAGTTTTTTGACCGTAGATATTATTCTTAGATGATTTCAGTTGGGTTTTATCTACAAGGTAGATCCAAAGTACGTCATGGAAATGTGAATGGATGTCCTCTCTTGTCTTCATGATAGCCCTGAAGATGGCTTACAATGTAAGCCGAAACGTTGGCAGATAATCTTTTTAAAAAAAAATACACTTTTTTTTAATTTGTATTTTTTTTTTTTGGATCTACCTCGACCGAATCCCAACTAAAATCATCTAAAAAGCTAATTATTGTATCATCATAGTTTTGTCGTTTTTATTTTAGAGTTGTTCCCTTGGTCGTTCTCTCCTCCACGTTATTGTAATCACAGCCTATTAACAATATCTAAAGGGTTATTATTTCTACCACCAATGAATATAGAACTCTCATAACTTCTATTCTCCGTCTTCATTGGTTTCTGCAAACCATCTTCTGTTGGCGAGCGCTTTCGGACACTGTCCATCTTCTGGCCGAATATATACGTTCACTGTCACTGTCTATATTCAATTCGCGGTTGAATACAGACCGTGACAGTGAACGTATGTATTCGGCCACTAGGATGGACAATGTCCGAAAGCGCTCGGAAGATGGTTTGCAGAAATCAATGAAGACGGAGAATAGAAGGTATGAGAGTATTAACAATATTGTGATCAATTTTCAACATTTATATTGCTTTATTTTAGAATGTAATTATTAAATATTTAAAAAAAATAAAAATACCTATTATGGAATTTTATATGACTGGAATGAATCTTTTCTTCTCTTAGGAGTGTTCTGGTATTTGGAATCCTTAATGAGGGTTGCTGAAAGGAAGTGGCCGTGTGGAGGAATGCTCGGAGGGGTTTCCTTCAAGGAAGAGCACCTCCTGTTAAGTGATTCAGCGCGGGGGGGAGGGAGTCCTACAGAAATAAAACTAGCCGGGAACAGGTTCCTCACCTCTCGGCTGCGAAGTTTGGCGGGCGCTATGGCACCCGCCCTTGACATACCTCAGCCGGCTAGCGGAGGGCCCAGGTCCTCCGCTGCTGGGCTTCTCAATCCCACTTCCTACCCTCGCCAGCGCATCTCTCCTCTCGGCACACTCAGTTACGCTAATGTGCAATTCCAGTCATGGAAATGTGATCTCAGGGACAGGACGTCCTCTCTCATCTTCATGATAGCCCTGAAGATGGCTTACAATGTAAGCCGAAACTTTGGCAGATAATCCTTTATTGAAAAATAAATTTTTTTAATATTTGTGTTTTTTGGATCTACCTTGACCGAACCCCAACTAAAATCATCTTAGAATTCAGTTACACTATTTACATTTTAAATTTTGGGGGGAAATTATCAATTTGTTCTCAGAAGGACAGATGATTATTATCCCAGGAAGTTCCCGGCTACTCTACCTTTATATTTTCCAGCCTGTGAAGATCCTAATTCTCTCACTTTACTGAATGAACCTTCATGTATCCGGCACAGCAAACTGATGTCCATTTTGTGACGTCAATATGGCATAGCCTTTTTTGCTTTATTAGGGATCTGCTTTTGCCGCCACAGAATGTTTTTCAGTGGAACAGGAGGAGTCTCTTCCAACGATTTTTCCGTAGAAAAAATACCAGAAATATTCAGTTAAGAGGTATAAAGTTGTGCAGTTCAAGAGAATAATATTATATCAGCCGAATGTATAAAAGAAAATTGTAATGGTTATTTGGGCTAAATTATTTAAACTGCAATAACAGAGTACATGCTGAAAAATAGTTTTTAAAAAAATTTATGAGTCGTTTTATATAATTTTTATTATAGTACTTAAATAAAATTAAGGGAATATTCTCCAAGCCAAATCATTTATGAATTCATAGTTCATTCATTTTAGATTCGAAAATTCTTCTAAACGTCTCTGTTAACAAAACCTATTAGCAGTGGAGTCAGTAATAATTATTTTTGTTTTCGTTTCTTTTACGTAATAAAAAAATAAGAGAAAATTATGTGTAGACAGTGAAAAGTTTTTTTTAGCAGGTTTGAACTCCTAACGGGTTCATTAGATATAAACTTAAACCTCTCGTAACAGTTAAATAAATCATAATTATTAATAATTACGATTTTATAATAAATAGTAGTTTAATTTAATTTAAACTGAAATAAAATATGCATGCTTTGAATTTACATTTGAAATCTGTTTTCGATTATAAATGTGTTCCTCTATATTTGTTCGATGTTGAGTAATAAAATTATACCTTCCTCCTTACTGCCTGTCTGCAAAATTAAACCCTTTTGCCATTTTAGATTTTCTTTTTAACTATTCTAAAAGCCGCAAAATACTAATATCCAAGATGTCTATGTGTGTGTTTGTTCGTGCTTCCGTGTCTGTGTGGAATGACTCATTTGTGGGGTGCATTCCTCAGCGTCATCCTTGCTATGTATACGTAAATCAATATGAAAGGCAAATCTTTCATTGATTTTAACCAATACATTTATTTATCACTTTTAAAATTATATTATTTTTTATTTTTAGGTATATTAATTTAGTTAGATTATTCTAGGAATTATTATGTGAAATATTTAATGATATTCTTGTTAGTTTTAGTCAATTTGTCATTTCAGATAATTTCATTATAATATATTTCAAATTAGAATATTGCGATAATTTTCTATATGAAAACAGTATATAAAACTAACCAAAATGGATTTGTATCGGGTGTTTCCCTAATAGCTAAGACTAAAATGTGGATGAATAAATACGATATTGTATTTTCATGACATTGTATTTCTACAGCCCTGAAGATGGCTTACAATGTAAGCCGAAACGTTGGCAGATAATCTTTTTAAAAAAATACACTTTTGTTAAATTTGTATTTTTTTGGATCTACCTTGACCGAATCCCAACTAAAATTATCTAATATTATTCTTTTATTATTTTCTTTTTTCAGTTAAGAGAATTAAGCTATTCATTTAAATTGATGTTTTGATTGAACGATTATTCAATTATACATCGGTTCTACATTTAAAAAAAAAATATTAAATTGTCATCATTCGCCACGTATAAGTCAATCCATATGAATTATTTCATTTTGTGAAATCAATGATTTTTAAAATTTAATAAGACTATATGAAAAATCATATATATCTTCCAGAATCTTAGTTAATGAATACAATTATAAAACATTATAATGTCATGTCTTTGTAATTGTATAACTGTTTGACGAAAAGGGACGAAAGTTCATTTTTATTAAATTAATTTTTGTAATCGAAAATAATTCAGGATATTCAAAAGGAGACTTTTTTGACCGTATATATTATTCTTAGATGATTTTAGTTGGGTTTCGGTCAAGGTAGATCCAAAAAACACAAATTTAAAAAAAATGTATTTTTTAATAAAGGATTATCTGCCAACGTTTCGGCTTGCATTGTAAGCCATCTTCAGGGCAGTAGAAATACAATGTCATTAGAATACACTAATAATTGAAATTAATATAATAGAGAATTGCAATAATATAATGTGATATCTAGAGTATGAATGTAGAAAGCTTATTGACAAAGAGTTGTTGTTTGCATGTTTTTTTTCAAATTGTTTTTTTTTTTTCAAAATTGTTTTAAATTTTCTTACATAGCTTTCTACATTCATACTCTTGATATCACATTATATTATTGCAATTCTCTATTATACTAATTTCAATTGTGATTGTATTCTCATGACATTGTATTTCTACAGCCCTGAAGATGGCTTGCAATGTAAGCCGAAACGTTGGCAGTTAATCCTTTATTAAAAAATACATTTTTTTAAATTTGTGTTTTTTGGATCTACCTTGACGGAACCCCAACTAAAATCCCCTAAGAATAATTCCGGAAATTAGAAAAGACTGCTATATCTATGGGATGTATTTGATGCCATGGAAGCACACTGGTATCTGGGCCGATGGGCAGCTGAGGCGCGTTGTGAAAGAATGTCAGAGGGGGCTTGTTGCTTAGGCGAACCGCACTTTCCCCTCGTTCGCCCTAACCGTTACACCCAGCGCTGTGATTTGCTTTGCATTTTCCTCGTGTTGCGCCATTCCCTTCTGCCAGTCAGATATATCCGAAATAAAGTTCAAAGGGTTAAGTGTCAGATCATGGTCATTTACCTCCGTCTGACCGTCATCTCCGCTGCGTCAGTAATCTAGTTGAATCCGTAAAGATCAGTTACGGTTACGATCACTGTTCCTCTTTTCAGGGGAAATGGAAGAATTACTTTAGTTCTTGTAACATTTTGAATTGCTTAGTGTTTGTCTTGTTCAATTAAATTTATATCTACTAGAGGCGGCTCCTCCTTCACTCTTCAGACCTTGTTTTTATGGAATGGTAGTCTCTGCAATTTGATTATATCTTCAGTAAAACATTATTCTCAAGAAAAAAAAATTATGAGCTTATTGTTAACATTTATTATTTTTACAGAATATAAATGCAAAAATACTTTTTAAACAAATTAGTTTTGGCAAAGTTAAAAAGGAAGATATTAAGAATTAAAATTTGGTGTTCCTATATACCCGCCTCGACCGATTTCAGCCATTAATGAACCAACCAATGGCTTGCAAAAAAAAAAAAGCTTATGTAATGAGTTTCAGTATATTAAAAGTTACGATCACCTGAACCCCACAGTCTGCAATACGGACTTTTTTTTCTCTTTCGTTTTCCCATCTCTAGTGACCTGGCTCTTCTGCTCTACATTTTTTTTTTAAAGTAGAATAGAGGGATAAACCCCTAAACTAAAATTCATAATACAATAAAATCTTACTACATCA
Source organism: Oncopeltus fasciatus (assembly GCA_000696205.2). NCBI lineage: Eukaryota > Metazoa > Arthropoda > Insecta > Hemiptera > Lygaeidae > Oncopeltus > Oncopeltus fasciatus. Next base: position 515,360 of record KZ807175.1, on the reverse strand, counting down.
GCCAAGACTCGAACCCGGATCTCCTGCTTTCCGGGCATGTATGCTATCCTTTCCACCACGGATATATTATCTAGCTAGATAATACCAGGAATAGCAGGAGATCCGGGTTCGAGTCCAGGCTGAGGTAGTACGATTTTTTTTATTATATTCCTTTGCGTTTATTGTATAAAATTAACATAGGAGTAAATACCACAAGTAATACAGTACGATCTACTTTATAAACAAATTTTGTTAACTAATTTAGTTAATTTTCCGCTCTTTTTGAGGTATTTTAAGTTTATTAATACGCAATCGTTAATAAAAATTGCTCTCACTAGAATTTCATTGATGGTTTTCTGTTCATTCAAAAAATAATACTGAGTTCCTTTATATGATTGATTCCTCTAGATTACTAATCCGAATATCTAATTCATACATTCAGATTTGTGATGTAGTACATTTCCTGAAAGGTGTGGTTGTTTTCATTTCTAATATAAATAATCTTATATATTTATAAATAA
>KZ807175.1:500526-514760 GCA_000696205.2 Oncopeltus fasciatus | reverse complement strand
TATATATATACATAAAATTTAAGATGGTAATAATTTATTTGTTTATTTTTCCAGGTTTGGGAAGAATCTTATTTAACCTTATTTCCTTGGAGTTCTAAAAATGAATTGCCATAAAAAATGCTAAGGTTAGTAAATGTAAATATTTGGACGATTTACTTTTATTTTGTTTCTTTGGCCAATTTTTAATTTAAATTGATCATAATTCAACAATAGTGTCTCGACACTAGTGCGGGGAATTTAATAACTTATCAGACTTGCCTCGGTAGCATAAATGGAAAATGCACCGGCCCGGATAACAGGGCATCCTGTTTGAGACAGTTAGATTTTTTATTCTGTTCCCTTGCACTAAAAATTGTTAAAATTTACGTGGGATTAAATACCACAAAAAAATTATATTTATAAAGCTATTGAAATAAATACCCAACAATTCTGGAGTATTTTATTTTTCTAATCCTGGCCGAATCTCTGACGAATTTCTCCAGCATATGACTCGATGGCCAAGGAACCTCCAACAATGTTAGCTCGTTACGTTATTTATCAGTGGCATTTCTCTTGGCTGTAACGTCTGTACGTTCATTAGGATGTGGGGAGTCGCAGGTGGCCAGAGGACGGAGTGGAGGCGAGCGTCTCATTTTGTCGGAGTGTGTCTGAGAAGCCCTTCCTGTCGGGAACTCGGGGACTACCCTGTAAGAAGTCATTAGCCGCCACACTAGAAACTCCCTCCCTTACGATATCTACAAATTACTCCTTACGAAGGAGCACTTACCCCTCGCGGTCTCACTAGCGCGCCATTGTATGTTTACCTAGCTACTAAATAATGGATCTGACTTCCAAATGGAGATTTCGATTGCGATATGGGGATAGACGCTTCTGACATATTCATGAATGGTCTCCCCATCCTATGCATTTAGCGAATTGGTAGTGTACTAAATTCTGCTTCATACTCTAATACCGTACGTGGCAAACTTAGTCATCCTTCAGTGCACATTACTCTGCAGAATTGGGAAAACGGATTTTTTTTTTCATTGAAATATGGTTTAAAATTCTTCTGCTTCTATCCAACATTTTATAATTTTATTTAAAAATTTTTTTAACATAATAAAATTATAAATCATGGTGATAATTGTGGTAATGTAATCCCACATTTCATTATTAATTTGAATCGTACCGGGAGCTATAAATTTTTTTTTTTAAAAACTACCTCAACCGGGGAGGTAAAGTTTCTTGGTTTTTTTTTTCTAGCTCCCTGTACGATTCAAATTAATAATAAAATAATCTTTCAGAAATAATTAGAAAGAGTGCTGCTAGGAGACTTAAAATTAACAATTGTGTTAGTTTCAAGATTTTTATTGATTTATATTAATAATATTCATAAATGGGTTTGTTTATACTTTTTATATTCTTAAAATTTCACTTCTTTCAATTCTAAACTTAATCTTCTTTTGAGAAACAAAGGCTTTAATTTTGAAAAGCTTAGTTTAAAAGCTGCTAGGATTTCTAAATAATAAAAAGAAATTAAAAAAAGTAACAGGTAAGATTTTTGACTGTAAAATGAGCATAAATTTGTTCATAAAAACAGTTTATGAGACAAAAAAATACAAGATGTCTGATTTACGGTCTCATCTAGTATCATCAATATTGTGTTTGATCAGCTAGTAATCAATAAATTGTGCATGATTGCGAATTATTTTCTAAATTATACAGCGCCATGATCATGCTGCTTATTGATGTGCGCGAATCCTTGCCTAATTGATTTTACACCCATTTTGAAGGTCTGAGTACTCATCATGGCAGTTAGCTCATTTAGGGTGATTTCCCATGCCAGGTGATTTAGCTAATTCCTCTGGATCAGATCCGTTGCTGGACTCTTGCCTCACTCCAGCCTCTAATAATCCCTGCGATGATTGCAAGCGGAATTCTCCGTCTGGGCTTGTCCCACACGGCCGCCATTAGGACGGCTACATACCTAGATGTCCTGCCCGACCGGGTCTACTCCCTCCATATGGTTAGGGGAGCCAGGAACTCTCGTCACCAAGTACTGTTTGTTCGTTGTGTAGTTATTCAACTGACTGCTATAATCGGGCGTAAAACTCTTCAATGCATGTTAACTCGGTAGGAGTGAGTTGGCTTAAAATGACAAATTTGAACTGGCATTCTATAGGTGGGGTTACTAGCGATTACTGTGTTACTCCGAACGCGTCGTCTGTTTCAACTATTTACTTAGACTTCCAGAGAGCTCTGATTTTAGTATCTCACTAAGTGAATTGATGGTAGAATGCTTTCAATAGTGGCAATCACCAACTTTCAATGAAATTTAAAACTCGCGATTATCGAGTGTATATATTGAAGAAGGTGGGACGCCGGATAAACTGTGGGTGCTCAACTCCCCGGTCTACGCAAGCTTCATCGAGAAATATAAGCTCGCCCAAAGCCATGGATGTTTAAAATAGGATTTTAACTTATAGTTAGCTCCTCCGTCAATAGCCCTAAATGGTTTAAAAGGAGATTAAAAAGAAACACTAATATTAACGCTATACATAGTTCTTCTTAACTCCGTTAAGTTTCACATGGACTATATGTGGATATTGAGCTAAAGGAGCGACTAATAAACGTTTCGCAATAAGGAAAATGTTCGGAGTGAGTTTGAAGTGTCTTGAAGCTAAGTAAGTGTAAGCAAATATGTTTACTTTATGGCACGGGGATTTCTACCAGAAGAAGTGATGATGCATGAACTAGAAATACCGATTTAAACCTAAAAGAAATAAAGTTTAAATCGGTATTTACCATTGTACCTATGCTTTGAAGAAGATCTCACATTCCAAAATATTGGTAAAATTATTAACTATTCGTTTCAACAGCTCATATAAAAAAATACGTTTTCATTCCTAAACGCCAAGACCCAGTCTCCACAATTGGAAATCAAAAAACAATTTTTTACTGAAAGTGGAATTTTCTACAAGAAATGCAAAGGGAGCCAGAAAAACCAAAAAATGTTACTACCTCTGCCGGGAATCGGACCCGGGTCTTCTACTTTCCGGGAAGGTATGCTGGATCTCTACACTACCAAGGCAGATTAGATAATCTCTCTCCAACTCCCTGACTTTACTCCGTGTCTAAACCTCAAAGTAAGACAAATATATCTTCTTATACTCGAAGGTCGGCTGTTTGTTAGTCTCTCGTTTTTTCTGATATGTCTTTTTTAACTAATGAAATTAATTGTGGTATGTAATCCGACGTTAAAAGTCATACAAAAAATGCAAAGGTAGCCAAAAAAGAAAATCTTACTTCCTCAGCAGTGTTATTGAATTTAATCTATAATTAAAAATGATTGCCACCGAAGAATGAGTTATATTTACTATCAATTAGTTACTTCCAAATATATTAGTTTAGACTAAGCTTTAATTGCAGTGGGTAGTTGTATGACAATCGAAGCGGCGCAATTCACCAATTTTCTGTTGAACAATTTGGATTGTCTCTCGATATCATTTCCCAGAGGAAATGGTTGTTCTGGCAAACCATATTGGCAAGAAGATAGAAAGGCAGTCACTTATCAGTCGGTCTCATTTACTTGCTGGAAAACATTTCATTATTTTCTTCTACTATTATATTGCACACATTTTATACTTTTTGTACGTCAATGAATGAAGACTTAAGATTTTGAAATATATTCTTCCAGTAATCCTTTCCTCGCCGGTCAAGGTGGAACCAAAAAAAAAAAAAAAAAACAAATACAAATTTAAAAAAATGTTTATTTTTTTAAATTATCTTCCTAACTTATAATTTGAGGCAGATAATTTAAAAAATACACATTTTTTAAAATTAGTATTTTGGTGGGGGGGGGGGGATTTACCTTGACCGAACCCCAACAGAAAAAACATCTAATTTAAATATTATGTGTTCCATTTATTTGTTAGTTCTATACTTAGTAGCGGTTACACATACAAATATTTTATATAAAACTACATAATCTATGTGTTGGATGTTGTAAAATATTTATGAGAAAGGCATATTTGGGCTATTTAAGAATATTCAAAAGGGGAGTTTGTTGACCGTAGACATTATTCTTAGATGATTTTAGTTGGGGTTCGGTCAAGGTAGCGTTCTACCTTGACCGAACCCCAACTAAAATCATCTAAGAGCTATTTAAGAATATGACTCGGAAAGTTGAGGGGACGTTCTTCTTTTTTAAAAGAGAAGCCAAATTCGGTATTTGATCTCGTTTCTTCAGGCCTTAAGATAATTCTGTTTAAATTAAGTAAGAAGGAAAATGTATATATTTATGTTCGAGACGCTGAGCCTCGAGCCAGGCCCCAGGATCCCTTTTTTTTTCTTATAGACCTTTTCGGTTTTTATAGTAATTTCCAATTTATTATTATTTTTTCCGTCCTTAATGGTTCATGAAAAATCTGCTTCGATTACTCAGTTTCCCTTTGGCAGACTTTATAAAAAAAAACTTTTTAATGATACATGACTGTTTGCCTTCACCTCTTTTTGCCCTTGTATGAAAAGAATGGCCTCGAAGACCTTTCCTTTAATCGTCTAGAATAGCTGGGTGAAATTCCTGGCTTCTACTTACTAATTCCCCTCATGCCAATGTAATTTGGAACAACCATTAATGAGTGAAAATATAAATCTACCATGCTTTCTCTTACCCTTGAAGGTGAGTCACACACCTGACTAGTCATCTTCGGCTTTTATTTGAACTCTCTTGTTAATGTGTCAGAATGAGATATTTTCCTAAGAATCATTTGATTCGGAAGGAAATATTAAGGAAGGTATTCCATGGCTTCACTAACCACTGTAAATAGGCTTATGTACCAGCTCTATATATTCTGAAAGATTCTTTTTTACTCGAGGGTTTCATTATTTCGTATACACAGTGCATTGCTTTGTGAAAACACACGAAGAGTGACTTTAATGAATCGGAATTGATGAATAGGGCAAAATTCAAGACATTATTTATTTTCGCCTCAGTGCTATATCTATGATTAAGTATAGTGTAGTAAGTAATATTGGTATTGACGTGCTTCCTTTTTTTTTTTTTTTTAATTGGCGTGTCAACCTTTGGTCATTAACGCCAGGGAGATATTTGTAGATGCGGGAAAATATTTTCAAGAAGAAGAATTTCTTAGCAATAGGTCATGGTGAGGTGTAATGAATTGTTAATGCGAATAGCTATTATGTGGATGGACATAGTAATATCTTTGTACACGGAAACTATAAAATTTATAAAAAAAAAAAGAAAAAATAGAAAAGAAGCATACTGAAAATGCATCTAAATAATATTTAATAGCCTGCCCTCTTTCAGAAAGTTCATTACAGAGTCGATGACTTTATCGTCATCCAACAGAATTTCGTCTAGAGTCCCATTTAAGTTATATTTTTCCATGTTTCTTTATATTTTAGGCACTCTGTAAATATATGTTTGATGGTGTGAAATTGTCCACAGACCTCACAAATGTGTGGGTTATCCTTTGCCATTATATAGCCACGAGTAAGTCTTGTGTGTCCTATTCTTAGTCTGGCTAATACCAATTCTCTCTTACAGTCAGTTCATATGGAACTGCACCATACCATATTTTATCTCGAGTAACTTGTCTCTGGTTGACCACCGTATATTTGACGTGCTCTTTAAACTTTTGGTAACCAGCCCTTTATAGCTATCTTTCAATTAATTTTGGTCAAATTGATATTAGCTAAAAAGTATTCCGCCCTTGGCAAGCTTTTATCTATAAATAAATGCTTGTCCTTAGCTGTGTATGTTTTGAAATTTTGACATAGTTATTGAGCAGATTCATGGGTACAATTTTAATTATCGTAATGACAAACCATTATGTTATATATCGCTTTTAATAAATATTGTAGAACTTTTCAATTCTTTTGTATGTCTACTCATTACTTATCTATAAATGACCACCACGAATAACAAATAAGCAGACTGCAATTGAAAGGTAATTAGAGAAAAATGGATATGTTTTTCCATGAGAAGAGGAATGTAAGGTATAAAGAGATAATTCTTCTAGGAGGAGAATAAGTTTCTTTTTGCAGGTCGATCCATTTTTATAAAAAAAAAATGGCTATAAATGAGATAAAATATTTTGACACACCCATTCCCTTCTCTCGGTCCCGTTATCTTATTGAAAAGCTCGGGCGGCGCACTAATGAGAAAGTAACAAATCTGGTTCTCTAGGTGGAGGAAGAGGTGCGGACTCCCCGGTCAGCTGAGCGCAGGTGCACCTGTGTCCTGGCGCCTCTGATAGCGGCAGACGGGGAGCTCGCCGGCGATAATTAAAGTAGAGGTAGTTAGGTGTGAGCAGCGAGCCGCGTCTGCATCGGACAACGCCTCCTCTCCTTGTGCCTCTGCAGATCGTAGTAAGAGCCGTCGCGGAGTATCCAGGACCCTGCGAGATAGTTGTGCCCTCATAAGTAGTAATGTACGAGTGATCGAGAATCTATTTCCCTTGCTGTCTTTCCCAATCTGTCCCATATTGACTTGTTTCGTTACACATACTAGAGTAGCGGCTAAAAAGAGAGGTATTAGATATTAGAAGTTTCACATTAGTTTATTAAAAAATCAAAATAAACTTGTGCGAAAATTCTAATTTATATATATATATAAATTAGCAGTTTCGCAATAATTTATTTTGCATTTCTAATAAACTAATGTGAAACTTCTAATAACTAATACCTCTCTTTTTAGCCGCTACTCTAGTATGTGTAACGAAACAAGTCAATATGTAAGAGGAATAGATCCTTGATCGAAAAAAGGATATGTTTTTCCAAAAAACACAAAAACAAATCCAACATATCCAAGAAAAGATGGACAGAAAAAAAAAATTTGTTAAAACATTTAACTTTAATTTAACTTTAATCATATGATTATCATGTCAAATGTTTTAACGAATTTTTTTTTCTGTCCATCTTTTCTGCGATCCTACCTACTAAATACTAAAAATGATGGCCACTAATATATACATCTTGTCCATGTGTGTGTGTTACACACAGTTCGCTATTGATTCAAATCAGCTAAATAAGACTGGGAAAATACCTGAATTGAACGATTTAAACAATTAAAAAGAGTAAAAACTTTTCCCTTACAGCGGGAGTAAATTTTATTCGGAATAAGTGAACTGAACTCGATTTTGTTTATTAATAAAAATATATATTTTTAGCTTCAAATATTTAATATAATTATAAGAGAACAAATATAACCTAACAGTCTTAAGATTAATGCATATAACCGAATATATTTAAGAACATTGTGAACATTGAGTAGCTTGCTTGCTCCCTTCGTAAAATAAAGAAACCAAATTCTTAACAAGAGTTTCTTTCTGGTGTTTTCGACAATGGGTGTGAGGTGTTAGTTGGAAGCCGAAGCACATGATAAGGCAATGTGCAGTACAATTTGCTGAATAGTAACAAATCCCCTTTCCAATCTAATGTTAGAATCATAGTTTCGAGCGTGTTTCTCGAACTCTTCAGCGAATGCTTGAGGAACGAAATACCTCAGTGAGAGAAGTTCGCGACAAGAATAGCCTAGCATCCAGGCACGAAGGCCATATTGTTTATAGCTAGGACGAAAGGTGATACCTTATCTATGGATATGACAGCAGGTAGAAGTGGAAAAAAAAGTACGCTCTGCCTTTGACTATGGTTTTCCTACACTCTTTTCGCTATGCAAAAACTGTAAATATATTTTGCAAATAAATTGGCTCATTTTTTTTTTTTTTTTCGATTTATCTGAAGAAAATCTAGCTATTATAGTTGTTTTTTCCAATTCTTTAATTCTTCACTGATTCCAAACTCCACAACTATGCTCCGTTCAAAATGTGATCACTAGAACGCCTCTACACCCGAAATTTTCAATTTTCAAAATAAAGAAACCAAATACTATATCAGTTATTATACTTATCTTTTCTTATATTGTGTTCTTTAATGGTTAACATTGAGTCATTTACTAAGCATTAAAATCTTAGTTATGTAGTTTTACGTTATATATTATTATGTTTTATTTTAAAGATTAATGTTTTATGTTAGTTATTGTTAGTTAGTTATAGTTATATCTAGTTATACTTATATTATACCTATGGTTAGTTAAACCTATTTTATAGTTATTTAGTTATTTTTTAGTTATATTTAGTTATAGTTATTTAGTTAGTTATAGTTATACCTATGTTATTCAGTTATAGTTACACCTAGTTATAGTTATTTGTTATAGCTATGCCTATGGTTAGTTATTTGTTAGTTATACCTATGGTTAGTTAGTTTTTGTTACACCTGTGGTTAGTTATAGTTATGGTTAAGTATAGTTTTACTTATGGTTAGTTATATTTATAGTTATACCTATATTATAACTTACTAACATATAAAATAATAGATGCATAGAGCAATTGGAATCATTAGCTGTATAATATAGTTTTTCAATAATATTTCTGTTAACGCTCCATATTATGTGTCCAACTCTACCCTTCATCACGACTTTAATATTCCTTTTGTCAAAGACCTTATCTCCATCCGCTTCAAACTCTTCCATAGTAAACTCCAATTCATCCCAATCCATTTGCCCAATCCCTGTCGTCGGACTCTAATCCTCACAATCCTCCCCGGCGACTAAAACGGAGATGGCCTCGCGACCTCCTGTGCCTTAATGCCTAAACTTATTGGGAGTGGGGTCGATGGGCCCCTTCTCCCTGCACACTGATGACCATTTATTTATTTATTGTTAATTTTATTTTTATTTCATTATATTTTTTCTTTCTTTTATTTTATTTATATTATTTTTATACATGTACATTTATTTTAAGTCATCAAATTACAAGATGTTATATAACAGAATGTAATAAATAAAGATTTATTTAAAAAANCCACACCCTCATATATATATATATATATTTCTGTTCATTAACAAATTTATAAAAATACGTAGGTATTAGGGAACATATACATAGAATGTTCAGATCTTGGCCAATGCAATGAACTTTTCCTTGTTAATCGCTTTGCTTCATGAAGTTCCTTCAATAATACCTGCAGCGTTAGTGACAGGTTTTTCCAATGCCAATCCGACATGGGCGATACTCATTCGGAAGTGTAGGGCCCAAATCCAATATCTTTATTTCTCATATTGAAGTTTTGCATGTCGTTCATAAGAGCACAAAGACGTCACGGATTTGATTATTTCCATTTCTTGAGGCTGAACTTTTTATGGCGGCATTTATCTAATGGACTTCCAAATTGATCACTTTTAAATATTTAAAAGAGAGTTAGTTACCTTTTTTATTTTTTGCACTTCACTCTAAAATAGCTAACCAACAATAAATTGTGCATGATATCAACTAATCTGTTAATCTCAGTGGTCTTACAGGCGAGTCACCTTTATTTTTATTGAATTTCATCAAGTGTTGAAGCGTTTAATTTAATTTAAAACTGACTTCTGGTAAAAGCTTTTGAAACATCTCTGGTCAATAAAACGCATTAATAACATGAAAGTTCGTTTAAATATATTTCAGCGTTCCGAATTCCTCTACAGTTTTACTTCATGCCTAGAAGAAAACACTAATGAATTCATTGAGCTCTTTAATTTAACTTAACTGGCTATTTATAATATAAGTGAGTTAAATCTTGCGTTGTTTTTATAAATGATTATATTTGTTAAGCATTGCTTTAATTAGTAATTGAAAGAATAGGACAAATTTACAGTTATGGATTTAAGATAGCTACTATACGTTTTTTATGCCCGTTTATGGTCTGTCCGTCTTCTTCGGAGAGATCGGGACTCCTGAGTCTCGTGATTAAGTTCCTTTTTTTAACTTCAACCGAGAACATAAACTTGCCTAGTGTCATGGGTGTTTAGGTTAGAGTGGCGACCTGTTGATAGCCCCTTCCTCTATGTCCTATAGTGATTTCACTGGGGTTTTAAAAATAAATGAAAAATATAAGTAAAAGTTGGTTATTACATTTAAATAATAACGGTAATAAAAATATGGCAATGCTTATTTCATGTCGTATTCAATGTTTATTATTTCTTTAAAGAAAGTCTTGAAAAAGATATTATTGGTTTTCCTTCTGATCTATTTCATATATCTATGATGATTTGGTTTTATCAGAAATCAAACACCATTTCCGGTGTGGAGATTGCCTCACAGTGCTTCCATGTTTTAAATTGAGAGCAAAATAAAAATAAAAATATAAATAAAAAAGAAAACATAATTACGACCATGATTAATGAGATAAACTCTCGACAAGAAAGGGATAATCGTATTTTTGCTTGCATTTGAAGGTTTAGGACGATTTGTGCAAGTGCACGCGCGAGCGCACGAACACATACATAATGCTTAGGTCGAAGGTCAGAAAACAAGAAAACTCTAGGTTTTCAAACAAGAAAACTCGTTATTCTCGACAAATTTATGTTTGAAAAACTCTCCAAAAAAATAATATATGTTCCTGAACAAAAGGCGTAATTCATACTTTCAACTGTTTATTTTCCTTTAAAATGGAAAAGGAAAATAACTTGTCATAATTAAGTATATATCATACTAAGTATGGACATTTTTTCATTTTGTTAATGATAAAGAACTTTTCAATATGTAAAATGTTTTAAAAGAACAGACATGTCAATCGCTTAGACAAAATATCAATCTGATCCAATATGTAACGAAATCTGGTTTTCTTCTGCATATCGAATTATAAATTTGACCTATGCTTTCAATTTTCTTTGAGTCCTAACATTGTTCACTAAGCCTATTGTACATTTGTACGTCAAGAATTCCAGATTGATATTTTGCTATAATGATAGAGGAAGAAAAGAGAAAGTGAGGGTTACGGAGGGAAGGAGAGATAATTTGCACATCTTGTATTTAATAGTGGAGAATTGGGGCGCCAGGATAGCTCATGGAATCCGTTCTGGTCTCGCAATCCTGTTGCTGCGGGTTCTAATCCCGCCCAGGGCAAGCTTTTATCGATAAATATAAGCTCGCCTAGAGCCATGGATGTTTAGAATGTGATGGCAACCTGTAGATAGCCCCTCCCTCCATGACACTCTTACGTGGTTGAAGGGAGGCTATCACTTAATAATTAACATGGTGGAGTAAGGAAGGAATGGTTTCTAGATATTTTTTTTCCTATCGAATTCCCCTAATTCCCCACTACTTACATGGGGCGAACACACTTAAATTAAAAGACAAGAACTCAATCGGCGATATGGAATTCTATACAGATTCGTGAATAATAACTCCAATCTTACGATTGAAAACAAACTGACGATCTATAAAACCTTATTACGACCAATCTGGACTTACGGAGTAGAGATCTGGGGTGCCGCCAAGTCCACCAACATCCAAAGAATCCAGTCCTTTCAATCCAAAACCCTGAGAATAATTGCAAATGCTCCCTATTACTTATCCAAGTCCTCTCTTCATCACGATTTTAATATTCCTTTTGTTCAGGATCTAATTTCTTCCCGCTTCAGCCTTTTCCACAGTAAACTGCCATTCCATCCTAATCCACTAGCACAGACCTTGTCTTCCAACTCCAACCCCTACAACCCTCCCCGTCGACTCAAACGAAGATGGCCCCGCGACCTCCTGGGGACATAGTCTGTAAATAATTTGAGAGTGGTGTCACTAGTCACCTACTCTTCTCATGTGACTTTCATTAAAGTCATTTCTTTTTTTTTTTTTCTTTTTTTTTACTATTCATTGTAATCAAATTTCAAAATGTTTTTATTTATATTTAACAGAATTTAATGTGTAAATAAAGGTTATTTATATATAAAGAAGCAAATATCCTTAATAAGTTCTGTATTTGTCTATAATTGATAGCTTTTAATGTAGTTGCCTATTCACTTGGGATATTTTATAGCGGACTTATTAACTAAGCCTATTTTAATAAATTTTTAATAACTTACGTAAATACTTTTTTTGAAATAATTTTAGTTTTCTTGTAGAATGGTGAAGAGGTATGGGGAGGGAGGGATCGAAGGACGGTGAATTTGGACGGGTGTGGGAACCGAAGGCAGGAAGTTAGGAGGAGAATAGGGGTAGTAGGGGAGAAGATAGAGGTACAGCATTCCTAGATATGCCTGAGGCATATTCATAATTAGCAAATTTGAAGATAAGATATTTGTGAACCCAAAGTTGTGGATTAGAGTATTCCAGTATAAGTTACTGCCTTGCAGTACGCATAACAGTGGAATAACAGCTGTTCACTCCCATTCGGCTGTGTTCTGACGCATTTGTGGTCGGCGGCAAATCAGAGGACTCTTCGTAAAATGATCTGAAAGCTTGATGAAGGCTCTTTATCAGAGATGCTTACAAAATCATCCAAAATCATCCATTTATCAAACAATTAATGAGAGGGAATAGAATATAAAAAACTATCTGTCCCAGCCAGGAATCGAACCTGGATCTCCTGCTATCCGGGCCGGTGTACTTTCCAGTTATACTACCAGGACGCGTTAGTTGTCTCATTCAAAGCACGCCGGCCCGGATAGCAGGAGATCCAGGTTCGATTCCTGGCTGGGACAGATAGTTTTTTATATTCTATTCCCTCTCATTAATTGTTTAAAATTTACGTGGGATAAAATACCACAACCAAATTAAATATTTCCAAAATTTATCTTTCTGCGTCTTCATGTATCAGAAGAATCAAAGTGACAGGAAATTACAGTACGAGTATTTCAATCTATTTTGTAATTGAAGTTATATAATTTGCAAATGTTGATAAAACTTTTATTGATGGCTGGATTTTATAGCTGTGTTGATAGTTATTAGAAGACTGATTAAATTCCAGTACCATGCTCGTATTCATAAGACTATTTTAAATGTGTCTTACAATGCTTATAGTTCTTTTTTTTTTTCTTTTTTTCTTTTTTTTTATGTCTCCTTAGTTCTGAAGAATTTGACTGAGCCCCTCTCTTTTTATTCCAAAGCATTTTCTTTGAAATTTCCGTACTTGTATCATTATTATTGTAAATGGATAATCGTTCCTATAATTTTGCGCTTTCTCAAATACTTCAGATAAGGAAAATATTTTATTCTGTAAAAAAAAAAAAAAATAAAAAAAAAAAAAAAACAGTTATTTGTATTTTACAACCTTTTTTTATAAGCTAATTTTATGTGGCACTGAAACGTCATTCTTGTATTCATCGAATTCCATACTTTCTCCCCTTTCTTAACCTTGTAGCTATTGGAAGGGTTTTATTACAATTCAGAGAGTAGTTTCCTCTTGTATGTAGGTCCAAGGAACATGATCGTTGTAGAAGATTGGAATTCTTGCTTTCCAAAGATATGGAATGTTTGTATATTTAAGTCACTCCCATTAATTAGTGTATCTTCCTAGAGGAATTGTCAATTATTGGAGCGATTTTGCTCCATTGTCCTTAATTACTCCTCCCTAGATGCTTCTAGGTCCAAATATTACCAGCATTTTCCAAGATATGTGGTGGGAAAAAGATATATGTGGCCTGAGTTGAAATTTTCAGGTATAATACTCGACGACCAATCAAACACCAACCATTTAAAGGTTTTACATTTTTTTTTTTTTTTTAATGATTAATAACTATATCTAACTTATTTTTGTAACTAGATTTTCCCTGCATATGACAGATTGGCATATTTAAAAAAAAAAAATTGTTCACCATACATTCTCACAAATTTCGAATACTATTTTAAAGAATTTAACAAACAGTTTAATTAAATTTATAAACGCTCTAGGTTTAAAAGCTTATCTAAATCCTCAAACGCATTTTTGATAGATATTTCATTATTCACTAAAATTTGATTTATTTTCAATTATTTTTTTACATAAAAAATAAGTTTTTATGATATTTCCAAACTTTACGCTAATTTTTGGTCTTTATAATTAATGAGGTTAAAAAAATATATCTTATTAAAATATATTGTTAAAATAATAAATAAATAATTCGAATGCTTGTTGAATTATGAATATAGGTTCATAGTTCTTAGGTGATTTTAGTTGGGGTTCGGTCAAGGTAGATCCAAAAAACACAAATTAAAAAAGATGTATTTTTTGATAAAGGATTATCTGCCAACGATAATTTTTAGTGCAAGGGAACAGAATAAAAAATCTAACTGTCCCAGCCAGGACTCGAACCTGGATCCCCTGCTATCCGGGCCGGTGCATTTACCACTTATGCTACCGGGACAAGTCTGATAAGTTATTAAATTCCCCGCACTAGTGTCGAGAGTCCAACCTCCGAGGCCGACGAATATATCGCT
>KZ807175.1:489054-500029 GCA_000696205.2 Oncopeltus fasciatus | reverse complement strand
AGCGATATATTCGTCGGCCTCGGAGGTTGGACTCTCGACACTAGTGCGGGGAATTTAATAACTTATCAGACTTGTCCCGGTAGCATAAGTGGTAAATGCACCGGCCCGGATAGCAGGGGATCCAGGTTCGAGTCCTGGCTGGGACAGTTAGATTTTTTATTCTGTTCCCTTGCACTAAAAATTATCTAAATTTACGTGGGATTAAAGACCACAAAATAAATAATATTTATAAAATTATCTGCCAACGTTTCGGCTTACATTGCAAGCCATCTTCAGGGCTATCATGAAGATGAGGGAAGACGTCCTGTCCCTAAGTTCACATTTCCATGACTGAATAGGTTCATAGTGTCTATTCCAGACATTTTGTTTTCATTATTTCAAGAAGGATATTTTCTTAAACAAAAATTATTGTAATCGCTTTAAAAATAGAAAATCATGACCCCTAATCTCAAAATTAAATGATTTACTTTTAAAATAAGTTGAATTTGAAAAGTGAAAAAAAATTGCAGTACATGAAATTTATTCAATCATGATATTTTTTAAAAATTGAATTCGATGATTTCAGGATTCAGGTTTTGTCTTAGCCGACAAAATGTCTAGCTTCTTATGAGTTAAATATAAAATAATCTATTTTTCTCAAAATTTCTGTAACCCCTTGTGTTCAGCGCATAAGGCTTTACATTTTATTTTTGTGGTTTTGGACTTATATCTCTTGGTATCTTTAAAAAATGTTTTTATTTCTACTTTACGACTTTGTAAGTCAAAGAATATTTCATGTATTTTTAATTTTATAAAGCTGTAGTATAAATATAAAAATGGTAAACCCAAAAAGCTCAATTCTATTTTTATATTTCTTATACTTTGTTATGTATATACTTTCCATTTAGTGTTTGATTTCAAATCTGTTGAATATATGAATGAGGCACATTTAACAAGTTTGCTACAGATTTATTTTCAAAAATAGAAAATTATAAATCATTGACCATGGCAATAGCCGCCAGTCGATTGTAAGTGCTTATATAATACAATGTTTATTGTAAGAGATAATCTCGGGATTATAGGCTCACTTGAGGACAAAAAATTATAAAATACTCTTTTCAATGCTATATATATGAATACCTACACACATATACTCGTGCTTTACACATGCACGCATACATGCTATCTATACGCATAGTAATTTAGAATTGTAATCGATAATAATGAATGTAATTCTTAATGAAATAATTCTCTTATTTAAGAGTCTTCTCTTATTTAGTTAAGTCTTACCGAAGACGTAGTTAAATAAAAGGTGCCCTATTTAATATGCACCCTGACCATTTTTGTACGGGACATATTCTTATTAGATAGTACACTGCAGAATATGAATATTCCATTGGAGTCATTACTCTTAGATATGTGTATATTTCGTTGAATTGAATTTGTTAGAGTTCTGGTAGCCACTCAGGCCCAGATCAGTGACTTCACTTCAATATTTGGAACGTTTATTGCGTGAGTAATTACTGCATAGTATGTTATACTTACTTCTGTCAGAAGGAATAAGCAATTAAGGGGAATAGATAATGTGCGTAAATAGTAAATGGTGCGTAAATTATAATGCATCTAGACTGGCCGGGAGATAGATAGATATATAATTTTTTTATTTAACATTTAATTAAGACACTTCATTTCCTCTTTTTTACCTCCTTTTCCTCTTCGCGAGTTAGGTATCTCATTTACTTCATTTAGTCGTTTTCTCTTCTACAAATGAGATAACCTACTTTTTCTAAGTGGTTGTCCAAAAATAATTGATCGTGCAACTTTTCAAGTGTGTTTGATTATTTGAGTGCTGATAGTGTCGAATTACTTTAATTGAAAATATATCACCGAATTCATTGAAAACTACTTCATTGTTATATCACCATATCTTGAGCTATCCGGATTGGGGGCCTCTTCGACCTCCCCACCCGGCTACGAGGAAAACTGCCGAAATATATGCTAGGCTTGTGCGTAACCGAAACCCGGCATGTGATCTAGGAGGGTGGAAAGGAGTGGAAAAAAAAAAAAAAAGGAGAAGTGGATAAAAAAGAACAAACACTATCTTATCTGGCACTCAATAAGGTTAGAAGAGAAACCAAGGCGATAGGACTGATATGAGGAGCTCTGCTGTCGCCGTCCACGTGTAGTGTCGGCTGACACTCAACAACACAGGCTCTTACTATCTCCGCTGGTAGGAATTCAGTCCTACGCCTCCGCCTCGGTGGGCAGCACCTATTCAAGGCGCATCTGCCCTCCCCCTGAATAGTCTAAATCGTGTGAACTATTAGCGAATTTCCAAGGGGAGAGAGAACACCGTTTTAAGTACAATAAATGCTAGGGAATAGAATTTTTAAAAAATCTTACTAACTCAGCCGGGACTCGAGCCCGGATCTCCTGCTTCTATTCCCTTGCATTTATTGTATAAAATTAATATGGGAATAAATACCAAAACTAATAAAGTATTTAAATAAAGAAATAAAAGCAAAAAAACGAGAGTCTAACAAATAGCAGACAATTCTTAGATGATTTTAGTTGGGGTTCGGTCAAGGTAGATCCAAAAAAACACAAATTTAAAAATTGTATTTTTTAATAAAGGATTATCTGCCAACGTTCTCCTTTTGAATAGCAGACAATGTTAGCTCCTTCGAGCAAAATACGATATATTCGTCTTTCTCAGGGGTTTAGACTAGGAAAAAATGCGGGAAGTTGAAGGAATTATCTAGCTAGCCTCGGTGGAAAAGTCTAGGACACTTCCCGGAAAGCAGGGGATCCGGGTTCGAGTCTCGGCTGAGGTAGTAAGATTTTTTATTCTATTCCCTTTCAATTATTCTATAAAATTAATATGTGATTAAATATTACAACTAATACAGTATTTAAACACAGTTTTAAGTTTTTTTCAAAAAGGTAATACGGCTTCTAGCTGTTAAATACAGTGCTAATTTCTTTATTGCGCAAATTCGGACGAGAGATAACAAGAGCTAGTTTAATTGTAGATACAAATTTAAGAGGTAATTGTTGTTCGGTTCAAATGTTAATAAGAAAATTATTAGATGATTTTTGTTGGGGTTCGGTCAAGATAGATAAAAAAAAATACAAATTTAAAAAAAAGTGTATTTAAAAAAAATCATCTGCCAATTTTTGAGACTTACCGAAAAAGTGTAATAAATGAAATGCTCACGGCTACGATACATATAATAAATAGGAAGAGGAGGGAAAAATAGTGTAGTGAATATACAGAAAGAAAATTACAATGAGTAATTTTTTTTATATTTGTATGTTTACTATACTCTTTCCCCCTCCTATTTTTATTTCTTGTATATATGTATAAACTATCTATAATTATAGATAAACTATTTATAAACTTTTTTTTAATCTTTTATTTATTTATTACATTCTGTTAAATAAAAGCATTTTACAATGAAATTAAAAATGACATGCAATGTCAAATAAAATGAAGAGAGAAGGGGAGCAAATACACCACTCTCAAATCTATAAACTAACTTGTATATTTATACTAATGCTATCCATATAAAAGTAAATATGAAAACTGTCAATAACTGTACTCGGACGATGATGAGATTTTGATTCTGGTGTCCTACTGTACAATCCATTCCTTTTGACGGACCTGCACGACTGGAACTCTCTTTACTGCCGAGTTGCAGAAGTGCAGACCGAGATGCAGTAAGCATCTACTCAATGTAGTTCCTTGGGGTCGCGAAAGAGCATGCAGATTTATATCTGAGCCGGTGTGTTTCTGTATTACACCACTGATTATTTTTCTTTTTCTATAGACGTTTCTTTGTGCCAGAGGTAATGGCAGGAGAATTTGCTAAAACATTGTATTCTTACCATCATCGTCATCGTCATTAGGGGTATTAATAACGCTCGTAAAACTTAATTGGCAAAAGAATGTTGTATTCAAACTTTAGACTTCCATAAAAATTTTACGAAAGTTAAGTTCATAAGGAAGATATTTACGGACGATTGGGCCCATCTCCTACCCTGCCTGCCATAGAAGCCTTGGCGTTTTTTCTTCTCTTCTCATTATCTTTCTCGGCGTAGGAAATTAAAGCACTCCTTTCTCCTAGGACTATCCATCTTTAATGGAGTCGAATTAGTTTAATATGAAGTCTGCTGAAATGCCTCTTTTATTTTTTCTCTCTTTCCCCCCTCTCTCTCACTCCATCTCTCTCTCGGACTGACTGAACACCGCGTTCCAGTTTTTGGCAAACTCTAGAAATGGTTGGCTCTGAAAGGTTCTAACGTCATGTAATTTTGTAACAGTGCTGCCTAAGGTTTTATTAGTTGTTACTATCACCGATTGGTCCTATATGAGGACAACTTTCTGTTAATATAAAAAAATGTTAGTTTTATATATATATATATATGTGTGTGTGTGTATTTGTATTTAAATAATGATTTTCGTTTTGGTATTTAATCCCTCTGCCGGGTAGCAAGATTTTTTTAAACTTTAACTCCCTTGCATTTCTTGTATTAAATTCAAGATGGGATCAAATACCACAACGAATGAATTGAACGTAACTCTATATGAAATAAGGCAGAACTGTATTGCTATTTATTTAGTTGAATGCATTGAAAGTTCGGGGGTCCCCTGCCAAATGGAGGAATGGTTCTAGGGGCCGAAGAGAAAAGCTCTTCCTCTACCTGCAACTGTCTTGAACCTTGTCGTGCCTGAACCCAACAATTTAACCTTTGACCTGGGGCCCTTAGACTTGTTTACCTACTGCCGCAAGTCCTGGAAGTTTTCCTATATTGTACATTTTCAGAGATTTATGAAACATTCCAGCTGTCATGGAAGGTTGGTGGGCTATTTGGCTGGCAATGTCAAGTACTAGCCTGAAGTTGCAATTGCCTATGGACTTTTTACGTTTCGGAATTTAATAGTTCTAAGATATTGACTTTTTCTTCGCAGAATAATCTCTGGAGCTCTTTTAAATATTATGGCGTTCGGCTTTTTCTTTTCTATTTTTATATTACTTCCATCACTTTATCTTCCATTGAATAACAAAGTTGTGAACATTCTCTTTTCCAATGTTTGGAATCGAATATTATGCTGGAGAAATTAGTCAGGATTTTGGCCCGGATCAGAAAAATAAAATATTCCAAAATTGTTGGGTAGTTATTTTATAATTGCCAACGTTTCGACTTAACTTGTAAGTCATCATCAGGGCGATAGTGATGCCTGGAGAGATCTCCCTGGGAGGTTTACGGTCACATCTCAGGGTCAAGAAGTGAACTGGAGTTTAGTTCTGCATTCTAAGACAAATTTATCTAGTCTCTTTTCTAATGTTCTAAAAATACTTATACAATTCTTTGTTTTTGTTTACCTAACATAATATTTCAGATATTTTGTAATTTAGAATACATTTTCTTTTTGATTTAATAAGGGTGTGTTTGCTTGAGTACAAAGCTCTTTGGTATTCATTCCTTTAAAAAGATTAAATTCTTGCTCCCTTTATATTTCATACATAATTGGTATTGTAGTGAGAATTTTATCTTAAAATGTACTTCCTCTTTGAATATTAGAAGAGTTTACAATTTATTAATTTATGTTAGAATGAACCAATTTCCCATGTTGTATTAAAGACGGGATTAAAGAATAAGAAATTACTTATTACTTATTTAAAAAATCTTGAATGTAGGTGTTATAATGTTGGTCAGGGTAGCTCTAGAGTAGCGGAAAGGAAAGTTTTGGTAGATGGTCAAACCTTTTACCGTTAATAATTGTTAGAAAATTACATTTTACAACTTGTATCATTCTGTAGCGCCAATAATAATTACGAAGTTATTGAGATTTTAAATTTTGATTTTCCTGTAAACCACATCTCCTCTTTGGCCTTGAAGGAAATTTGCTAGAATCGTTTTCTCCGCTTTAGTGTAGTTGACGAAACATGTATTAGGTGAAGAATGTATTTTCATAACATTTTAATTTGATAAAATTTCAATGGGAATTGCATGATAAGGGAGATATTTAAGAATGTAATTGCGATAATAATGCTTACCCTGCCTTCTCACTACTCTTTCCGGTTTACCTGGCGAATTTAGCCTCGATTCACGCCCATTTAATAATAATTTGATATAAGTGTGGTTTAAAAAGCTTTTTTTTTTTTTAAGTTTTAAAAGCACGAAAGATTTCCCCCCAGGGTTACTTTTCTCACTTGGTATTCAAAAATCCTAAGATTTATTGCGAACTGTTTAAATACATCCATTACTCTGAATTATTAATATACTTATAATTACACAATTACATTATTATCGAGGAACTATATTATATTCCTCCCTGCAAATTATTTCTCATTTATTACTTATTTATTAGTTTATTTTCTTGTTTAGTTAAAATTATATTTTAATAGACATCTGACAATATTATTTATTTTGAAAATTGAAGAATTATTAACAAAGTTATTAAAGCGATGTGGATTTTTCTTATGTACAAAATTATGTAAAACCGCAAACCATTACTCAGAGATCTATGATACACTCATTGGCTTCATAATGGTACACTAACCAAATTCCACTTATGGCCAGGCGTCTGAATCACACACGAAACTAGTAGAGCACAATAAAGTTTTAAATGGAGTAATAGAGTTTTCAAAATTTTGTTTTCTTAATTTTTTGTGACTCTGACTATTATTATTATGTGCCGGGCTGGACGGGGGTCTATTGACATTCCCATTTGTTTCTTACTTTATTTGATTCATAGCTAACCTATTGCAGTAGAATTATAAGTGTTATTCTGAACATTTTACTGAATTTTACGTTCGTTTATGTAATTTTGTTAGTTATGATCCAATATGTGTCAAGGAGGGAATTTTTTTGAAACATTTTTGCGGGTTTAGTATTTTTAGTTTTATTTGCATTATATGGTCCGGTATGTATTTAGTTATGGGTATGTAAATGAGGTCGCTTCGTTGATGAATGTGTTGAGGGTTTAGCAATTTAAACCTAATCTAATTTTTAATCAAAGACCTAAATAAAGAAATTGGGATATTTTAACGATATCCAGGTAAAATAAAATAATTCTTTGTGCAGCACAAGCTTACGAATCTAAATCTACTTTCCCTAGGTTATGCACCTATCATTGTACATTATAGTGATGAATTGTCTGTTTAGTACTCACTCTGTTCTCTTTATCCCTCCCTCCCTCGTCCCTCTCTCACCCTCTCTCTCTCCCTCTCTCTTTCTCTTTGTATACATATATTTCTACCTCTCATGTATTTCTATGTCCCTCCCTTTACTACTCATCTAACTAATTATTCGGAGTACCCTTATCAGTTATGAGTGTTAAATGCCAAAAATGGACTAAAGCTTAGACTTTCGAAGAAGCTTTCTCAAAAGCAAAATTAACTGGAGTCCAAGTAGAAAGTCATCTAACGGCCTCGCATTCCGCCCAAAAACGAGCGACGTTCGCTTCCAAAATAGGATCTACTCAGTTACTATGCATCGCAACTTTCAGCATATTTTTGGTAATTTTTTAAAGAGTAATAATTTATTTTGTATTAAAAGATGCTGCATTTTATTTGAATTTGTTTATTTTGACGGAGCTTTGTAAAATAGTAAATTATGCGGTCTATTAGTGTGGGAGCTCACTACTTCATTGTATTTAGCCCCCCCCCCCACACCATATTGAGAGGAAAACCTCTGTAAGGAATTTCTCTTGAGGAAACGTTGGTCTTTTATTTCTATCACTTTGGAGGTGCAGATCGATCTTAAGTGAAAACCTCTCGTGTTTTTTAGTCAACTCAAGTTTTTCCCCTCCCAACCCTTAAAGCTGGAATAGAGCTGATAAGAGGGGATCCTTTCTCGCGCTATCACTAACGAAGTCTGTGACAAGATCTCCAGCCCCCTTTGGTCCGACTTCTTCATCGCCATATTGTGGCCTACTACACTTTATCTCTGGATTTAAATCCCTCGTGAGTTGAATAAATTGTACTTCAACATTCCTATTACTTATTAACGTCCATTGTAATATTAACTGATGGACATTCTAAGGAAATGTTTAACTGTTTAACTATTTTTGGTCATTATTAGAATATTTCGCTCCGATGGTGCTTTTAGCTCATTTTATAGCTATACTTAAACCAAATATACATATATATATATCCTCCGAGCATGAGCGATATATTCGTCGGCCTCGGAGGTTGGACTCTCGACACTAGTGCGGGGAATTGGCCGGCTTATCAGACTTGTCTCGGTAGCATAAGTGGTAAATGCACCGGCCCGGATAGCAGGGGATCCAGGTTCGAGTCCTGGCTGGGACAGTTAGATTTTTTATTNATGTATATATATATATATGTATATATATTTATTTATTTATGAAAATTATGAAAATATTTTGCTTTCCCAATTTTAACTGTAACTACTTATAATGAATTCATTGGTATTCTGTCTGTATGTCTGGATCATGCTTTCATGATCATGATTGCTTTTAAAGCCGAGAAAATATGTCACGTCCCTTTGTAATGCAAAAATATTAGTTTAGAAAAGCTCGGGAGGTTTTTTTCATACCCCATTGGAATTCTTTGATTTAGGAGAAAAGCAGATTATCTTTTTTGTGTGCGTGCGAGTGTGTGTGTGAGTAATCGACCAGGTTCTTAGCGTTGATAGATTATTGAGGATTTTGCTAAAATAATTTAGCCTAGGCCAATAATTCGAGTATATATTTTTTCGTCTTCAGGGCAAGACTAATAAGTTTTTAGCTGCAGCTAAGCCTTGTTGGTACATCTGTTCATTAAATTATGTAACCACTTTTATATTGATTTATGTATGCGTGTGTATATATATGTATATACACACAATGGCTATAATTGGTCGAGGGGAGAGGGTTTTGAGGAACCTTAAATCGAGCCTCAACAAATTGTCTACTAAAAACTAGTCGTGATGTTAAGTAAATAAAATTAACAAAATTCATAATCACTCCTTTCGTTCTTGCCACAGAAAAAATTACTATTTGCCAAGATTTCACATATCCTTTGATGGCTTTTTAGGGCCAAATGGAGAANGCGGATATATATGTTAAATGGCCTGTTAAATTTTGCACGTACGAATTTGCAATTATTAGAATAAATAATCCAAATTAGGTGTTTGATGCGTTATTGATTAAAATCCCTCGAGGGTTAGGGAGTTTATTGAAAAAAAAAGACAGATTTTAGTATATTTACCTTCCTTGGGAGGTACTTATACTAAAATTGGAAAGCCAATTAAGAACTCTATAATATCTCCCGTATGTTTCCAGATTAAAAAAATTTATATAAGAGAAGGGTATATTTTTTTAAATGTATGTATTAAAATATTTCCCCAAAAGAGATAGAATGAGGAGTATTGTTTCGAAGCAATGGTTGAGTGACTCCCTCACAATCATCCTAGAGCTTAAGGAAACACTGCCTCATCATGTGGATGATTTTACGTTTCTTTCCCGTTTTCTTCTTCCCAGTTGGTGTTCGTCATTTAGACCTGTTTTTGTCCATGTTTACTGCTGAAGAGGAAATCTAGTCCGTGCTGTTCTTGTTTGTCACAATATTGAAATATAATTAAATCTTCTGTATATTATTCCATAAAGAAGAATTTTTCAATTCCTTACTCTCTCCTTACTCCGTTAGAAAACGGGCTTTGGAGAGTTCCCTGTGCAGCATGCAAGAGCCCTCCAGGTCCACCCCCACAGCTGCTCCGCCTCCGGGCTGGCAGGAAAGCTGCTGGAGGCTGGAATGTAGGGAGGACTGGTCCGTCTGACATTTGGACGGGGCGTGGTCAGCGACTGCCGGCGGCCCACTTCCCAAGCAGAGAAACCCTTAGGATCTACTTTCATCTTATCGATCTGCGGAGGAGATATAGAGGAGTCTGTCTGCCCGTTCCTAGCCTCCCTTCTTCCATATGTTCTGCTCCTGTACTTCATGAATCATGCTTGCACCCTTTCTTTTTCTGCGGAAATCCTAGTCATTTCCTGAACCGCACATCAGCCTCTTACATCCTCTCGGCTACTTTTTTTTTTTTTTAAGTGAATAAAAACTAGATTTAGATTCATTTCTGTGACTCAGAGTCGTCACTATCTGCAGCTAGTACAGTATATGATTTCATTTACCTTTTTTTTTTGTCTATTACACATACAAATAAAATTCCTTTTTCTCAGATAAAATTTACTAGGAATAAATTGTTTGAATCACTCAGTATTATCAGTTTTTAATTCACTAATAGGAATTAAATATGATTTATATGTATGGATATAGGTATATGTATGAAGTACGACTTAAATTGCGTTTAAGTAGGGTTTTATTTATTATCAATTATTAAATGGAAAAACATTCTTTTTTTAAACATTTTTAACAGGACTAATAATATAGGATAATATAATTATTGCATTTTTCTGTAATAGTATATTCCATTTAATTTAAATATTGTCATTTCGCATTGAAATTGAGCGCGCGCGCGCACACACACATACACATGTATAAATCTTTTATAAAATCAATTTTATTATTTTATATTTATTTCAAGCAGCGTATTTAGAAATTTCTAGTGCAAAAGTTCTCTAATTGTTGCCAGTAGTCGTAGAGAGGAACCTTATTCCGGATCTTCCTAGACATATCCAATGAATTGGTACTTTGAGTTTGGTATTACTAAACGGTTCAACTCTTATTGATATTACCAACTTCGTTTGCTTAATTCATTAAGCGAATTTAATTTGTTCTTTCAATTAAACTATACTACTTAGGTATATATCAACTGCTCTTTATTAAAGTTTCTGCAATGCTCAATGGAAAACCATATTCTGCAATATTTTTTTCTGTCATCGCTATATTTAGTTTTCTCTTTTCGTTGGCAGAATAATTGTACACAGCTTTTATATCTTAATGAAATATCCTACAATTTAAATAGCCTATAATTATGATCTAAATTAAATCCTGAAAGTGTTCATATATATATATATATCGCTATCACT
>KZ807175.1:452935-489040 GCA_000696205.2 Oncopeltus fasciatus | reverse complement strand
AAACATATATATAATTTATTTTACTTTAAATGTGTGACAGAAGCCATTTAACTCTCTAGGTTCGTTTCAGCCAGGGCGGATACTACAATTGTTATATCTTAGTGCAAATTATCTGAAATGTATATGATAATCTAACCTTATTTACCATCTAGGAGTAATGTCCACAGTTACCGATGTGAAAGTTTGTCTTGTTAAGTTTTTTTTTTTTTTTTTTTAACGGCATCAGCAACATTTACTATTGTCTTATTTTAATTACTTCAATCAGCCGCTGTCATTGGCACCCGTGTTCTTTCCAAGTTCCCTTATCTCTCTGGGAAAATGAGCATTACGTTCAGTCAGGGCCGCGGGGCTGTTATCTATAAATAGAAATAAACACTTTTGTCAAGATAAGAAAAATCCGTATGACCCTGACTGAATTTATGGATTTTTTTTATTATTATTTTTTTATTGTTACGGAGTACTTAGGTGCACATTATGACCACTTTGAAGCTACCTCCATTTTTCAGGCGTTAGCATATTTATTTCCAATTTATTGGAGTGTTCCTCATATTTACATGTTGAGTTTGGAGGGGGGGGGGGGGTAGATGTTCTAATTGATACCCCTACCAAAATGTATATTTCTTCTTTCCTTTTTCTAAATAGTTCAATCATTTGTTTAATAGCAGAAACAGTCAAAATGGAGAATGAAGGAAGCAATAAAGAAGATAAAATAGAGAATTAAACATATCTCCTTATTTTATGGAGAATATTATATAGAATATACATTTTAAATTTATTTTGTGGTATTTAATCCCACGTAAATTTTAACTACTTTTAGTGCATGGGAACATAATAAAAAATCTAACTGTCCCAGCCAGGACTAGAACCTGGATCTCCTGCTATCCGGGCCGGTGCGTTTTCCATTTACGCTACCGAGACAAATATGATAAGTTCTTATTCTTATGATAAGTTCTCCTCATTTAACCAATGTCAGCTCCTTCGAGCATAAGACGATAATTTCGTCTGCCTGGTTTGACTCTCGGCATTAGTGCGGGAAATTTAATAACTTATCAGATTTGTCTCGGTAGCGTAAATGGAAAACTCACCGGCCCGGATAGCAGAAGATCCAGATTCGAGTCCTGGCTGGGACAGTTAGATTTTTTATTATGTTCCCTTGCACTAAAAATTATTTTAAATTAATATTCATTTATAAACGTAAAGCATTAAATTTAATGGGAAGTAGTGCTTTTGATATTTTGGGTCGATTAAAATTCCTTATTTTCTAGGAATGCATTTCTTTAATCGTTGTTTTCATTTATATTAGTTTACATATAATATTTATTATATATTATAGACTTTTTTTTTGTATAAACAGGCGTATTAAGGAGGACTTTTATGAATATACACTGGTAGAGTGTGTGGGGTTTTGCTCTTCTCTAACCTATGGGTCTAGAAGAAGTCGTAAGGAGCTTTACCAATCTTGGGAAATCTACTTAGTTTACAGCGGTCCTCTGTGACTCTTTGCTTGTGTGATTCTCTTTTCCCACGATAGAGGTTATTTAGCGTAACACTTTCCTCCTTCACGGAGATGTCCGGCCCCGGAGATGAATTTTTTTGGTGGGGGGGGGGAGGGGGGAGGGCGGTCAAGGTAGATCCAAAATAAAAATACAAATTAAAAAAAATGTCAATTTAAAAAAAGAAATTATAGGCCAAGGTCTTGACTAACATTATAAGCCATATTCAAGGTTACAGATTCCCTAAAGGCGACAGGGAACGTCCTGTCCCTAAGATCACTTAGTCATGGAAATGTGATCTTAGGGAGAGGACGTTACCTTTCGCCTTCTTGATAGCCCTGAAGATGGCTTACAATGTAAGACAAAGCGTTAACATATAATTTAAAAAATACACATATTTTTAAAAATTTATATTTTTTGGATCTACCTTGAGCGAACCCCAACAAAAAAAAAAATCTAATAAGCTAATTATTGTATTATTTTTTTTTGGAGTTGCTGCACTGTCCGTTCTCTCCTCCATCTTACTGTTACAGCCAAATGAGCATATCGCAAAACATTTTTTCCCACCCTATTTTTATTTATAGGGTGTAATAAATAAACTTTTAAAAAATCCTCTTCTAGTTTTAAAAGTAGCTGTCCTCGAATCTGTGTCGAAGTAAATTTGGCAGAGTCTACAGGAAGACACGCAGTCTTAAGAAAGATTTAAGGCGGATCTTATTTAATAATTATAGAAGAATACAGGATCGGCCCAGAAGCGCTGCTAAAGATAAAACAATGGGGTTAGTGAACGAGCAGGGAGTGCTCAGCACTTTCGTTGGACTTCCCTGTCAGCTGCGTCAAAGCAGAATGTACAGATTTTCCGTGGACTGTGTACACCGGGGCTAGCCCCTTGTTTATCGGAATCCGTGTTGTCATTCCGTTTTGTGCCATATGCATCTGTGACACATTCTTCAAACTATACTCCCTCCTTCCTTTCGAAGTTATGTGTGTGGTTAGACTTCGAGGCCTGTCTTTTCAATTCCCCGAAGACAGTCGCTGAAGACTTGCTGAATCTGCGCTTCTTACAGATTTTGTTGTACTTATTATTGATTTATCAAAGTAACACCGTAATTAGCATGGCTTGACAATCTTCAAGTCCTAATTCACTTGAGCTTGAGATTTTTTAAAATCTATTTCATGGAAACCCTCATATCTCTTAGCACAATAACTCTGGAAGAGATCACACAAATTGCTTAAAAGTAAATAATAATCATTTAGATAACTTCAAAGAGGTATGTAGTTAGGTGAATATAATTTTTAATGCTTTTTACAGATTAAATTTTGTAACTTTCATTTTTTATTTATTTATTACATTCTGTTAAATAAAAGCATTTTACAATGAAATTAAAAATGACATGCAATGTCAAATAAAATGAAGAGAGAAGGGGAGCAAATACACCACTCTCAAATCTATAAACTAACTTGTATATTTATACTAATGCTATCCATATAAAAGTAAATATGAAAACTGTCAATAACTGTACTCGGACGATGATGAGATTTTGATTCTGGTGTCCTACTGTACAATCCATTCCTTTTGACGGACCTGCACGACTGGAACTCTCTTTACTGCCGAGTTGCAGAAGTGCAGACCGAGATGCAGTAAGCATCTACTCAATGTAGTTCCTTGGGGTCGCGAAAGAGCATGCAGATTTATATCTGAGCCGGTGTGTTTCTGTATTACACCACTGATTATTTTTCTTTTTCTATAGACGTTTCTTTGTGCCAGAGGTAATGGCAGGAGAATTTGCTAAAACATTGTATTCTTACCATCATCGTCATCGTCATTAGGGGTATTAATAACGCTCGTAAAACTTAATTGGCAAAAGAATGTTGTATTCAAACTTTAGACTTCCATAAAAATTTTACGAAAGTTAAGTTCATAAGGAAGATATTTACGGACGATTGGGCCCATCTCCTACCCTGCCTGCCATAGAAGCCTTGGCGTTTTTTCTTCTCTTCTCATTATCTTTCTCGGCGTAGGAAATTAAAGCACTCCTTTCTCCTAGGACTATCCATCTTTAATGGAGTCGAATTAGTTTAATATGAAGTCTGCTGAAATGCCTCTTTTATTTTTTCTCTCTTTCCCCCCTCTCTCTCACTCCATCTCTCTCTCGGACTGACTGAACACCGCGTTCCAGTTTTTGGCAAACTCTAGAAATGGTTGGCTCTGAAAGGTTCTAACGTCATGTAATTTTGTAACAGTGCTGCCTAAGGTTTTATTAGTTGTTACTATCACCGATTGGTCCTATATGAGGACAACTTTCTGTTAATATAAAAAAATGTTAGTTTTATATATATATATATATGTGTGTGTGTGTATTTGTATTTAAATAATGATTTTCGTTTTGGTATTTAATCCCTCTGCCGGGTAGCAAGATTTTTTTAAACTTTAACTCCCTTGCATTTCTTGTATTAAATTCAAGATGGGATCAAATACCACAACGAATGAATTGAACGTAACTCTATATGAAATAAGGCAGAACTGTATTGCTATTTATTTAGTTGAATGCATTGAAAGTTCGGGGGTCCCCTGCCAAATGGAGGAATGGTTCTAGGGGCCGAAGAGAAAAGCTCTTCCTCTACCTGCAACTGTCTTGAACCTTGTCGTGCCTGAACCCAACAATTTAACCTTTGACCTGGGGCCCTTAGACTTGTTTACCTACTGCCGCAAGTCCTGGAAGTTTTCCTATATTGTACATTTTCAGAGATTTATGAAACATTCCAGCTGTCATGGAAGGTTGGTGGGCTATTTGGCTGGCAATGTCAAGTACTAGCCTGAAGTTGCAATTGCCTATGGACTTTTTACGTTTCGGAATTTAATAGTTCTAAGATATTGACTTTTTCTTCGCAGAATAATCTCTGGAGCTCTTTTAAATATTATGGCGTTCGGCTTTTTCTTTTCTATTTTTATATTACTTCCATCACTTTATCTTCCATTGAATAACAAAGTTGTGAACATTCTCTTTTCCAATGTTTGGAATCGAATATTATGCTGGAGAAATTAGTCAGGATTTTGGCCCGGATCAGAAAAATAAAATATTCCAAAATTGTTGGGTAGTTATTTTATAATTGCCAACGTTTCGACTTAACTTGTAAGTCATCATCAGGGCGATAGTGATGCCTGGAGAGATCTCCCTGGGAGGTTTACGGTCACATCTCAGGGTCAAGAAGTGAACTGGAGTTTAGTTCTGCATTCTAAGACAAATTTATCTAGTCTCTTTTCTAATGTTCTAAAAATACTTATACAATTCTTTGTTTTTGTTTACCTAACATAATATTTCAGATATTTTGTAATTTAGAATACATTTTCTTTTTGATTTAATAAGGGTGTGTTTGCTTGAGTACAAAGCTCTTTGGTATTCATTCCTTTAAAAAGATTAAATTCTTGCTCCCTTTATATTTCATACATAATTGGTATTGTAGTGAGAATTTTATCTTAAAATGTACTTCCTCTTTGAATATTAGAAGAGTTTACAATTTATTAATTTATGTTAGAATGAACCAATTTCCCATGTTGTATTAAAGACGGGATTAAAGAATAAGAAATTACTTATTACTTATTTAAAAAATCTTGAATGTAGGTGTTATAATGTTGGTCAGGGTAGCTCTAGAGTAGCGGAAAGGAAAGTTTTGGTAGATGGTCAAACCTTTTACCGTTAATAATTGTTAGAAAATTACATTTTACAACTTGTATCATTCTGTAGCGCCAATAATAATTACGAAGTTATTGAGATTTTAAATTTTGATTTTCCTGTAAACCACATCTCCTCTTTGGCCTTGAAGGAAATTTGCTAGAATCGTTTTCTCCGCTTTAGTGTAGTTGACGAAACATGTATTAGGTGAAGAATGTATTTTCATAACATTTTAATTTGATAAAATTTCAATGGGAATTGCATGATAAGGGAGATATTTAAGAATGTAATTGCGATAATAATGCTTACCCTGCCTTCTCACTACTCTTTCCGGTTTACCTGGCGAATTTAGCCTCGATTCACGCCCATTTAATAATAATTTGATATAAGTGTGGTTTAAAAAGCTTTTTTTTTTTTTAAGTTTTAAAAGCACGAAAGATTTCCCCCCAGGGTTACTTTTCTCACTTGGTATTCAAAAATCCTAAGATTTATTGCGAACTGTTTAAATACATCCATTACTCTGAATTATTAATATACTTATAATTACACAATTACATTATTATCGAGGAACTATATTATATTCCTCCCTGCAAATTATTTCTCATTTATTACTTATTTATTAGTTTATTTTCTTGTTTAGTTAAAATTATATTTTAATAGACATCTGACAATATTATTTATTTTGAAAATTGAAGAATTATTAACAAAGTTATTAAAGCGATGTGGATTTTTCTTATGTACAAAATTATGTAAAACCGCAAACCATTACTCAGAGATCTATGATACACTCATTGGCTTCATAATGGTACACTAACCAAATTCCACTTATGGCCAGGCGTCTGAATCACACACGAAACTAGTAGAGCACAATAAAGTTTTAAATGGAGTAATAGAGTTTTCAAAATTTTGTTTTCTTAATTTTTTGTGACTCTGACTATTATTATTATGTGCCGGGCTGGACGGGGGTCTATTGACATTCCCATTTGTTTCTTACTTTATTTGATTCATAGCTAACCTATTGCAGTAGAATTATAAGTGTTATTCTGAACATTTTACTGAATTTTACGTTCGTTTATGTAATTTTGTTAGTTATGATCCAATATGTGTCAAGGAGGGAATTTTTTTGAAACATTTTTGCGGGTTTAGTATTTTTAGTTTTATTTGCATTATATGGTCCGGTATGTATTTAGTTATGGGTATGTAAATGAGGTCGCTTCGTTGATGAATGTGTTGAGGGTTTAGCAATTTAAACCTAATCTAATTTTTAATCAAAGACCTAAATAAAGAAATTGGGATATTTTAACGATATCCAGGTAAAATAAAATAATTCTTTGTGCAGCACAAGCTTACGAATCTAAATCTACTTTCCCTAGGTTATGCACCTATCATTGTACATTATAGTGATGAATTGTCTGTTTAGTACTCACTCTGTTCTCTTTATCCCTCCCTCCCTCGTCCCTCTCTCACCCTCTCTCTCTCCCTCTCTCTTTCTCTTTGTATACATATATTTCTACCTCTCATGTATTTCTATGTCCCTCCCTTTACTACTCATCTAACTAATTATTCGGAGTACCCTTATCAGTTATGAGTGTTAAATGCCAAAAATGGACTAAAGCTTAGACTTTCGAAGAAGCTTTCTCAAAAGCAAAATTAACTGGAGTCCAAGTAGAAAGTCATCTAACGGCCTCGCATTCCGCCCAAAAACGAGCGACGTTCGCTTCCAAAATAGGATCTACTCAGTTACTATGCATCGCAACTTTCAGCATATTTTTGGTAATTTTTTAAAGAGTAATAATTTATTTTGTATTAAAAGATGCTGCATTTTATTTGAATTTGTTTATTTTGACGGAGCTTTGTAAAATAGTAAATTATGCGGTCTATTAGTGTGGGAGCTCACTACTTCATTGTATTTAGCCCCCCCCCCCACACCATATTGAGAGGAAAACCTCTGTAAGGAATTTCTCTTGAGGAAACGTTGGTCTTTTATTTCTATCACTTTGGAGGTGCAGATCGATCTTAAGTGAAAACCTCTCGTGTTTTTTAGTCAACTCAAGTTTTTCCCCTCCCAACCCTTAAAGCTGGAATAGAGCTGATAAGAGGGGATCCTTTCTCGCGCTATCACTAACGAAGTCTGTGACAAGATCTCCAGCCCCCTTTGGTCCGACTTCTTCATCGCCATATTGTGGCCTACTACACTTTATCTCTGGATTTAAATCCCTCGTGAGTTGAATAAATTGTACTTCAACATTCCTATTACTTATTAACGTCCATTGTAATATTAACTGATGGACATTCTAAGGAAATGTTTAACTGTTTAACTATTTTTGGTCATTATTAGAATATTTC
This sequence comes from Oncopeltus fasciatus, assembly GCA_000696205.2. NCBI lineage: Eukaryota > Metazoa > Arthropoda > Insecta > Hemiptera > Lygaeidae > Oncopeltus > Oncopeltus fasciatus. Next base: position 481,527 of record KZ807175.1, on the reverse strand, counting down.
GCTCCGATGGTGCTTTTAGCTCATTTTATAGCTATACTTAAACCAAATATACATATATATATATCCTCCGAGCATGAGCGATATATTCGTCGGCCTCGGAGGTTGGACTCTCGACACTAGTGCGGGGAATTGGCCGGCTTATCAGACTTGTCTCGGTAGCATAAGTGGTAAATGCACCGGCCCGGATAGCAGGGGATCCAGGTTCGAGTCCTGGCTGGGACAGTTAGATTTTTTATTCTGTTCCCTTGCACTAAAAATTATTNTAGTAATCATGAATATATTTTTTTTCATTATTATTTTTTTTTAAGAATGCAGAAGTGGTACTAATACAAATAATAAATAAATGAAATGAAGGTGATTTGTTGTCCTTACTCGTTCCATTGTCTACGTAAGAAGGAAAAATTTTAAACTGTAAGCCGAGATGCAGAAATTCATTATTTTTTGATTTCGTGCTAACGAGATGATAATTTAATTGTTTGTGTTTATTATTTAGCTTTTTTAAAAATTAATTATTAGTTTAGCGACGTATTATTATTATTAAAAGATAAAATCGGCTATACCATAGGGAGAGTCTTATGCTTCTCTTTGCGTAAGTGAAAGCAATAACTCGTTTTTTGCACAAAATGTTTCGCGGATAAATAATCCCGCTGCATGTTACAATTTACGGCCATTTTGATTGCTCCCGTCCCGGACAGGGAGACAAGACTCATGAAACATTTATGAAATCCAGATAATGAATACAATTATATAAAAGTCAGGGTGAGGGGTACGGCCTGAGTTTCCTCGTCTCTCGGGCGATTATAGTTATTGGGAGGGGGGATTGCGAGATTTTGCAGGCAATTAGCATCCTGGCGGAGGTTTTGCTAGAGCTGCAAATCCCCCCGTAGCCTTGGACCGCCTCAGCCGACTTTCTGTTTTCTTTCAAATGCATTTTGGAAGAGTTTTCGAAGGAGAATTTGACCAGTCGGGGATCCGAAGATATTTCTATAGCACATTTTCTCTCTGAGGTCAGCCGGTATTCTTATCTCATTCTTCGCATTTGCTTTATTACTTTATATGGGAAGCGATCTATAATGTTTATAAGGAAAAATCTAGTGCTGAAATTATAGATTATATAATAGTTTTCTAATATTGGAATGATTTATTGCTTTCGTACACAACCTGAGTAAAATATCCAATTGTATAACATCAAAAGACGAAAGATTAGTTTATTCTGGCACTTGATGTATTATTGGAATCACTTTTCAACCCATTGGAATACTATCAGTCAGCAAGAAAGAATAAAAGTTAATATAATGAAAATATTTGTAATTTATCATTAAAAGTAAACGCTCACACATTTGCAAATACGGTGAAATACGACTTTATATAAGAAAATACCAACGTGGAATGTTCGGAGTTATGCAGATCAGGAGCCGCTATACCTGTGGTATTATAATAAATAAATTACATGATGGACATGCAACCATTCAGGGAGTAAGGAGGACTGGTTATATCAAAATTGATGGGTACACCATGTTCTTCAGTGGAAGGAATGAAAAGAGTGCAAAGAATGAAAACTGCTTAATCAACAAAAGGCATAGAACTTCAATTCGTGATATATAGGGCTGCTGTGGAGCCGACTTTGATAAAAATCAGCTGAAATCGTGGGGATATCCAGCGGGCACCAAGACAACGCTCCGAGAAATCTTAATTCAAACTTCCTCAAGCCCTATAACAATACCAAATTGAGCTGAAGAATAGGTTTCAACCCTTCGAACAAAAGGATGTCGACTATTGCTAGAGAGGGGTAGAGAAGAATATGAAAGAAGTAGCTCAAGAGATGATAGGGACCCAGGAGTAGCGCAAGAATGAAAATGTTCATCAGACGACTGCTTTAAAGCCATTAAGAAATAAAGGGAATATCAGGAATCCTTAAAAAAATATTAGGCGACTAACGAAGACTAAAGTAATATTCCGAAGGGTAAACAAAACGATTTTAATGAAAGCAACTGGCAAGTTAACTCTCTAGTACAGTTGTACGCTGATAGACAGGAAAGAACTAGTTTTAAAGCTAGAAGCTTCCAGAACTTCAGTTAATCTTTCCATAAAATGTTTAAATAAAAATTTGTAAAACTACCGTAAAGGATGTAAGGATTCGTAATCTGGAAAGACCATTTCAAACACCTGCTGAACCTGGGGGAATTAGTAATGATACGAAGCAGAGCTGAAGCATCATTGAGTGGTTAGAGTGGACCTTCTAGATGTGGATTAGCAATATGAAAGCTGATGAAACATTCCAGGTGAGCTATTCAAAGTGGAGAACAGCTTTTAACCAAAATGAATCAAATCATTGCTAAAGATTTAGATAGAGGAAGTGAAGTATATGGCTAATCTGACCACACTTGAAGAATGCGCAAATTTCGTAGGAGGTAGGAACACTTCAGATCATATATTTATCCAGAGATAAATATTTGAAAAAAATTAGGAAGTAAATCAGAAAGTAAATCATGCTCTATTCTTGGAGTGCATGTTAGAAATACCCATAAATTCCAAGCATTCGTAAATGATGAAATATCAGTTGGCTGCAAGAAGCCTCTATTAAAGACCCTCTTAATGCGGTTCATTAATGAATCACTTGCTTAAATACTGAATGCTAGTCTTCTTCTCTTCTTTGAGCTAAGAGTATACAATGTAATTATAAACCTGATACGGTTGTAGTTTGTTTGGTCGTTGAGTATTACGCGGGAGAAACTATTCATGGTTCCGGTCAAACCCTGACTAAGTTCTTCAGTTTGATAATAAGGCCAGTAGTAAGTACGGCTGTGAAACATGGGCTCCTTAGATATAATACTTCCTAATATATGATATTATGATATGATTGGATGTCTTATTATGTATTATATATTATGACATAATATATCCTAGGTAAGCTCCACCAAACGATGGTTCAAATGAGGCATAGACTTAGGCCTATGATGACAATCAGTCAATTGATAATTACAATCCACATATGGCAAGAAGCAATCCTGTTTATGAATGCTTGTCATTGCAATGAAAGGTCACAGTGTTCTGAATTCGACCACAGGGTGTCCAAGTTCGACATGGAATAACAGACTAGAGAATAACACAACAGAGTTTCACTTAGTAAATTGGGGAGCCATCGACTATAGCTGGGATGTTGGATGTTAGTCCAGGCGGTGAAAGCCCTCCGGTCAAAAGGTCTTTACAGTGTCTGTAAACCTAACCTATATTTATATGTGTGTGTGTGTGTGTGTGTGTGTGTGTGTATAAAATGAAACACTCGCGGCTGCGATTTATAGTAATCATGAAGAGGTGGGATAGAGAGTGCAGTCACAAAAAGAAAAAATCACAGGGTAAACTTTTCCGGGATTTCTTGCCCTTTGTCGGTGAGGAGTGAAGAGAGACTCATTCTTTCGTCAAGAGAGAGATTTTCTCTTTTTGTGTGTTCACTACTACCCATTCTTGATTACTATATATATAATAAATTCAACTCAATTGTGAAATAAAGGAATCCTGAAATTATTTAAGTAAGGTGGGGGGATAAAGGGCGGTATATATCCAATTATACAATCTTATTTTGTATTTGAAGAGAACTGTTATGATTTTGTACGTATTGTGGATTAGTTCAACTTTCATCTATCAGAAATTGGATTTTTCAACTTTCCAGAGCAATGTCTAACATTTTCTAATTCAATTACACTTATATTTGACATGGGTACAATAAAATGTCAGGGAAAGAACTCGCTCAGAAGCGTGTAAAGCAAAATAGTAGATATTTCGTATTGTGCGCACATACGTATAATGTACATTCAATGTAGACGAAATGGACTAGTTTATCCAAAAAGATAGTTTTTTTGAGCGTAGATATTATCCTTAGATGATTTTAGTTGGGGTTCGGTCAACCGATCCCCAACTAAAATCATCTAAGAAGGACTAGTTTATCTTCCCTAGGGCTTAGTTCACTGGTGGATCAAACCTTATTGCCTTGCGCATAGTTTGGTTATTGGAGCCCGTGGAAACACTACCGCCATTTGTAGAGGGTATTTCCTCTTTCTCAGAAGGATTATTTCTCGCTCTGTAGAGGAAATTGTGTCTCCGTGTCAGGAAGTCCCTAGCGAATGACGACCGTCAGCCCTGAAGCATCTTCATTTAATCGGGCGAATGATGTAAGTAACCGGTTCGCAGACGACACGTGTGGGCACTCTCCCGCCGCGACTCTCACATAAATTACCGGGAGAGCTGGTTATGAATAGAAAATGTCAGAGAGCAATAGCGGACCTCTTGACGACCTTGCCGGCGCTAAATACCGCCCTATAAAATACCCGGCTCAGGGACGCAGTAACCCCCCACCCCCTAGCCACTGCCTGTCCCGCTCGTGGCTTAGTCATAGCTGTCGCGTTCCCCGCCAAAATCCTAGCTACAAATCCCGGCAGAAACCTCTGTCTCCGTCCCCTGGCAAATATACTGTCGCCCACCGCCGGCTCTCCGACGCCCATTGTATATTGGCGCCCACTGGCTTACTACGCAGACTTGCTACGTCTGATTTGGACCACTAGGTAGGCGGTTGGCCTTCTAGATTCATTCATTCGCTTTCAGTGGGAACTCCTCCATTATCACCCGAGAAACACCTATTGGTGTACTCACACCTCCTAGAAAACTATTCTTATTTAATACTGCTCTTGGTAAGGAAAATATAGACGATTATTCCTCTTAGACTTCCAATTTTATGTATAAACTAAATAATTTAATTATCCTTTCTTAGATGATTTTAGTTGGGGTTCGGTCAAGGTAGATCCAAAAACCACAAATTTAAAAAATGTATTTTTTAATAAAGGATTATCTGCCAACGTTTCGGCTTACATTGTAAGCCATCTTCAGGGCTATCATGAAGACGAGAGGGGTCGTCCTGTCCCTAAGATCACTTAGTCATGGAAATGTGATCTTAGGGAGAGGACGTTACCTTTCGCCTTCTTGATAGCCCTGAAGATGGCTTACAATGTAAGACAAAGCGTTAACATATAATTTAAAAAATACACATATTTTTAAAAATTTATATTTTTTGGATCTACCTTGNGTTTTATATATATATATACGAGTGATAAGCTATAATTTTATGCTATTTAAATTATGTGTAACAATGTTTAATAACGTATATTTTTTAAAGCAAATTTTTCGTAAGGGAATCAGGCTGTTTACGTTGGTATTGTGAAGCAAGTTCTTTTAAATTTCAACAGATCTTCACCGGTCCTACATTGGAGAAGCTAAGAACTACCAAAATTGTAATACTTCGTTATAAATCGCTTTATGAAAAATATATTTAGAAAATATGGTATTAAATAGAATTTTATTGATTTATAATCAATATTTTCTTTTAAAAAAAAACTGAAACTGTCAATTTAGTTTTGCACTCTGAGTGTGTCCATAAACCTCCCTCGGAGATCTCTCCATGTTTTAAGAAAGAAATTTAAGAAAGTAAATTTCAATTAAACTAGTAAAATAATTTCTAATTTTGGGTGGTACCTATAATTTCAAAATATATAAACTAAATTCGGTATTTAGGTTTTTATTGCAAGCCCTTAAAATTATTCTTTTTTGATTTAACGGGATTGGAGTAACTTCTTCGTTAGTATATGAGTTACGCAAATGTTTTTAGATTATAATAGATGTAAATTGTAATGTCCAAAAGTTTATATCCTACAAAATTTTTGCAAAAAACGCCAATTCATGAATAAATTGACGATTGGTACTACAGTGAGAGCTTCCCCGTCAGTCTACTGCAAATGTACATAGCTTTTATTCTCATTGATCTCAACGACTTTTAAATTGAATTTTGTAATTTAGTTACATTTATGTCCATCTTAAAGGAAGCATAGGGAAATTGCTTGGATTACACAATTTCCGCTACACAATGTTATTTTTAATGGAGCAAATTTTTAGTCCTCATTGTACAGGATAGCTGAAGAATTAGAGATATTTATCAAAGTCGTGACGTAGCATAAAAAAAGAGTGATTTCTTATTTGAGAGGATGGTGGCTGAAATATTCGCTCCTGTTGAAAAAGTAACTCAAATTTGAGTTTTGATAAACACTCTTTCGTAATTTTGTGGATTTTTAGAGTGACTCATTATCGAAAGACCACTGCATTCACTCTCTTTACAATAAAATGGTGAAAATATGAAAACTGAGTGAGTACACTTGCCTTTTTCTCCCTCTCTTTGACCCTCCCTGATTCCCCACCCCTCAAACCAGAGGACGGCTGCCTCAGAGTATCGGCTTCACTTTCGGGCTAGACGAGACAAATGTACTTAACGCGCATGGCATCGTATTTCACGATAGAAGCCGGACTGGCTGGGCTGGAACACGAAGCCTCAGCTCAGCCTGAATGGATTCCTTGGGTATTTAAACGCCATTTTGGAATGTTAAAAAATATACAGAAAAACTTTCATTACTTATATAATTATTATTTTTGTTGTGGTATTTTATCCACACGTAAATTTTAAACAATAAATGCAAGGAAATAGAATACAAAATCTAAATGTCTCAGCCAGGGCTCGAACCTGGATCTCCTGCTATCCTTTTTGCCCGGATTCTATTCCCTTGCATTTATTTTTATTATTATTTTTACTTATCTTTAGGCTAAAATAATTCTGCAAATTAGTACAATTTTAAATAAAAATTTCACTAATTCGTTTGATAAGTTTATATATAGAATATTATTGTTTTAAGAGGTTCTTGACACGTTATTAAGCAGTTTAGACATTACGCAGTTTAAATAATACGTTTGAGTAAATATTTGGAGCATAATATCGCTCATAAAATAAATAAATAACGTTCTAAATTCTGAAGTGATCATATCTATAAAAAATTATTTTTAGATGTTATAACAACACTTGTTGAAAATTAATATATAATAAGAGGAGAGTTTTTTTGACCGTAGATATTATTCTTAGATGATTTTAGTTCCAGTCATGGAAATGTGAACTCAGGGACAGGACGTCCTCTCTCATCTTCATGATAGCCCTGAAGATGGCTTACAATGTAAGCCGAAACGTTGGCAGATAATCCTTTATTAAAAAATACATTTTTTAAATTTGTGTTTTTTGGATCTACCTTCACCGAACCCCAACTAAAATCATCTAAGATTAATATATAATGACTCATTTTAGCGCACTCACACATACACCCATGGACCCAGGCTTTGCACACACAAACAAGTTAATTTGTAAAACTAAATATTCATTTATAACTATTATATCTGAAATAACAAAGACTATAACTGATTAACAGATCCGTACACACATACAGATCTATTCATGTATAATTATTTTAAACAATAAATGAAAAAAGGTAATTTTACGAGTAAGTTAATTAGTAAATATAAACAGTAAATAGCAAGTTAATAAACATTTATATGTTTAGCTAAAATTTCTTTACCAATCATCCAATATTTAATAACCTATTTTGACATTCCTCTTTCTTATTCATATTAAGTAGTGTGATTTTAAAGCTTGTGGGAAAATACAATTTTCTAAATAATTTGACATTGGAAAATAAATTAAGTGAACTAAATCCTTCTTTTCATATACGTTACACTGATAACATATGTCATTGATACACTAAGTTAAGTGTTTAATTATTTTAGCAGAATATTTAAATATAAATATTTATATGGTTGATGGTTAGTTGGCCGTCTCGAATATCATGTGAGAATGGTCGGGGTTTCGGCCAGGAAGAAAAAATATACACCAAAATTTGGAGTAATATTTTTATTTATGCCAACGTTTCGGCTTACCTAGTAAGCCATCATCAGGGCTNGCATAAATAAAAATATTACTCCAAATTTTGGTGTATATTTTTTCTTCCTGGCCGAAACCCCGACCATTCTCACATGATAAATATTTATAATAAATATATATAAATACATAATTTATGTTGTGATAATGTTAAATTAACTATAATTTTTCAGTCTTTTATTGCCTTCATTTCGTAAATATTTTTGTACATTCATGATTATTGATAAAATATTTTCTTTTATACTGATGTAGCCAAGTAGTTTCCATTAGAGATACCCACTCAAGAGAAAATTAGTTTTACCTGTGTACCCAGACGTTAATATTTTCCTGGACGTTATTCTTCTGCAAATTAAGAAGCTAACTGACTTATATTTTTGTATAAGACATGTGAATTTGATCACGCATTACCAATTGAGAGTGTGTGTTGCTTTCCCTAAGTATATAAAACAAGGTCATCTTTATTTTTCTACAGTGATTGAGTAACGTGAAGTCCAACTGCAAATATTTAAATGTGTATTTGTAATAAAAAAAAATTCTCGCAAAGAAGTTGAGTGCAGTAGTTTCATGTACAACCTTTTATTCTCCACGCACACTGAGAACAGCTTAAATTGTGTGTTTAGCTTATATACGCATTTTATTATCTGCTTTATTAAAAACTTCAGAGAAACTGATTATTACCCTCAAGTAATAATACTCCTCATCCAAAGTCAAGTCTCTCTAGACTTCTAATGTCTTTCTCAATGAAAATGCCATACTTGGCTTTTTTTCTACATATACTTCGTATCTTCAAAAATAATAAGATTATATCCATATATAAGGTTGTAATTTCATTATCATGATAAATGTTATTGCCCCTTACACAGAAATTACTCATAGACAGCTGTACGAAGGATAAATAGACCAGGATTCAGAGACTCCCCCTTCAACATATAAGCTTTTATTTTCTTATCAATAGATAACTTTTAAAAATAAAGCCACTTCCTTTCTACTATATTACTTTGTCCAATGCAGTTCATGATCAGGAGGTGTTATCAGGTGAGAAAATTTACCTCTCGTCCTCATTATCTGTTGGCTGAAAAAAAAAATAAAAAAAAAAATATCAATCTTTAGTTTTAAATCTTATTTTTTGTACTATTAATTGTGAGATATGTTTGTCACGAGCATTTATGTGTCATCAGTGGATGCCATGTTGATGATGAAGCTCATAAATTAGAAAGGGGGAGAAGGGAAGGAGCGGAATCAAATAATTGAAATGAATTGGATCTCCCTGGCAATAATAGGTCATATGGCGCCGTCACATGACAGACAGAAATAGGGGTTGCTGATAAAGATGCTGACAATTTTATTAGGCCATCTATCCACACCCCTCATTCATCCCTCATCCCTTAAACGAATAAAATCTTTCGGTAAAAGGAAGTATTGTGTTCGTGAAGAGCGTCATTAAGGTCCATATAGGGGTTAAGTCGGAAATTACGGTGGGCGGGAGAATTAATAGCGGTAAGAATATCCTTTCTAAATGATTAGATGAGAACAATATATCAATTGGATTCACAAAGTGGAACACGAAAGAAGAACGAAATGTTATCAAATGCTTGCTTATATTTAGAATTGCAGACGTACATATTGTTAATTTATATTTGTTTACTTTTGATAATTGCAAACTTATTTAAAATCGAAAGGCAAACTTGAGAGATTCCATTCAAATCCAGAATTTTCTTTATTTTTTGAGCTAAGATTGGATGTAGTTGTAGTCTCTGTTTTGTGTAATTTTTGATGGATATAAGGGATCGTAGAAAGAAGACATTGAACTTCATTACATAAGTATCTTAGGTAAGATAATTAGATATCTTCAGTGTTTAGCTTTGGATGTACCAAATCAATATCGACAGTATTCTATTACGAGAATTAAAAGTGGAAATTTCTTAATAACCCAAAATATGCGTATTCTCGTCCAAATTGTAGATTTTTTTTTTTTAAATAATTTTATAAATAGAAAGAATATCTGACATTCATTTACATGAATATCCATTTATTATATTCAGTCAAAAAAAACAAAAAAAAAACACACCCAGTGCCAAAGAAAGTCCAGAATTATACAACTATATCGTCGCCCGAATTCAAAATTTTCCTAAATGATAGTAAAAAAATGTAAGTGATGATACCGAAATGTCTCTCATTCTCTACTTTAGATCGAATTGACAAGTCTGCATTGCTTACAATGGAATTTGGTTTTCTTGCGTCATTTATGTACATTTTATCTGTACATGTATATGTTCTAGGCATCTATATGTCCTGTATTATTACACAATACGTCTCCACGTTCAATTCGAGATTTCTTCAGATTGCTATTGGCGGCAGTCATCGGCTGCTGGAGTCTTTAGCTCTCAATCACGGTTATATGTTACTAATTTGATATCATTCTTCAAAGTTGCATTTTCCATATGACCAAAAAAATTTCTCGCAATTTCTGAAAATTGTCTGTGCTCATATAACTTATGGACAAAAGGGAATCTAGAAAAAGACCAGGATTTTAATAAAAAATATCTCTTAGATGATTTGTATGACATCTGCATACTTAAGCACCGAGAATCAGTTATGACCGTAAGAATCTAAAGAAATTTTTCAATTAAGTATCGTGTTTAGTGTGAATTACCTACACTACGAATTATACAATTATTCTAAATAAATGGAAGTATTATTTAAATAAAGCTTCCTCGTTTGTCAAGGTTTTAGCATTTTAATAAAAATTAATTTAAAAAAAAAATCTGAGTACAGAGGATAGAGTTTTAATTATTTCAAGAATATACAAATAAAAATATATATTGAAACATATATATGAAATAATGATACATATTTTTGTTATAATTTTTATTTATTTTTTTTTTTGCAATATTTCATTTCTTTAGATATTTAAACTATAATCAGATATTTTTTTGTTGGGTTTCGGTCAAGGTAGATCCAAAGAAATACAAATTTAAAAAAAAAGTGTATTTTTTTTAAATATCTGCCAACGTTTCGGCTTAAATTGTAAGCCACATTCAGGGCTATCAGGAAGACAAGGTGGGACGTCGTATCACCTGGATCACAGGTTCATGACATGATCAGTTCGTGGAGATCAGTCATGAACCTCTGATCCAGGNATTGTAAGCCATCTTCAGGGCTATCATGAAAATGAGAGAGGACGTCCTGTCCCTAAGTTCACATTTCCATGACTGGAATGTGTATTTTTAATTATCTGCCTAAGTTATTATATATAATATAGTTTAATTATAAATGTAATATTGCAAAAAAAAATTTTGAGAACAAAAATATGTATTATTTTATTTTATTATAATTTTTCATATATATGTTAGTTTGTTAATGTCTTTAACTAAATTACTTTTCTCGATTTTCTGAATGACTGTTATGCTGGAAGTTGTTCAGCTGGATTGGACGATCCCGCTGTTGATATTTTACGTGTACATGTTAATTTGAAGATACACCTGGCAGGCCTGGAAGGTAAAGGCCCGAGGACTCTCACCTGTTAAGTGTTCCGACCTGTGCGCCGAATAAAAAAAGGTTCACTGGAAACGGAAAAGGAGGCTTTAGTATACCTAGCCTAGGGGGGTGGCTGACTAAAAAATTGTGGGGAAAAAAAGGGTTTTGGAAGCTAGTGTCGGCTGCACTGCCTGGAAACCTAGGCCCCAGGGTCTCTCAGGGCGCCATCATTCGTCATGGAAGCATATCTATATATAAGTAATCCATAACTATTTAAGGTAGTTGTTATCAATCATTTCCTGTACAACCAATTTAATTAAGCGAAATTAATGTAAGCAGAGACTTTTCGTACTCATTTTTAGTTTCAATTTATTATCTTGACGAAGATAAAATTCAAAATACAACACAGCGAAATTTGTAAAATTAGGTACAGCTTTTGGATTTTTAGTTCTTCTCTAAAGTGACTTGTGTGATGCTTAAGTTCTTCAAGCGATATGACTCTTTGCACCGGTCATATCTAGAATGTCTTCAGGTCTTATGAAATCCTATATCACCTCTACGACTTTCACCGACTGGTGAGACCGTCAAGGAGAAATTCTTTAAGTTCCTAGTGGAATTTAGTAGAACTGAAGTTGAGAAGTTATCTAGAGCCTCTCAAGTGGACTTCTTCCTACCATTCGTCTTCAGGCAGGACGAGTCCTCGATTGTCCATAATGGACACATTGACTAGGCAATATGAGCCCCGGAGAATACGAGTTACTCGTCTTAGGTACAGTACTCTCAGATGTATTGGATGTTTCAGTAGTGTCTCCTCTACTACTCATAGAAATCCACATTTATCTTCATTTACGAGATGGCTTCACGGATCATTTATGCACATTAAAAACAGGTCTGTTACGCGTATCGATTCCTCCCCTGTCCCCTCGTCTCAATCCAGTCCACTTTTCAGATTATTATTGACATAAGTGATTAGTAGTCTATCTTAAATGTAGAACTGAACGTCTTAATTTATACTAAGATGATTTTAGTTGGGGTTCGGTCAAGGTAGATCCAAAAAACACAAATTAACAAATGTATTTTTTAATAAAGGATTATCTGCCAACGTTTCGGCATCTTCAGGGCTGTTGAAATACAATAATAATTGAAATTAGAATAATAGAGAATTGCAATAATATAATGTGATATCAAGAGTATGATTGTAGAAAGCTATGTAAGGCAATTTAAAAGGTTATGAAAAACTATTTGAAAAAGAACCAATTTGAAAAAAACATGCAAACAAAACAGCTTATTGACAAGAAAAATTTGAAATATCATTAAAACAGTAATTTGCCACACCTACCTATCATGAAGATGAGAGAGGACGTAGTGTCTTAATTTATATAATTCCATCTTTTGCAAAATCACACTTTTCTCTTTTTAAATACTTTAGGAAGTTTAAGTAAAGAAAGAATTTCACCTGGAGTCAAAGAGCTATCTGATTTTTTAAAATTTTTTTAATCGTAATTGCCGAATAGATGTTTGATGAAATATTAAATTTTAAGTATTTTTATTATTCCGTCTTCTATATCCCAAATTCAATACATTCCAAACGTATAAAACATTACAGAGTAATAAATATTTATTTGGTTGTGGTTTATTATCCCACGTAAATTTTAAACAATTAATGAGTGGGAATAGAATAAAAAAATCTATTTTCGAGTCCTGGCTGAGACAGATAAATTTTTTTATTCTATTCCCACTCATTAATTGTTCATAAAAGAGTAATTCATAATAAAATAATAAAATCCAATCGATGTTTTTTATAAATTGACATCGTAGCTTATTACTTTGATGAAATGCTCTGGTAGAAGTAATTTTATTTTTCCTAATAATTACATAGAGATTTATTATTTTCTAAATAATAATTATGGGATTGTGAAGAAAAAAAAATTAAAAACTAATTTATAACCAAAGAAGTTTATTTTAACCATAAAAATTAGTTATCAAAAAACTTTTTTGATTACAAATTAGTTTTAATTCTTCAACAACTAAGACCGAATCTGATAATCCTCTCTTCAATTTTATCTTAATTTTCATATTTCAAGCCGCATGGACTAACTAATTCTTTTTGCATTTTAAAGTACTTGCTGTACTTTATATATATATATATATTCTNAAAAATGTATTCAGTTCATATATAAATAAATAAAATAATATATATATATATATATATGTATATGTATACATTTCATTCATTCAAGTTTTTTAACGGATAATAATTTTGTCTTTTCCTGCCATCGAATCCATAAATAATGAAGAATTGCAATTTTTTTTCTTATTCTTTTACAAACGATAATAACTTTATTCCCTTAACTTCGTGTCTTTTATTTCCTATATCATATTAATCATAATTTTTCTATTCCATATTAATTAATAAAACATTGTAAAGTAAGGTGAAACTGATGACCAGTAATTTTTTTTAATTTAATTTTTCCTTGAATTTTGAAGCGTGGATTTTTCCAGGTAACCCTCCCCCCCCATGCTCTGGACAGGTCTTTCTAAAAGCCTTTCCAGAGGGGGTTCAAAACCGAATTTTGGGAATTCGAATCCTAGGCACTGTCAACTTTAATTTGTGATTGAATATTTTAAATGCCTAAATTAATTTGTATAGTACTGGAACAGGTTTTATATTACTTAATATTTTCTCTGTGGTAGGTATTGTGAAAACCTTATGATATTTAAGTATACATTCTTCACTTACTAAATGTAATGAGTAAGTTAGAGCTTGGAAGGTTCAGACAAAGGATTTCTGCTATTGAGTTGTTCTGGCTCGGAATATTGACTCTCCCGATGCAAAGAAATGGTTAGCAATATTTTGATGTCGGAGCGGAAACAAACATCTTCACAATACCGTAACTGCAGCTCCTTCTATTTGGGAAATTTAACATTCTGGATTAATGAAATTGAGCTTAAGCCGTATAAAACAGGAGTTCGATATCTGTTTGCTTGTCCTAGATTTTAAAATCAGCTCGGTATTTCCTAGTGTGAGACTGGAACCTGAAGATCTTCAAATTTGCTTAGATAACAGGTTTGTTATCCGCTGACCAGTCTGTCTCACTTCTGTCGTTAATTTACTCTCATTCTTTTTGCCCCAAACGTGCAACTTTTGTAGAATTTTTCTGAGGAAGTAGTTTTCATTTACCGCCTTACCAAAAATACTGACAACTGAAATTGAAATTCTTAGTATTAATCACCACACATAACTAAAAATTGGCGATTGTTTTAGATAAAATTTGTAATATTCTAAAAAAAAACAAAAAATAATTCCCATTTCAAAGCTTCTGTGTTCAGAATAAGAAGTATACGGCCCTTGAGTTCCTTGTTGTACTTTCTTGATGACGCTGCAGATTCAAGTACCGCCCTGGATTAGTATTTCTTGATGAATGAAATTCTGCCTCCTGCCATGGGTTTTCTGAACAAGGAGGTTAGACATGATTTGTTTGTCTGATTGTGTATGCATGCCTAGCAAAAATAATCTCATGACTTATCCTATACTCAATCATTAAGTGAAATTCCCTTCTTGTCTAGAGAAAACCAGAAAAGTGGCCCTATTGGCGCCATGCCTAATGTAACAGTAGGTGTTCCTAAACTGCAATTCTATTCCAAGATTAATTCTATTTAAGAAATGTGAGTCAGGTGTCACTTAACTCTCGCTTGTACAAAATAACAGTAACGAGAGTCGGCCATTCTCTTAATCACATTGTTGATTATTTCTCTTGATATGCTTCTTGTGTTTCCAAAAAATGTTATAGAACATGAAAGTTTTTTATTAGATGATTTTAGATGGGGTTCGGTCTAGTAGATCCAAAAAAAAAAATACACTTTTTTTTTTAAATTTGTATTTTTTTTGGATCTAACTTGACCGAACCCCAACTAAAATCATCTAATAATAATATCTACGGTCAAAAAAACTCACCTTTTGAAAGTTTTTTTTATTTTATTTCATCGTACTGCCACTATCTATATCGTGTTTATGACATATGTTATGCTGCAGTTATTTTATATTATTAGTTTATTGTGATTACATAGATTTTGGTAGATCTGTCCTCTACACATCTCAGAGTTGTAAATATTTTATATTAGTTTCCTTACACTTATACAGATCTCGATGTATTAATGTAATTTATCATTATTGTTATTATTTCGACCAGAATCCACTATAGTGTCTGCCATGACCTCCTTTTTATTAAAGGAGACTCTAGTCCGAGAATAAAGCTTCCTTTTCGTATTATCTATTTTTTGTACTATTTATAATAGGGAAGACAATTTATTTTTGTATTTAATCTTCGCCGAAATATCTTCTCTTTCAAATGGAGAGTTTTTTGACCGTATATATTATTATTAGATGATTTTTATTGGGGTTCGGTCAAGGTAGACCAAAAAAAATACATATTTAACTAAAGTGTATTTAAGGTAAATAATCTAAAGGGTTATTATTATTTCTACCACCAATGAATATAGAACTCTCATACCTTATATTCTCCGTCTTCATTGGTTTCTGTACATCCTCTCCCGTTGGCGAGCGCTTCCGGACACTGTCCATCTTCTGGCCGAATACATACGTTCACTGTCACGGTCCGTATTCAACTTCAAGAGTTGAATACGGACCGTGACAGTGAACGTATGTATTCGGCCAGAAGATGGACAGTGTCCGGAAGCGCTCGCCAACGGGAGAGGATGTACAGAAACCAATGAAGACGGAGAATATAAGGTATAAAGTGTATTTTTTTAAAAGATTATCTGCCAACGTTTCTGCTAGCTCAGTCATGGAAATGTGAACTTTGGGACAGGACGTCCCCTCTCGTCTTCATGATAGCCAGTCCTGAAGATGACTTACAATGTAAGCCGAAACGTTGGCAGATAATCTTTAAAAAATACACCTTTTTTTTTAATTTGTATTTTTTTGGATCTACCTTGACCGAACCCCAACTAAAATAATTGAATATCTTCTCTTTCATTTACGCTAGGCTTCGGCTACTAAAGAGCTCGTACTGCGGCTTAATGAAATTCACAAACCGCATTCGTTTTTTTTTTACATGACATATGAAGAACCATTATTAATGTGAATAGCTTGATTTCCTTGAAGAAATCCACTCAAAAGGATTCCCGTGCGATATTTCTGCGCTTATAACAAGTTTTTTTCACATAAGGAATCAAATTATAAATATTCAGAATCGACTGATATCTGTCTCATCACCGAATTAATGCACCAGTTCTTTCCAGCCGGTTTAGTAACTTGCCTCATCTTCCGCGTACCTATCTCCATGTGCCATAGCCCTGGATTTCTTCCAATCTTCAGGATTATTTTAAATTTTTGAGAAAAAAAAAAAAGATAATTAAAATATTGGATCCATATATGATAGATCTTTCATAATTCAGGTTATTGTTATTGTGTTAGGTACTCTTGTATTACTCCATTGAAATGCCTTTATTTTTTAAAATATAGAACATTTATTCATATAGAATACGGCCTATTCAAGTCTTTGTTATCCAAAATGGGTGTGCCACTAATGAGTGTGACTTCCACGAATATTATTTTGAATTCTTTCTTTTCCCACTGTCATTCACTTTGTTTTCAATACAGAGGTTACATTCAATTTTTTTTTTTACTCCAAAACCAAACCCTCTATTACCTAAGTATTACGTTTTCGCTTTTTATTTCATTGCCTGTTATTTCCCCCCCACTTATCTCTGTTTTTCTTTATTGCCTGTTCTAAATTTTACTACATTAATTTTCTTTGATCTGAAATTTTTTAACCTATTATTAGCGGTAAAAATGAAAATTATGAATATCCACTTCTTGGGATTCTGCGATAATCTTGTTTCTAGAAGGATGAGATATTAAACATTCATGGATTTTACTGTAAAATATAGATATTCTCGTCGTATTTTTTCTTCAGAATAACTGCACAGTTCAAATATATTATTTCCTCTATAGAAATGTAATTGCTGCAGTACACCACCCGTACTTACTAAGATTTTACCTAGAAACCCTTATGTTGGGATCTTGTATTTTTCTCCTTCCTAGTCCGTAAGTTCTATTCGTTACGGTTTATATCAAAATATATCTTCTCAATTCATTTTCCCTGAAGAAGATTTGAAGGAGATTTATACTAAATCAGCTTGTTTTATTTCTTATTTTGGTTGGCCTCGCTTGATTTTGCTGTCTGGGAGTAAATGGACGTCATGTTGCCTGAAATCACCTGTCACAATTGGCTACTTCAAATGACTGGTAGAAAAATTTAGGTTGAAGAATTATCCTATGAAAATTTTAATTTATTGTATGTGTGGAGCCTATTAAAATAATACAATAACTTGTTCATACCTTCAGCTTTCATTAAAAAAACAAAAAAAAAATCATACTTTTAATAAAAAATTGAAATGATAAGGAGTAAGCTATGCTATGTTGGCCAATCAGTTGAAAAGTGAACTCTGATTGGTCGCTTCTCGGTTTTGTGAACAATGATTCCTTACTCTTTTATTTTACTAATAATCATTCTGTCGAATATGGCCTGAAGAAGTGCTAGTTCAAGACGGTGCCCTGTAAGAGATTTTTAATATCTTATATTTTTATATGTTATATGTATATTATATAAACAACAATCTTTATTTACTTATTTGCAACTCTTTGATTTGTTTCCTCTTCACGGGACTTGGAAATCGCTGAAATTATCGACCTTGAAGCTAGAGTTGGTTGTTTAACTGAATGAAATTTAGCATTTTTAGCATTTTTAAGTGTAGTTTGAAAGTCTAAAATTGTTGCAAAGCAGAAATCGGATGAATTTACTACAAACATTTTTTTTTTATTTAGTAGGCGTTTTAGTTAGTGTTAAAAAACTCAACACAGATTTATGAATTGAGAATTATCAGGAATTCTGTCTTGGTAGTTGAAGAATTAAAAACTAATTGTAACCAAAAAAGATTTTATTTTAGCAAATGTTACGACCTGAATTTCTGGCCTTCATCAGGGCTGAATATGAAAAAAAAGCATAGAAAAATAATTTAGAAATATGTCTATGTGTCATAATCTGACAAAGAATAAATAAATGAAAATATAAAACTGTGTAATCCACTATATAAAATCACACAGTTTTATATTTCATTTATTTATTATTTGTTAGATTATGACTTATAGACATGTTTTTATAATATTTTTCTATGTAATATGTTTCTATATATTGTTCTTTTTCATATTCAGCCCTGATGAAGGCCTGAAATTTAGATCTAAATGTTGGCTAAAATAAAAAACCTTTTGGGTTACAAATTAGTTTTTAATTCTTCAACTACCAAGACGCAATCCAGATAATCCTCTCTTCATAAAACTCGATTGTCAACAAAATTAAATTCAAATCAACATAGATTTGTTTAGTGATAAAGACATTTGTGGAGTAGCACAGTGATATTCAAGATATACATGTAGGTGTTTTCTTGTTACGTAAATTTTAATTTTAAGCACTGATTATATTTTTTTTTTTCCTAAAAGAACCTTTACATATTGCCAAGTAACATAAAAAGTTGATTTCATTATTAAGAGAAATCGGATGAATAGTTGTGAGGGATTACCTGGGATATCAAGAGTCAGTTCAAAACGTTTTTCGATGTAGTTGGAGTAATATTTATGTGAGAGTAATGAAACTCAACATATATTTTAGTAGTAAAAGAAACATTTTAGGAATCACACAGTTAAATTTAACCTTAAGGTGGGGGGAGGGGGTTATCCTTGATCGTAAATACAATGGTGGTAAAAGCCACAATTTATTTTTCTTATTGAAATTTTAAAATTGCTTAATTCAATTTATAATAAAAGTCTAGGTTCGCTTTAGGGCAAAATAGGAGTGGAGAATTAATTGAAATGTGAAGTGCGACCACAAAAAGTATTTTCGACTCAGCCGGCGTTATATTTAGTGTAGAGTAATGTAACTCAATATGTAAATAATCTAAAAGGTTATTTTCACTACCAATGAATATAGAACTATCATACCTTCTATTATCCGTCTTCATTGGTTTCTGCAAACCATCTTCTGTTTGCTTGCAGAAACCAACAGAAGATGGTTTGCAGAAACCAATGAAGACGGATAATAGAAGGTATGATAACTCAATATGTGTTCAATGTTAAATTTATTTTTATAGAAGATTACATGATATAGAAAGCGCAGAAAAAAATACTACCTTCTTTTTACATTTAATTCCTGTTGGTTTTTGTGAACTAGAGACATCTTCGAGAGAATGACTAAGGTGATTTGCGTGCTCTGGGTGGCAGATGCAGATTTCGCTTCCTGTCTCTCCAGGTTTCAGAGCGACATATTCCTGTATTTAGGTGGGACGCGTGCTCTCGTGGGGCTGTGAGCGGCGATCTGGGGCAATGTTCGGTGAGAGCCGGGGCAAGCCAGCATGAAAGGTGAGCAGGCGTCTGCGCCCTTGACTCTGCCCGCTGGCGGACCTCCAGACGTCCTTCCGCCGTGTCCCGGAGGCTGCTGCGTACTCTCCAGCCGGCCCTCTCATCTCGGCTCTTCAGCGCGAGTAGCATTCCGTCTTACTGCGAGTTTCCAGGGCTCTTCACTCGTTTTTCTTAGGGGTAATATCCACACGCACACGCACATTGGTTTATTTCATGTTGAGCGGAGTAAGTAGGAGTGTCTCTTGCCCTTAGACTACTTCAACGCTGCACTTAAGGGTATCAGCTGGGATATGTCTACTCCAGGTGACTTGCTCTCTGGTTTTCAATAATTGAAATATTCCTTTAGTAAAACATTATTATATATCACAAACACACACACAATTTACAATGCCCTGCTTGATTGACATGTTGGACTTTGTCCATATTCATCTACTTTTATTTTGTTATTTGTCTAGATGAGACAAAAGTCATCATGTTCAAATGGAGAGTTTTTTTTTTTAACTTATACATTTGGATACCATTTTGTTTATGTTTTGATTACAATTATGTGCTATGCATAATTATAAAATGTTCAGAATCTATTTACTCAGGATCTGTTATTAACCTTTATCTCTTTTTAAGAATTAAGGATATAGATAGTACAAATTATTTTCCTTATGTTATGTTTATTAAAAAAATATTTATCAATTTTTACTATCCAAATCCAATTTTTTAAAATAAAATAAGAGCTGAATAGTTTGTTGGTTTTCTTCAATGAGTCGACGAATTACAATTTTCCAGAATCATATAATTTGACTGGGCATTTTAGTTTCAAATGTATATGTTAAATAATTAAAGATTATAAATAATTATTGAACATTTTCTTGTAATTTTAATTATTATATGGCTTATGATATTTTTGTAATTAGTATCTGTATTTCTAAAGGGGTAGATCAAGTTTTATTTATGTAAAGAAATATACGCTCTATTGTCCTCAATTTTTAAAACAAAGATACCTCATTTGGTATTGAAGTTCATTTCGCAAACCGTTGGATGAGATCGTTAATGCCTGAAATTGGTTTAGGGGGATAGAGAAACTGCAAATTAAAATATTTGTAAATGCTAATATGACAAACATTTATAGAATATAATAATAAGAAAATTATTAACGATTTCTCAATTTGATCTTCCATTCTGAGCCATTCATGAACTGATCTGATTGTTTCCCGAAAGAACTTAAATGCCGAGGTTTGATTGCTTATTGCTGCATTGAGATTAACTATTATATCTGTATAATGTTTTAAGCCAGCAATATTTATGTTGCCTGTGGAATGGTATCCCATTCTTAGGTTCCATGTAAACCTATCGGTTTTACATGGGCTTCATGTAAACCTATCGGTTTTACATCGTTTTGTAAGAATTTAATGAAATTCGTACTGACTACCATTAATAGAGTAGGAGAAGATGTCGAAAGCCTTAATTCGTAAATATAAATGTTGCAATGTCTCAAAACCTTCAATTTTGAGCAATCTAGTTTAATCTGTAATTTATTCTTTAATTTTTTCAGCCAAGTATAAAATTCGTCGTGGGTCCATTCCGGACTCTTAATAATTATTTATTTTGATTATTGTTTAAGCATCTGCCAGCTAAACGTTATTCTTTTTAATTTCAATCTAGCCGGAAATCCTTGTTGAATGAACGTGTTTCTAGCATTATTGAATAGAATTTTTCATATAAAAAAAAATTAAAAAAAAAAAGAGGAAAAAGAGGATGACATTAGAGAAGAAGTCTTACTTAATTTCATTGTTATTTGAGTTACGTTTATAAAACATAATAAGTGTAAAATGTAATTTTCTAGGGATTACAAGTGTAACTACGATATGTGAGCGCTTCCCCCACCCATCCTTTCCAGCCAATCTGCACTAATGTAATTACTGTAGTAAGTAATGTGCATTTTACGCTCATTGTTCTCTCGGGTTTGCATATGTATGCCTATTTAATGCAACATATGGAATGCTAATATTACACAGCTCCTGCTTGACGGACGTTTTTTAAAATTTATTTTCCCCCATTTTTTGTAAATTGTGATTTTATAATATGTGTGATGACACACAAGCGCGCGCGCACATTAGGTAGGGTATGTATATAACAACAATATATGTTCATGCTTAACGTTCGTAATTTTTTACAATTAAAAAAGATTAGGCAAAAAAATATCGGTCGCAAGGTAGACTGGGGTTTATAGAATAAAATCATAATTTATAATCGTAATAGCTTTGCTATTATTGGTATTGTAAAAAATAATTTATGCTCTATAAGCGTTTTACGAAGTACACTTATTGATAAGTTAGATGTTTAAGAATATCACTAAGAAGGTTGGGTATTCCCTCCACCTTTCCTTCTGAACATTCCAGTCAGCCTTTCACCTTCCCTACCTACCGCTCCCTCCTTGTTATTTAATAAGTAACATTTGCTCTTTTTTATGCCCACTCATTAGTGACATACCGGCCCGGAAAGCAGGAGATCCAGGTTCGAGTCCTGGCTGGGATAGTTAGATTTTTTATTCTATTCCCTTGCATTAATTGTTTCTGGCTGGCTGCGTGTTTACATATGTGGAGTGCACTACTTGCAGTCTGCATTATAAGTGTAAGGCGTTGTAAGAGACTATTTGCATGACTGAGTGCAATGCATTGCACCCTCCAATATCTCTCGTATCTCGCCATTCCTCCACTAATCTGGTCATATTGTGTAGCAGTGTCTTCCCGCCAATCCTAAGGATGGTGGTGGTTCAGGCCTCCACCGTGACCCTGTAGTCGCGGCTGAGAGACCACTTCCTCATCTCGTCCCGAATCCTTTGTTGTCAGTAGAATCCTCCTTTGTCATCTTAATCTGACCCGAAATAATACTTTTTCCATTGAGAGAAAAAGTAATCCATTCATCAGCTTCATTTATGTTCGTATAATTGTTAATTAATTAATTGTTTCAAGGAGTAATCGTCTAGTACGGATTTTATTCCAATTTAAAAATACTTTCGTCAAAATGCAGAAATTTGGTTTTGAGATATTTTCTCATTCCTTGTAGCCCACTTTTTTAATCAATACTTTCAGGGAATTCCGAAGGAATGTAGTTATTGAGCTTCTTCTGAAGACAGTCTAAAACATTTTTTAGGATATTTTCTCAAATCCTGTCTACTAGTTACTGAAATTTATTTGTTTGTTTGTTTGGGTCTTAATTTTTAGGTTATAGCCAGTTGTTCAGGTCTTATTCTTCGGGCTGCCAAGTTCTGAAATATATAAACTATATTCAATATTTGGCCTTGATTTTCCGAATATTTTTCCTTGATTGTTTTGGTTGAAATCGAATGAGAGGGATAGTTTTTTTTTTTTTTTTTTTTTTTTTTTTTTTTTTTGGCAAATCAACCACTAGGGTCATTATTGCCTCAATGCCGGTGAGAAATGGCTATTCCTTCACCGTAATGGAGGGAAGGGGACGGCAGAAGAGCAGAAGGAGAACCCAAAGAGGGGCAACCCCAAGAGCACCGGCACCGGCAGCGGCACCACTCTGATATCTCTCCCGTGGTCATTATTGCAGGCTTTTGTGCATGCTCTCGGAGGAAGGCCTGATTGTGGAGTGCGCATGTGCCCGCTCCATCCGCACTCCACCAAGCCTTGGACCTAAACATAGTCCAGAGTTGGATGGTTTGTTAACAGAGAACAAATTGAATGTGTCAATATCATCGATACTGTTGGTGTTATGAAGGAAATTATGAAAAAGAATTAATGCTAAACATAATTTTACACCATTTTTGTTCTGCAGCATTTTTACAAAAGGTGCACAATAAGGGTGATACATGAAAATGACTCGGGGTGCTTTAACGTCTCCTCCCAACCTCTCTTCTTCGATTGATCTAATGTAATCCTCAGTGCTCATCATCATATTTCGATGAACAACATATTTTCATATGTTCTTATGAGTTTTTAAGGCCAAGTTAGTTGTTAATTATTATTCATATCCACAGCTTCATTAAATTTGAAAAATCTGCAACGTTTAGGCATCTCCTACGTATAGGACTTTAATTTGTTGTTCTATTAGGAAATAAATGCTAAGCCCGCAGTTCCTATATGACGGACTTATATTTGAAAATGTGCTTCGTGGATTTCCTAAAAAAAAATATAGTTAATTTCCTACAAATATATTAGAAATACCTTTCAATAAAAAAATGCACGCTCCTTCTGTCTAGTATTTACAAACATTAGGGACTGGAGGAGTTCATGGATTCATAATGTACTTTCAAGATTGTGTAGCTCTTTCTTGCCCCATCTTGGAAAATCTTTTACTGATAAATAAAATCCTTTTAGAATAGAAACCTGAAACTGAAAGCACTTATGGAGGTTAGAAGATTTCTTATGCCTGCTTCTAATTTCACCAAATTATGGTTATGGGCGCAATTCCCTCACGCAAGCGATATTTAGGTTTGTCAATCAGTTTTCAAATATCTCCTGTTGGCGTTTCATGAGTTTAACTAAAAATGATCCACCTAAATAAATCTAACATCTTTATTTGAATGGATTGTAGAATTAAAACACGATTAAATCTCAACCCAATTGCATATTGTATATTTAAACGTGTCTGTATTAAAGTTATTTCCCAAAAGGTTTAATAATATTCACAGATTTCAATTACTGATGCCTGGTAAACTGATTTCCCTAGTCATTCCTCCGTCCTTCATCGATATGGCATGGCAGGTTGAACAGCGTTTCACTAATGGAAATTAAATAAAATAAAGCTAGCTAATTTTACCGTTGGGATATTTTTTTTTAACCCACTCGCAATCGAAAATTTGAAAATAAAATTTTAATACTTATAAAGTTTTATTTTCTTTTATTGTTCATGAACAATCGAGTTTGACATGGTTATGCAGGATTTCCTGGCTGTGAGGTAGTTATATATACTTTCTTAGTTTTGATTTAGTTGATTTATTAATTATTGGTTTTAGTTTTAAGTAGATATTAGGTATAGTTTTGGGTATAGCTATATTGTTAGGTAAAATTTTTTAGTTAGGTATAATTTAAAGTATAGTAGGGTACATATTGTTAGGTATGCGTCAAACGTTTTTTGCAGTAAAAGAAAAATAAGGAAATAAATTATTTCACGAGTTCCGTTTAATGTAACGAGGGGATCAAGATAGCTCTTATTAGATTTAAATATTTATTTATAAACATTTTAAGTTGAAAAATTAATAATCTTTAATTACATAGATCTATGCATTTTGAAATAACATCGATAATTTAAACGTTCGATATTCAATTGTTGTGGGCTACGAAATCGGAATATTGCTGTGTGACTAATTCAGGAATGAGAGTTTTTTTCATTTTGTTTTTACCTGATGGGATGATTTTTCTTACAAAATCTTTAATCTTTCTAACGGTTATGCAGACTCAGATATTTAAAAATATTTTTGATAATGTTTTTAAAAATAAGTAATTAGCGCCAATGACCTTAGTCGACGCGCGCACAAAAAAAAAAAAAAAAAAAAAAAAAAAGAAGGAACGTGAATAGAAATCATCGTTTGAGAACCATCCTTATGAACTTACTAGAGTATGAACTTCTTATACATTCCTATTAGGAAATATGGGTGTTCCTATAACTGGGCGGGCGTTTTCAGATTGGAAGAGTAGTATCTTTCGAAAAGTGGGATTCCAGAAGAAGGGGCATCCTGGTCGAAAGGTCTGGGTCCCAGCGGATGCGAAAGTTCGAGGATATAGGAAGAGATAGAGGATGCAATTTAGCACAGAAAGGAAGTACAATTTAGGATAGGAAAGGGATATAACCACTTTAACTCAGTTTAATTCACTTGGGGATGATTCAGTTATTGTGGTCGGTGGTTTTAGTCTCCTCCTGCGAATCTGTGTGATTTAACTCACCCGTCATCAGTTGTAATCATTGTCCAAATCCTCCCCCTTGTGACGCCGAACGTGAGAGAAAAGAGAGAAAAACCCAAACATTTCCCATATTAGGAGCAGTGTATTCCTGCAGCACGCTAGCGTCTGTGTATGGTAGAGTGGTTTCTTTTCAACTTACTAAAAATAATAATGATTTGTTCCATATTTTTTTAATTATAGAATTTTAATGAAAGAGATAAATGGATAGGAAAATAAAAACAAAAATAGGCATTAAAGAACTCTGAAGGTGTGACTTAATTATCCATTATCTACTTCATTATAGTTTTAGTTGCTCTATCAAAGTGCCCATATCTGATAAGACAATATAGTCTAATTATCTCTCTCCCCCCTGACTCGGCACCTTCTCATTGACCACTGATCGTTCATGTCCGATATCTCGTCTGATGAAACAGAACAAAAAAAAAGTTTTAAAAGCATCTTCTATTCCTAAGTAGACATTTATGAATTAAGAAATCAGTAAATTTATGTGGAAATATCTTTATTAAACTAAGATGATTTTAGTTGGGGTTAATGAAGGATTATCTGCCAACGTTTCGGCTTACATTGTAAGCCATCTTCAGGGCTGTAAAAATACAATGTCATGAGAATACAGTAATATTTGAAATTAGTATAATAGAGAATTATAATATAATGTGATATCAAGAGTATGAAAATAGAAAGTAGAAATGTAAGACAATTAAAAGTTTATGAAAACAATATTGAAAAAGAACCAATTTGAAAAAACATGCAAACAAACAACTTATTGACAAGAAAAAAATTGAAATATCATTAACGCAGTAATTTGCCACACCTACCTATCATGAAGATGAGAGAGGACGTCCTGTCCCTAAGTTCACATTTTTATTATCTTTATTAAAGCGTAGTAAAAAATTTCAATTTGAAACAGAACTTCATCCAATACTTTTTGTCATCATTCAACAATTTTGACATCAAGTTAAACAAATTTTCTATTGCGTCTGAAGTATTTAGATTTAGGATCAATTGTCAGCTGATAATACATAGATAGATAAAAATGTTTATTATTACATAAAACTACAAAAAAACATTTGCAAAAGAATCACATCTTAGTCATTGGTAGTAGTCGTCGATTATGGTGCGTGTTATGATTAAAAATCATAATTGTTAGTTCTATAAAGGTAAATATAAAATCTATACAGATTAAAACATTCATATGACTATAACCTTTTATAAATATACTTGCTTTTAAAATAATCTTTTTTGTTTTTCTGTTTACGAAGATTAATAATAATCATTTTAAATATCTGCTGATGACACTGCCATTCGGTTGGCTTATTCTGTATAAGAGTGAGTTCTGGTCGCTATTGTGTCTCATGTTGTCCGTTAGGTCTCGCAATCCTGGTCTTGCAGGTTCAAATTCCACCATGGAAAAGTTTATATCTACAAATAATATGATTCCTAGAGCTCTTGCACTTATACTCTGTTGAAGGATTTTAATTTAATGAGTCGTATGTATTATTGGTTGCTGTTGGTACCGCACTTGAAGCAAGATTACCGTGTATATTGCTTACGTGGATTCACATGGCTATTCTTGTAAGATGTTTGATACAATGCAGTTATTGAAATTCCCTAATGCAGATTAGTTATGTAGTCTTTTACAAGGACACTTCCTGGTAACTGTAGGTTTTAAGTATATGTTTGTCTTTACCAATTACGAAATTGCGTCTTCTGAATCGATGGATGTTTTATTAAAGGTTACACTTTCAGGGTAATGTTTTATTGCACCCTCGTGAAGTATTGATTTGCAAATGTGTTCGTACATTGAATTCAGAACACCGTAACTGCTAGAGGAAATTCACTCACACGATCTCATTTTTGACTCTTGGGCTTGCCATTTGTGTTGTGAGGAAGAAGACGGAAGACGCACTTCTGAGTCATGCTAGCGGCTAGAAGGAGCTATGTGAATACTCCCAGCTTGGAATAATGCCGAAACGGTCAGAGACACGTGAATGGGACGTGAAGGATCGTTGGGAGAACTGCGGGTTGGCGTGGCAGGTTTTCGCTTGCGACTTGACAGTGTGTGTCGTGTATATGTGCAAAAGTAGGAGAACTAGTATCAGTCCTTGGAGGAGTATCCGCTTATCTGTTGCGGTAATTAATATTTCGCCATTAATGAAATTTTGTAACATTCAGAACATATTGTAAGATCCTAGAAAATTTCTAATTTGTCAAAAATGCTTTTGGGCGTAATAGCTTTTTCATACTCACAATACGGGTATGAATCGAACTTTTTAACAGTTCGATTTGAATTTAAGATATACATGGAAATTAGTGAGCAAAAGAGATAGATGTGCTTAGCATTTTTTTTTTCATAGAAGGGAAATAAAAAAATTTTAGGGCCTTTTTTTATACAAATTTTAGAGGAATGTGTTGTCATGGCGGTTTTTTTTTTCTGATCCTATCTACTAGATATCAAGAATGATAGTCATTAAAATGTATATACATATCATTGCTCTACGAGTCATTAAAATGTATATACATATCGTTGCTCTACGGAGCACAGCTTTTGCAAAGAAATTGGATATGATATTTATCGAGGAAGAGGACAGGTCCTAGTGTCGACCAATCTTTACGATCGTAACATCTTCGTTATTAGTGTTATCAGAAAAATGTCTAAAACTGTAATTGTAATTTTCGATCATTTATATTCCATAACTTTATAAATATTTTATTTTGTTGTGGTTTTTTATCCCACGTAAATTTTAAATTTTTTAAATAATTAATGAGAGGGAACAGAAAATAAAAAACTATCTGTCCTCGCCAGGAATCGAACCTGGACCTCCTGCTATCCGGGCTGGAATGCAAATTAATCCATTACACCACAAGGACCAGCCAGCTATCTCATTCAGTTCCCTCTACATTAGCGAGAGCCTAACTTACGAGAAAGACGAGAAATTCGTCTTAAACTCGAAGTAGCTGACAT
>KZ807175.1:401627-431449 GCA_000696205.2 Oncopeltus fasciatus | reverse complement strand
AATATAACAAAAGTTTTTTTATTAAACTTTTATTTATTTATTACATTCTGTTAAATTAAAACATTTTGTAATTTGATCACCACACTGCATTAGAAAAAAGAAAAAATGACATTCAATATCATTCACAGAGGAGAGAAGGTGACCAATGACACCACCCTTAAAACAAAGGTACGTGGGTTTTTGGGAGCAGCGTAAAATGAGTAAATTTCCTGAGCAGTGGGGAAGTATTGTTTGGGAATTCGATCTTTAAATTTGAGTAAATGAAAGATAATTTGTAAACAAATTAGTTTATATTATTGCCAACGTTTCTGCCTAATTTGCAGCACTTCTAGGGTGCTAATGGCTTGACGGACAGAGAGAAACATGATTTAGTTACTGCAGAGCTCTCTCCCTACATCACCCTCATTGCCCTGTAGAAGGCCTCATCAGATATAGGCTGAACCATTTTGGCAAAAATGAAACCTTTTTGGTTTACAGATAAATTTGTATTTCTACAATCCCTGAAAGACCGAATCTCCGCCCAATCCTTCCACATGATGTCCGCCAGTCAACTTTCTCTATCTAAATTGTTTCTTGAGGCTTACTCCAGAAATAATGTCCGAAGGACTCCATTATATTTTACTTATTTTATTACTCAGGATGCACGCGCTATGATGCCCACAATTTAAAAATATAATAAAACAAATATGGCATTTAGGCTTTATTTTGCTAGCTGATACCGTTCGTTAACGAATGAAATATGTCGGGAGGAAATGAGTTTTGAGGGTCCCCAACTTCAGAATTGTCAATACATTCGTTACTGTAAGAGTCAAATAAACATATGTTGAGAATGAAAGTTGTAAAAGGTTATTATTTAACTTTTATTTTCTAATAAAAATTTACGAGGCAATTGAATTGAAATATTTAGGAATATAACTAGCAGGATTAGATGGGTCTCCTTACTATGTGATATAGAAACAAAATTTAGTATTTAAGCTTTAAATCCCAAGAAGTAATTAATTTTTATTAAAGATGTATGAGTGGTTGGTGGAGTTTAAAAGTGGATAAAATTTAAGGAGCTTCAATGTCTCAATTCTTTATTGGTGTAATATCAAATGTGCATATATGTTCTACGTGATTTTCACGAAAAAACGTATATTTAATACAATCAGAATGTAATTACGAATGTTGTTCTCTTACCCCAAGCTCCTCTCGAACATTCTCGAGTCAGCCTTATCAATCTATCGTTGCCTTCTGTAGATTATAAGAAATCATTCATTCTCATTTATGCTCTCCTATAATGAAGTGTGGCTTTGGTTTTTCGCTGTTTCTGCGTGAAGGACTTTTTTGAATATGGAAAAGGTGGTATTTTGCTTAGTTATCTGTATTTCGTGGTTTATAATTAATTTGTTTATACATCGTACTATTTTTTAGGTTAACTTTCTTTTAATCTGAACTTTTGGTACAGTCGAGTGGCGAAGATTCCTTTTTTTTTATTTTATTTTATAAAATACACGTAAAGGAGGTATTCCAGAAGAGGGTAGACTATTTCGTGGGGAGGATGATGGGTATTAGTGTTCTCCTTGAAGACCCCGACCGTGACTTGTGTGAACGGCCCCTATTAGCCGTGAGTAGCACGAGATCGTAGGCGTAGTAATGGCAGTCCCTGAAACTCCTGCTGCTTTACCTTACTTGAATTAATACAAGTAACTGTGTTCCGTTCCTTGCCTTCAGTGTGTTTACGTGTGTTTTCTCTCCTGTGAGTGTGTTGGACAGGGGACATTTCTGCAGGAGACCAGACCACTATGGAGTTCTCCACACCCCCAGTATGCAGAATCCTTTCATTTAAATGTTAGATCAACCCCGTTCTGATTTGTCTAGCTTTCTGAATAGCAATGCATTTAAATGTTCTGCGATTTTTGTTTCTAGCAAATTTCGGTTTTACGCTAAACTTTCACTTTTATTATTTATTTTATTTTATTTTTTTTTTTAAGGGGCCTGTAAAATATTTATTTTAAAAGCAGCGTATAATCACTTCAAGGTTGCTTAATAGGATTTTTAAAAATATTTTTGTATAGATTATCAGCTTTTATCTATAAAAGCTTGCCCAGGTTGGGATTTGAACTCGCAACGCCAGAATTACAAAATCCTAACAGATCCCATTTTGAGGACCTAATCCTCATTCCTATCGATGTTAATTTCTAAATAAACGAAACTTATTAATAGTTAATAACTTAATGAGTTAAAATTAAGATTACTGCATCATTTGAAAGATTTTTAGTAAATTTTACTTTCCATATCAGTAATCCTCCAAGTTTAAGGAGTATATTTTTCTTGATTAAAGAAACCATTGCTGATTTTCACTACTCTTAAACTAAAAATTATGTTCGGTACATCGGAACTTCAGGTAATCAGTCATTTATCCTCATTGGTTCGATTTTTTCTAGAAATATAACTAATTACGGATTATATGCCATGCAATTAAAATTGGCGATACAGGTAAACCACAATGCTAATTGTTCAATTGCGTGTATTTCCCGAGAGGTTTATTTGATAACTAAACTAATTCCACTTGAATTCATAACTCTGAATTCAATATAACATTCGCTAAACCGGGGAAAAAAACAAGAAAAAAAAAAAAAAAAAAAAAACTTTTATTCGTAAATTGTAAATGCAGGTAACCCTCACTCCTATTCGTCGGATTCCGCTCTGTAATGTATGATGTGTCATTTATCAAAAAGAGAGGATTATCAGGAATTCGGTCTTGGTAGTTGGAGAATTAAAAACTAATTTGTAACTAAAAAAGTTTTTTTTTTAGCTAACGTTTCGGCCTGAATTTCAGACCTACATCAGGGCAAATAGGGTGATGGTGGGGGGGGGGGGAGACTAGTGCACAGCAGTGCCTACATCATGACTGATGAAGGCCTGAGATGTTTTCAAAACAAGTAATTGCGACTTCTAATTTAAAAAATGCATTGAATAAAATAAAAAAAATTTAATTAAATAATTTTAATAAATTAAAGTGCTTTAAAGTTAAAAATGTATCTTCTCTTCTATTCGTTCATTTTCACTCCTTAAATTTACCTTTCATAAATAAACAAACCTGTTTTGAGTTTCGTCACTCTAAACTAAATATTTCTCCCGCTAGACCCAAGTAATCCCTTTCATATTCGACCGATTTTGCCCAATAAGAAACCTTTCGAATTGCATTAAACAGCTGCATGTCACCTATCACTGGCAAATACTGTCGCTTGTAGACTGTTGTCATAAGAAAAATTTTTGGTCTTTAGTCGGCACCAAATCAGTACAATTATAGAAAAATATCTTTCTTGAGAGCAACCTCAATTGCATGAGTCCTTCGTAAATCACTAGTAGGAAATATTTTGAATAATTATTATTGTGTAATTATAGTTTCGTAAAGACATTACGTCAGCCAAATCGATTTCTTACAATAAGAGATTCAGGTAAACCAGTGGATTATTGTTCCTTATTGTAGGATCGGTGATGATTTATTGTATTTCAAAAATTACGACATAGTAGCAATGTGATTTCCTTACGGGAAATCTGCTAAAATCTGTTAATCTGTTGAAGTCTATCAAGGAGCACATAAAATAAGATCCAAGATCTTGCACCAGCACGATACAATTCTGACCAAGGAATCAGATTTGTTGAAGCCAGTTGAGCGTGTAGCGTGTCGTGACGATATTCACTGTCACGTAGGTAAAGCGTCAATCACGGGATTCATTATGAATCGAATCTCACTCATTCAATTATGCCGTTTGGTTGCGTCACGGTGACGTAATCGCTCCTGCTAAACTTCAGCACAAACTTCTTCTTTTGCATATGCCAATATTTAAACATGTGTTGCGATAACATCTGGGGTCATCTGTTAACAGCTGATATTGTGTCTTGTCTCCTGCTCTTCCGAGAATACTCCTTCCAAAAGAGTTCCCAAGGTTCAGTTTGGTATTTTCCGCTGACTGCTACTTATTAGGAGGTTTCTCATTAGAAAATCAAGTTATTCACTTTGCTACCATAAAATGACTTTTGATATTTTTGTTACAGATTCTTTTAAGGTCAAGTTGAAAATACGGTCCGTTCCAAATGTGTGTGTTGTACGCGCTTTATCGTCCACAATTTTTAAAATAATTAAATAAATTTGGAATTTTAAGATTTTGTAAACCATTGAAGAAGGTTGCTAATGTCTAAAATCGGACCAGAAAAAAGAGGGAGTTCAGAAGAAGGTTAAAATTTTAAATATTAATATCGTCTGCTGAAGAAATAAGTCTTGGTTTCGGTCAGAATCAGAAAAATTAAATACTCCAAAATCATTGGGTAATTATTTTATTATTGCCGACGTTTCGGCTGAACTTGTAAGTCATCATCATGGTGACAGTGATGTCTGGAGAGATCTACGAGAGACGTAGATTTCAAGATAAAGTCATGTACTTGAAATAAATATAACCCCATGAACCTCCCGTTTGGATTGAAGTTTCTATACGAATATACTCTCCTTGTCTTTTAAATAAATACGATATAACATCTTTAATTAAAATTGTTTGTTTTTTTAAAGTAGTTTCCATAACGCCTCTGTCCAAATGCATTAATCCAAAACGTTAACTCTTCCTATTTAACAGATTCGAGAAAGCTAATTATTCCACTCTAATAGGTAGAATATCTTAAATCACTGTTGCAAAGGAATACTTTTGCCATTATATCATAACTTCATTTATATGTTTCTAAACATTGTTCAAGGTTTATTGTCATTACCGTATTCGAAAATATAGTGGCAGCCTTCGACGTTTTCGAGTATAAGAAAGAGTGTACAGTGGTGAATTGCAGCATAGTATCATTGTTCAGTGAAAAGGATTGAGTTTAATTGTCAGTTAAAGATCAAAAGATGTATGTTCCTTTGGAAATAGATTACGACAGTTATTTACCTCTGTCATGATAGTTATTTTCCCTTTTATTTACCGTCGGTTGATTTTTTTTAATGATATATATATATATATGTATGTATTTATAATATATATGTTTAAGGATAATTCTAAAATATTCCTTTTCAAAAGTTAAATCTACACTGTGAAATTTTATCGCTATACAGGAGATACTAGTCATGGTTTCGGCCAGGATCAGAAAAATAAAATAATCAAAATATTTTTTTCACTGATGACGTTTCGACCTAACTTTTAAGTCATTATCAGGGCGACAGAGATGTCTAGAGAGAGTCAAGAGTTATACTGATCAATTGTAATAAAATAATTAACCGAAAATTTTGGAGTATTTTATTTTTCTGATCCTGGCCGAAACCATCACTAATTTTAATATCCAGCAGAAGAGTAGACGGCCAACGTACCTGCAACGGGTCAATTTAATCACATTTAATAGACAATTTAAGTAATATTATATTTTTTTGTTCACAATAATTATATTTAGTGTCATATATTTTGTTATTTTATTTAAAAATTATTGTGTCTCTCAAATTCATTTCAACAACCATAATTATAATTTTAATATTTTATAAAATACGGACAGTGCTTGGAAATTAATCGGCCATTAAAAAATCGTTGAAACGATGTGAAATTGATAATCATCCCTTAGGAATGATGGAGAGAGGACGAAATCTATGATAACAATATGAATTTCGATTTAGAAAGAAATTTTCTAATTTTCTTTAGTCTGGGAGTGAATCCCGCATTGGATAAGTGGAAGAGTTTTGAAATTGTGGGTATAACATTATATATAAGGTAAACCACNGAGAGAGAGGGAGGGAGAGAGAGAGATAGAGATATAGAGAGAGAGAGAGAGAATGAAACACTTGCAGCTACGATTTATATATATAAGTAAGAACATTTGAAAGAATGAGTGTAGTGGGGGCAGGCGTAGCCTAATCTTTAATGTTCATAAAAATTATGCACTAGTAAACAATTTTTACGATTTTTTCAGTCAAAAGAGGTAGATAGCCTTAATTGACAGTTGCTAATTCACTGCATCCTACACACCTGAATGGAATCCTTTGCTGGAAAGCCAAATATAAGTAGAGTTATCCCAAAGCAGAAGATGGCAGACATTTTGGATTAGTTTACCCGGCCCCAACAGCTTCAGAGAGAACTGAAAACGGATCCATTTCGCTTTCACTGTCACTCTCATTCCCTAAGCCTCTGTTCCTGCCAGCTGCAGTCCAGTGCCGGCTGTGACCCCACTTTTTCTAGGACAGTTCATTTTAATTATTTAAATTGGCTTTTTTCTTTCCCTTCTCTTTCTCTAAGTTACTATTCAATTTATTTTTCTTATTTCGGTATTTTTGTTGTTTTTATATGTAAAGAAAAATGCTTTGGGCCTTGATGATGTATTTACTTTCATCTACTAGAGAACCTTTGGAAGTACGTATATAAAAAATATAGGAAAACAAAATATGTTCGATAGATGATCATGATTCATGATTTAGTTACCAAGGAGATTCTCTCTGCCCATCACCCCATTTGCCTTGACGATAACCTGAAATTTGAGCCAAAACATTGGTGAATATGTATTAAAAAAACTTTTTTACTAATCAGTTATATTTCTTCAGCTCCCAAGACCGAGTCCCTGTCGGTCAGTCATGAGAAGTCATCTCCTCCAAAATATATTCGTTCACCAATCCCAGATCGTAAGTTTAACAGTCTGGATCTTGCCAATTTTCAATTTTCTTAATTTAACCCTCTTTGAGTTTATGGATGAAGCTTAAATGATGTGACAAAAAGAACCAAATTCAATCAAACAGGTATATATGGTATAATATTTAAATATAAGTGAATGTCTATCTCTTAATAAATATTTTTATTATTCGGGGCACTTCGATGTCACATCATCTTCAGGACCTGCATTGTCTCAGCTCGGGCTTCTTCCATCTATCATAGACTTTCATTTAAATGTAAACATTAGGCAGAAAACTACTTCCGCTCAGCATAAAAATGAACAAATTGGTTTTGCATTGCACGATATTGGGCCCTAGGCACCGACATTTTCGAATTTGCCATTTTCGAAACTTTAAGCATCAAATTCGGAGGAGTATTTTGTCTTCTTCCTTTGCTGTCTTGCTTCTACGAAGTCCAATTGTTTTGAGAACCATGTTCGTTCTGGCTCAACGTCTTTATACTGATAAATAACATTCAAGTTCATGATTACTTGGTCTTCCTAATTTTCATATTTGATCAGTAAAAGGCAAGGTTAGTGTGATCTTTGTTAGTAATTTTACACTTTTAAACAAGTATTTAGTGTAAAATGTCTGAAAATTAGTATGTTAAAAAAAGAACGATGTTTAGAAGAATATCATAATAGAATTGCATTAAGATCTGTCTCTTTGAACTTTCTCATCTTGATTCAAAACTGTTTTAGGCATATATGCAATGAATCACAACTTGTTTCACTAAAATCAGGTTATTAATACTCATTTAAAATATATTCATAAGACCAGATCTTGTATTACATTACTGTTTGCAGTGGAAGAGTGATTTACATAAAGCGATATTGCAATTTATCGGCAATATACCACCACTCAATGCATCTATGTCTGCCTGCAGTGTACGATGAGACATTGCAGTATGCTAACTCCTCGGAGTACTCAGAAGCCGCTTCAGATTAAATCGTGGAGTATTTATTTATTAGCCTTCTATTTGTTATAAGTACTGCTTAAGTACTTATTGAAGCACTACATATTAAGTACCTATTGACATAGCTTTAGTGCTGGCTGGTAGTTTTGGCTCATTAGTAAAGTACATTCATCTGGAAAAAAATTGTAATAGAGTTCTTATCCAATCTGTATATTTTGAGATCCCCTCGACTCATATACGATGGGGTTAGGGATCCTCTGGAAGCCAAACAACCATGATTTCTTTGAGGAAGTCAATGGTTAAACGCTGTACAAGTCATACCATCTAACAGATCACGGTGTATTTCGAATAATTAAAAACGCCTGGATTTGGAAGAAGGCTATAGCTTTGTGGCAAACCACTTGGATGAAGGAGCTTAAGATTAGGTTAAAGATGGAAACTTTTTTTATCCTCAGTTTATATTGTACAGTTTTCATTGTTATGGTAGTTTTTACGTATAAAGCACTAATAAATCACAGCTGGTGTGGTGGATAGATGCTTCTGGTGGTGGAAGGGGTAAGAAAAATTATTTTATTAGATGATTTTAGTTGGGGTTCAGTCAAGGTAGATAAAAAAAAAATTTTAAAAAAGTGTATTTTTAAATTTGTATTTTTTTTTTTTTTGGATCTACCTTGACCGAACCCCAACTAAAATCATCTAATAATAATATCTATTGTCAAAAACTTTCCTTTTGTAAATTTATTTTATTTTCTCTCAATTATTAATTATTGTAAGCCTATATTTTCTACTTCAGATTCATGACAATGGTATTTACCATTTATTTGTAATGAAGCTTCGAGAGTGGTTCTTTAGAAGGTGTATCGCTTAAAAGGAATCTATATTTGGCTCAGCTATTGATACCTCAGGGTTAACTTTTATATTTTTGGTTACATTAAATTAAACATCAGTAGAATGTTACATTAGAAACTGCAATAAAATTGAAGAAAGTAGAGTGCTGCCTACTTTATAAGAAGCTGTTGGCTTTTTTTCTTTATTTTTTCCCAACTGTTGAAGTATCACTCAAAGATAATTGTTCATAATTGAATTAATTTCATTAATTCATGCTAGAAATTATTGTTACGATAAGCAGCGAATCCCCATATTTGTTTGACGGGCTTGCTTCCTACTTTGTTGTTCTTAACTATTACTGTGAGCATTCTCTGGCGATATAATGTTCCCTATATTGAGTTATTATTATATTATAATTGATGTCACTTTCCACCCAAGGTAGAAATAGTGGCTAGTCGTAGGCTTAGCTAACTTGTTGACTGTAGCAGCTTGTCGGACCTGCAAGTGAAAGTTATTCATACTTGGAGTGAAGGAGTGGTTGCTATTTACGAAATGGTGGTGGTTTTCCATGGCCCTCGTCTCAGTTTCAGTGGCACTGCTTCTGACCAACCTCACACTTTCACTCCTCCAAGTGAATATCGATTTCATAGAACGATATTCTACGAATCCACCTACTCCCTCTCTATTCTCTTTCTAGTCATTCATGTCTGTGCCATTGAGAAGTGTGTCCCGTGACTACCTCTTTGGGATTTATTGACAGTTTAGTACCATGACCGGTCGATAGTTTAATGAACGTCTGCTTGATTATCGTACCGAGTTTTCTCTATCAATTTTTTTTTTTTTTTTTTTTTTTTTTTTTTTTTTTTTTTTTTTTTTTTTATCGTGGTCACCAGTTTGCCAGGCTGTACTAATTACACTTATATGTATTCAGTTCTCGAGTAAGCCAGCCCGTTTGTGTTTCTTGAATCCATACAAACAATGGTAAATTCAATCCCATTCGAGCCTTCTTTTAATGGTAATTTTCATTCTGAAAGTAATGTTTGCTATTTAAAGAATAAGATACAGTTTCAAGTATACTAAGATGATTTTAGTTGGGGTTCGGTCGAGGTAGATAAAAAAAAACACAATGTATTTTTTTAATGAAGGATTATCTGCCTATAAAAAAAATACATTTTTTTAATTTGTGTTTTTTTGGATCTACCTCGACCGAACCCCAACTAAAATCATCTTAGAATAATATCTACGGTCAACAAACTCTCCTTTTGAAGTTTCAAGTATATATTGTCTGAGAAGATATACCTAGTTCATGGACATGAAAAATTAATTATTATATCTTGCTTTACTTTTTTAATTTTTGATAGGTTTATTTTTTTTAATTACCTAAGTAGGACCAATTAATATCATTAATCAATTTTCAGAAGTTGTGTGTTTTTGTATATATTTATAAAACAAGAGCAGGTGGGATGAAGAGTGCAGTGATGGGTGAGGAATCCCACCAAAAAATGTACTCTTTGTGATTATTTTCTTTTTGTGTGTTCACTGCAATCCTTATTCCATCTGTTCTTGTTTACTATATATCGCAGCCTCGGGTGTTTAATTATATATATATATATATATATATATTGGGCGGTACTGGTACATCAGCGAATTTCTGATATAGCTTAGGAGTATGTGTCCCCTGCACCCACATCCCTCCCCAGTACAGATAGTAAAGACTGCACTGATGGATTAAGGAATGTACAATTCTGACAGAGCGCTTTACTCACCTCCCTGGAATCCATCTCAGTCATTGACTCTTCTGACTATTTATACAGGCTCTTAGCCTTCATGTTGGCTCAAACTTTTCTTTTTTTTTACTGATATTCGGCACTTTTTCAGCACAAGTTTCTTGTCCTCTATATTACAAATGTGAGAACACATGATTTTTTTATTATTATATAATTGAATAAAGTGTCCTTGGTGCAGGAGCTGCATTATCATCTAAGTTGATTTCTCATGTTTCATTGAAGATGCAAATAAATAATATTAAATTAGGAAATTTAATTCATTAGCTGGAGAAAACAACGAATTTAAAATTTATAACCGCTAATGCTTGCTCTTGATGATTCTGTAAGTTAGAGTGGGGGAAGCCTATCGCAGATACATTCGTAAATTGCTTCCCCCACAAGCGTTTTCCGTAAAAATGTTATTTGACGCAAATGTTCTAATGTTACGTTTTACACCTATTAACTTGATTAAATTTTTTACAATGTAAATGAAAACTGTGATATGATTATAAATTTTGGTCTCCTCCCTAATCCTGTCTTTCTTCAATTTCAACCATAAATGCTTCACTTCAAAGATTTGCAATGCAAAGACTAAAAATTTAATATGGTTTCCATGTTACAAAAATGAGAGGCTCAACAATAGAAAATAAATTTTTAAATATCTTTTATTAATTATTAAATAATTAATAAATAAAAAAGCGTTATTATTAAATATGATAAGGTATAAATGTTTTAAAATTACAATTATTTTGTTCATTTCTTTTAAACACTAATAATAACGAAGGTCTTGAAATTTTAGATTTTGAACTCTTCCTCCTCACATTTGAGAGATCCACCCATTAACGAAGCCCATCATCTTTTTGTAAAAAGAAGCTTAAATACTAAATTTGCTTTCATTATTTAACGAAATCCGGGCGTTAGAGCGTGTACATAAGTATATATATGTATACACATTCAGACAGGCGTATAATTTTACCGGTCCATATATTTAGTATCTCCCATGAAGGACCGGCAGCTGAACATCCGAATTTTGTGATCTTTCATACTTACTACATGGAGTGTATTTGTGTATTCTGTTTGTTCCCTTGGGCCGAATTCCGACCGCCGTTGCGTTCATTGTCATTGACAGTGGTCAAGATGAATTCCTCTTTGCCCCATTCCCTCTGCTCACAGTAACCCATTTGCCTTCATATCAACTCTTTGCTTTCCTCTTGGCTTCCGACTCCACAGACCTGCGTCTCTACCCCTCTCGGCTTATGTATGCTCAGTGTCCTACCTTTGAGGATATTGGATCACCTTAAGTGAAATATAGTCATGGAAATATATCAAATTCGAGCTTCTTAAGCTAGTTACCTGCTCTCATATTTACTATTCTCCCATAGTATGCCTGTAGGACTATCCTTAATCATACAGTTTGACAAATATCAATGTAAGTAGTAGAGTTTTTAGTCACAAATCGGTAATTGGTTATCCTTAGAGTTCTGAGGCATCATTTTTTTTTTTTTTTTGTCAGGAATTTGATCAATCGTTTGAATATTTAATACTAGAAATTTATGCATGATGTGATGGTATATCAAATATAAATTAAAAAAAAAATCATTAGCTAGGAATCCCTTAACTAATAAATTCCTTAGTTAATGAATATTTCTATTTCAACTTTTCATATCATGTTTCCCTCAATTATTTTATATTTCTTTTATAAATAATTTTTGAGTCTCACTATACTGAGTACTATGCCTCTAGAGCGAAAAGTTTTTAAGTATCACTTGTTATTTCATGTTATTTCTCACATCAATTTGTCTGATGTCGCTCATTGACGAAACCTATGAATTTAATGGAATATAATAAACTTCTTTACGGAAAACACCTATTTCTCAAATTTTTAAGCTTCTATACCGTTGAATTAAAAT
This sequence comes from Oncopeltus fasciatus, assembly GCA_000696205.2. NCBI lineage: Eukaryota > Metazoa > Arthropoda > Insecta > Hemiptera > Lygaeidae > Oncopeltus > Oncopeltus fasciatus. Next base: position 419,374 of record KZ807175.1, on the reverse strand, counting down.
TACCATTTCAGTCAAACCCCCACTCGTATTTGTTTGGGTCAATAAACAATTATGTGTTTATATGTTCACGTAGGCTTCGACGGTCTTCAGATGTATTTACCGTTTCTTCTTCCGGGTTGGACATTGTCAAGTTGTTAATATTTGCCGAGCTTTCGCACTTCATGTGATGGCTTCTTCAGGGCTGAAAAGATAATTCTCTTTGAACAACTTGACACGGTCCAACCCGAAAGAAGAAACGGTAAATTATGTGTTCAGTTTCATTGCCCTAAAATGAATGTAGCTCCAGCTGCAGAGAAAAAAAAAATTATTTTATTCACAATTGAGTTTTGCTCGTGAGATGGCATCGCATTTCCACGATTCCTAAGGTGTCTTCGAGATAAAACCTGCCTGTATATGAGAGCACTTCCTTACTTGTCCCACGGTGTGAGAAGACCCCAAGAGGGCTACTGCTCTAGGGCTGTGCACCCCGTGGGAACAGGGCTCTAGCAGTACCTATTTCTGGTGCCCCACCAGAACTCATACCTCTATAGAGGAGTACGTCTTCGGAGGACACTCGACACCCGCCTATTTCCGGGAGATCAGGTTCAAGGTTCATAGAAGAAGCCGATATCTCACTGTGGTATTTTTAAAGGCGTTCCCCCTTCTCTGGGGATGGTTCTTGCCCACGCAGCCCGGGGTCGTTCCTCGTCTTACTCCTGGTATTCCATCGCAGTTCTCTTTTTGGGCATTATTCACAGTCATTTCTCATTGAATATAACTTATATTCATAAATATTACCATCAGTGAGATTTTATACTTAAAATTAGTTTTATCGGTATTCCATATGTAATCAAGTGGGTATAAGACATTTTTTGTAGAAAAAAAAATTGTTCCTCCTTGTATGTATATATAAAGAAACACCCGCGGCTGCGATGTATATAATAAATAAGAACAGGTGGGAGGAAGAGTTTAGTGAACACACAAAAAGAAAAAATTACAAACAATTAATGAGAGGGATTTACTATTTTTATGGTATTCTACCAGGACACGCTAGATGTCTCATTCAATTCCCTCTACACTAGAGAGAGGCTAACCCACGAGAAAGGCGAGAACTTCGTCTTAAACTCGAAGGAACTGTCATTGTCAAACTATTTGTCGACTCTCGTCATTTACTTTATTTAATTTTTCTTTATAAATATTTTATTTGTTTGTGGTATTTTATCCCACGTAAATTTTAAACAATTAATGAGAGGGAATAGAATAAAAAATCTATCTGTCCCAGATACTAGCCTCTCGCTAGTGTAGAGGGAATTGAATGAGACATCTAGCGCGTCCTGGTAGCATAACTGGTATATGCACCGGCCCGGATAGCAGGAGATCCAGGTTCGATTCCTGACTGGGACAGATAGATTTTTTATTCTATTCCCTCTCATTAATTGTTTAAAATTTACGTGGGATAAAATACCACAACCAAATAAAATATTTAAAAAAAAAAAATACAATGAGTAAAATATTCGAGGAGGCTTCGTCAGCGAAGTTAAAGAGAGACTGGGGCTCTCTCCATTGGAGATAGCCCCAGTCTCTGTTCACTGACGAAGTGCGAGAAGTTTTCTCGAAAATTTTAATCATTGTAATTTTTTTTTTGTGTGTGTTTTCACTACACTTTTTCCCCCACCTGTTCTTATTTATTATCTATTGAGTTTCACCATAAGTAAGATATTACATTGCAATTGTTTCTATAATTTTGAATATATGTGGGTAGTTTAGCTTTATGCAATTGTATATGTATATTTGTAGTATTGTTTCAATTGAGAACCTTGTTGTACACCGTAATAGTAATCGATCATGAAAGTGATTGCTATTGCTCTATCATCTCCACTTATACAGATACGCAATCACTTATCCGGCTTTGAGGAAATAAAATAGTATTGTTAATGAGCATTGCCTAATCGCGACCTTAGCGTCTGAACAGCGCTCCTTGAAAATCTACGATGTTCCACACGAGATAGAATGTAGCGCAGGGCGTCTCTTATCTGTCTTTGAGACACTGTTGCCGATCTCTGGGGGGGAAAAAAAACCTCTATTACCCCTATCTTTGGCTTCTTTATTTAAAATTAATTCAAGTGTGAAATATACCACGCGCCATTAGTACGCAGGGGAATTATTTTTGAAGTACGTTCCCGCTGAGACATTGTTCCCTGTCCTCAATAAGAATAAAACCCTCCAGTGTCTGTGGATTGGGCGTTACGATTGTATTGATGGCATAATACTACAATATAACAATAACAATTTTCATGGGCACATGCGCACTCCACAATCAAGCCTTCCTCCGAGAGCTTGCACAAAAGCCTGCAATAATGACCACGGGAGAGATATCGGAGTGGTGCCGCTGCCGGTGCCGGTGCTCTTGGGGTTGCCCCTCTTTGGATTCTCCCTCTGCTCTTCTGCCGTCCCCTTCCCTCCATTACGGTGAAGGAATTGCCATTTCTCACCGGCATTAAGGCAATAATGACTCTAGTGGTTGATTTGCCATAAATATGAAAAAAAAAAAAAAAAACCAATTTTCATATTCAAGATGGATAGAAATGTCCAATACTGTTTCGATATATACGTATGTATGTTGCCCATTATTGGGGATAAGATGAGTATGAAATAATCGAAAAACATTTGAGATTTACAAACAATTAATGAGAGGGAATAGAATAAAAAAATGTATCTGTCCCAGCCAGGAATCGAACCTGGATTTTTTAAAATTACATTCCCTCTCATTAATTGTTTAAAATTTACGTGGGATAAAAAACCACAACCAAATAAAATATTTATAAATTTGAGATTTCCCTTTGATAAATGATAAATTTAATTTTAACCCTCAAAAAATATATGATGTATTTGAAAAAGAACGCGTTCTCGCTGAATTTAATCGGGATTACAATATTATTACGTCAAATTTGGAAAGAGGAATAAAGTATTCGGTTGGAACATTGCGAAATAGATTTTGGTCAATTGAAAGTCCTTCACGTAGGAGCTGCGTAATTTCCCATAATTAATTAATTGCGGGCTTAAACAAGAGTAAATGACGTTGTTTGATATTCCTAGCTCGAGGAGGCAGTGGTTAAAAGTTGATCATTAAGGTTGGATCTAGATGTTTCTAGGGGGAGAATAGTGGAAGGGTTTATCATTAAAAGTTGCTTTATTAAACTTTTTTTTTTTTTTTTTTTTTTTTTTTTTTTTTTTTTTTTTTTTTTAAAGAAAGAATTTTAATGTAATTGTTAAAAAAAATAAATTTTACACTTATACCTTTGTGTGAATTTTTCTCATAACTCAAACAATATCAAAGTTATTCACGACTATTTAATTAGGCTTCCTCTAAATGCTCATTCTCATTGTTTTTAATTTCAAAACTATTTTTAAGGGTTGTTATTAGAATTGAAATTTTTTTTTATATTTTAAAAGTAAGAGGCCAGTCCAACAGTTTTAGTTATATTATTAAATATTTTTCGTGGCATGTTAATATGCCTTTCGTTATAACGTCTTATAATATAAATATTGCAAAATTATATTTTGAACTTATTGACGTCTATAATTTTTTTTTTCATAACTCGATGAATGATGAAGACATTGGCAAATTTTTAATTTTTTTTTTTTTTTTTTTCTAAAGCCCCTCTTTTATACAAACAATTTATGCCGATAATATCAATATTTTACGAGAATATTACCTAATTTCTTTGTTTTGAAATTTCGGACTAATATTTGAATAGACTTGTTTTTAGTTGTTGATCAGAAGTCGCGCATAGAACCAATTTATTAGCTTGATTTCCTCTAGAAAATGTGTAAACGAGCGTTACAGGTCATTACGTCTTTGTAAGGAGTAGTCAAGTTTGTAATTAAGGTATCTGGAAAAGATACTCTACCTCTGAAGTACTTCATTAATTTTCATGTCTTATTTAAAAAAAAAAATCCCCTAAAATAAGGCTTCTTATTTCACATTAACAAACCACGACCGTTTTGTTTCTCTTATATTAAAATGTAAATTAAAATTCTTGTCATTGGAAGAACTGCTCCTTGTACAACTGTGTGAACAGGAAATGTGTTATACTTCTTAAGCAAATTACCTTAGCTGAACTTAAGCAAGGAAGATATAAATATATTTTCTTACGTCCGAAGAATTGGTTTGCTTAAAAATATTTTACTCTCTTTTTTAAAATTTCCTTTTATATATACTAGGAAGAGGTTTCTTCTTAAAGACTATGTCTGTCAAAGCTTCTCCAGTGCCGTTGTTAGTGTCAATGGCTATCTTGGGGAACTGATAAATAATTTTAATTACTAATGAACAATACTTATTCGGTTGTATAGATACTACAACAAACATCATTTTGATCGATCTTTCGATGTACAGAAGGTTTATTATTAGTTCTCCTACTTGTGTTTTATATATTTATTTTGCTTTCCTGTGAACAAACTTTGAGTCACATGGGTGAAGCTATCTATAAATATTCACCCTGTTCTGGATAGACTTTTGTACTTAAAATTAATATTATTAGATGATTTTAGTTGGGGTTCGTTCAAGCAAGATCACTATCATGGAAATATGAACTTAGACAAAGGACGTTCTCTCTCGTCTTCATGATAGCCCTAAACGTCGGCAGATAATTTTAAAAAATACATTTTTTTTTAAATTTGTATTTTTTAAATCTTCCTTGACCGAACCCCAACTAAAATTATCTAATAATAATATCTACGGTAAAAAAAAACTCTCCTTTTAAAATTATTATATCTATTTCTATAATGTGGTCGAACCCACTTCAGCAATGACAACTTTCATCTGTATTAATAAATTATAATAATTTTAAATAAATTGGTTTAGTTATTATGAAATTATTTTTGATACTTTAAGAATTGAAATATTTTGCATTCGAATATTTCAAGTATATGTCAAAATCTGTTGCAGTATTAGAATCTAACATCTGATGTTCTTCACTTACCTTATAAGTTAGGGCTTGGAAACACTTCAACACTTTTCTCTATGAGAGTGGTCAGGTGTTAAAATAAATAATTTTATATAAAAAGTATAGGATTGAGAAAGATTCGGCTGAAGAAATGAAGCCATGTTGAATTGTACTTTGCATTTACAGATAAATAAAAGTTTTTATAGAACTTAGTTGCTCAATAACGTTAGTAATTTTATTGAATAATAATTTGAATGAAATGACTTCAATTGTGGTATTTGATCTCACGTTAAATGTTAAATAAAAGGGCCGGGAGTAGAAGAGATTATCTAGCTGATCTCGGTGGTGTAGTGGCCTGCATACTAAGCAGGTTCGAGTCCAGGCTGAGGTTCTAAGATTTTATTTCTTTTAACTCCCTTGCATTTCTTGTTAGTAATTGTAGCTCGATTATTGTGAACCTGGTGAATATGTCTTATGCCTACAAAGTTGTTTTTGGTATGTTTTTAATTAAGTCACATTTGTAAGTGATAATATTTTTAAAAAATGCAAGTAATAGTTAATGAAATATTATACATTATAACTTGGCATGAGTATCTGTGGGTTTGCTTCGGTGGTGGAGGGAGGTGCACAGTGTTTGCATGTGTTTTAAATCTAGTTTTGGTAAAAAGGGAGCCATTTTGATGTTTTAATCATAGCAAGTCCTTAATATAATATAACGACCTGATAGGGCATCAAGACTTATAGGATTGTTAAGAATTACTGGTTAATTCTGGGTTAATTAGAAAAAAAATAAGTAAGGACCGTTGAGAATTAATAAGGAAAGGCGTTTCCTGTGCGAGTAGAATTAGCCCTAATGGGACCAGCTGAGCGTGGCAAGCCCGCACGTACTGTCGGCTGCAGCTTCAGACTCCTGCACCCCGCCGCTGAAGACTTGGAGTCAGTGGATCGCTCTTTCCTCCCTTGGCTGGGGTGAAGCGTTGGGGAGTGTTGGGAGAGAGGTACGGCTACCTCTCACGGGTACAGCTGCAGGTATCCAGGTCCCAAAAACCCCTCCTACCGATCTCCTCATTAGTGGTCCTTTCTTTACCAAATTCCTGGGTGGAGAATTTGTTGGCATTCCGTCGAGGTACATAAGAAAAAAAAAAAGAAAAAAGTGTATTTTTTATTATTTGCTGTTTACATTTTAAGCCATCTTCAGGGCTATCATGAAGATGAGAGAGGACGTCCTGTCCCTAAGTTCATATTTCCATGACTGAAAATGGAAATGTCACATTCACATTTTTAGTCATGGAAATGTGAACTTAGGGACAGGACGTCCTCTCTCATCTTCATGATAGCCCTGAAGATGGCTTACAATGTAAGCCGAAACGTTGNATTCCCTCTCATTAATTGTTTAATTTTTATATTTTATTCTCTATTATCTGGTACTATTATACCTTTATTAATTGATTTTGAATATGATTAATGTATACTTAATGATTTTCTTTTTAATTTTATTTATTTTAATCATCCATTAAATCTATAATAAAGAAAAGAAAAGGAGATTGAAGTTATGTACTTTTTACTACTGTGACATTAATATTTCCTTCGACGAAACCATATGGCCGTAGCACATCTGGAAGGGTTTGGGGAGGCAATACGTTCGGATTTAAGACGTGACAAATGTTAAATGACACATGCAAGTGTCTAGTACATGTGTGGCATTCCACCCGCTTCGAACATATCACCTTGACGTGATCTTTTTCAAGGAAGGATTTGTCGTTGGCTATCAGTATGCTGTGAGCACAGTTCTTTCCGGTGCTAAGTAAACAAAAGTTTTGTATCCATTAGGTAAGTTATCTTACAAAATCTTTTTGTTTGTTTTTGGAAGCGCTTAATTGAGAGAACACAAAATTGTCCGATGAAAGGCCAAAATATAGAAAACACATTTTTTTTTTTAATTAGTGGAAACAGTTGAATTTAAACAGTAAGTGTTGAATGACAACTTACTTCATTGATATTTAGTAAAAATTCTAGAGAAAACTTAATATGCCCCGTTTTTATTTGTATGAGATTACACTATAGTGATAGGCTGAGCCTTGAAAATACTAATGTATTAATAAATTAATAAAAGATCGGAACCAGTTCGCTCCTACTCCATGAAAGTCAAAGGAATGGATATTTTAGCTGACAAAAAAAAATTGGCTTCTTACGGCAATTATCACTTTTTTTCTTTTTAACAAATTTCCTTTAGGTAAATCAAACTATTTTTTGCGATAACAATATGAGACGACTTTCAGGAAATATTCTTCAGTATAGAAGAAATTTAAAATATGGTCTACTCCAAGCATGCCTTTCCATGTGTTGTTTGTGAGTGGGCGCACATATGTGTTTGTCTTATTAAGTACTGTTTTATATCATACAAGCCAAATTTTTAGAAAATTCCGGGTTTCGAACAACTTTCCATATGAAATTAAAATACTTTTTTATGGCTGAAATGAAAGTGAAAAGTAATATGTTCAAATGGAGAGTTTATTATACCTTAGATAATATTATAAGGTATTTTTTTATGCGGTGGGGGGGGGGGGTCGGTCTAGGTAGATAAAAAAAAAATACAAATTAAAAAATCAGCATTTTAAAAATATCTGCTAACGTTTGGGCTTACATCGTAAGCCGAAACGTTGGCAGATAATCCTTTATTAAAAAATACATTTTTTAAATTTGTGTTTTTTTTTTTGGATCTACCTTGACCGAACCCCAACTAAAATCACTTAGAATAATATCTACGGTCAACAAACTCTCCTTTTGAACATTTCTTTATATTGTATTTTCTTGGATCAACCTTGACCGAACCCCATGAAATTCTCTACTAATAATCCCCATTGCCAATGACTCTCCATTTAAATTTTACCAAATTAAAAAAAAAAAATGATTTCTGGGCTTTCTCGCATCAATTTCAAATGACTCGGCGTTCTGGCCGTTACGCCCGTTCTTATCCATAGAACTGCAGAACTTTACTTATCCATCTCGGTTCGTGCTTTATTGCGAATATAATCCTTGTCATATTAAATTTATGGAGTTCATCCCTTCTTAGACGGCTCTCATTTCAGCAGATTTCACTTCAGGAATATGTATTCACACGTTTACGAAACCTCTTGTCTAGGATATCAGATTGGCAGTGATACTACAATTAGTATAGTGATTTCTGATACTGTCGTTCTGCGTAAGTTTTATCTTTTCCGGAGCACGATAAAGGAGTTATTCTCTTAGGCCGGAAAAAGTTAATCTGCCACAATTCCGAAAACCTTTCCTTCCTTATCTTCCGTTATCTCTTGGTAGCTTCTTGACTCGAGAGGTCCTATTTACTTTAACGGCCTTTATCTAGTGTCCTTTCAACTCCTTTCAATACAACTCCTCGTGACTGTAAGAGAACGTGTATTCGAATTTATTATTACTCTTCATTCACTGTTACAGTAGCTGACCAATGCGGTACAAAAAAAAATAGAGGCTACAGAAACAGTTAAAATTCACTGCTAAAAATATACAGAATACATTTTTATGTTAATAAAAAAGACCGAAATTACAAGGGCAGCTCATTAATACAATTTTTTTTATTTAAACATCAATGATTTTTTGTGGATGGAAAACAAAACAAAAAAACATTTTTATTAAACTATATTAGACAAGTGAATATTTTAAAGAATAACTTTTTTTAAATTTATTATTCTAACTCTCTTGAAATTTTGAAATATGTACCAATTTCCCTTTCACAATTTTGATGATTCAGTATGAGGACTTTAACACATATTCTGATAGAAACAGCACCAGATACGGTATACCTTGGGAAATCATGCTTATGGTAGATGGAAAGCAGAATTTAATATAAATTGTTTCTTGTTTTCCTTCTAGAGGCGAAGTAGAACCCATTAGAGGAAGAAAGAGAAGCCATCCAGTGCTGTGTTCTGCCCGAGTAAGAGAGAATTGTGGATGGACTTGCGACTCGACTCAAGGATTAATACATCTAGTGGAAATGGAGTATTGCACACGGGGCCACTATTAGCCTATCTGTTAACTCCAAAAAATTGAGTTTTTCAATTTAATTTAAATTGAAAATTGTAATCTCGGCATTTTCATTCTCAGAAACTTGAAGAAGAAGTTTTAACATTAAATAAATTTTATTGTCCCCAGTTAATATGAAATTAATTATTTGATGAGCTAAACATTATATACATCGATAATTAATATTTACTGTCGTTATTTAACAAAATTAAATTTGTCAATAATTTAAGAAATCTTATGTTGATTTACGAACACCATTCATTAACACTATTATTCTGAGAAGCAAAAGCCCTTTTATACCAACTGTGTGTTAAAAGTTAAAATTGGCTTAAATTCCGAATTTTGTTTTATTATTTTTAAATAATTACTATTGAATACTTACGGTCAAATATATATACATATGAACTGAATATATGCAAAATTAATTTTTCGAAAGTTAATTTATTCTGAAAAATTTTACGTTAGCACTTAAAGTTTTAGTTTCCCCTTCATATTAAGTATGGTAGCAAGGCCAAGCCCCCCTCCACCTTCTACTATATTTTCCCTACAGATTGCCTAATTCCTCCCCCATAGACATTATTTTTACCTTCCCTGTCGTTTTAGGTTTTTTTTTTTTTTTTTTACTTTCATTTGTAACCTCTTCAATGAAATCTGCGTAGTTTTAGCAGCTCCTGCGTGTTAGACTTCTCTTTTGTGTTTGTTTAGGGAGGAAATTAACCGTTATATGGTACTTATAGGATTTGGAATGTTCAAATAGAAATCCATTACACCATTCATAAACTGCGGTACTGAGAAATTCGCTTAGCTTACGCAGGCTCTTGCATGACAGTCTTTTTATAATTGTGATTTTTATTTTGTACCTTTGAAAGCCTATGAACAATTTTTCTTTCCATTTCTTAAAACTTAAACCTTAATTTTTATAAATATTAATTTCGTTGTGGTATATTATCCCATGTAAATTTTAAACAATTAATGTGAGGGAATAGAATAAAAAAAATCGAATTGTCCCAGCCAGGAATCGAACCTGGATCTCCTGCTTTCCGGGCCGGTATGATTCCATTACACCACCGGGACGAGCTAGATAACTAATTAAATTCCCAACACACTAGCGAGAGCCTAAACTCCTAAAAAGACGAATACATCGTCTTATGCTCGAAGGAGCTGATATTATCTAGCTATATATCGACTCTCGTTATTAACTTTTTTTTAGTATATGTACCGCCGAAGCGAGTACATATTAACTTTTTTAATTTTCATTTATAAATATTAATTTATTTGTGGTTTATTATCCCACGTAAATTTTAAACAATAAATGAGAGGAAATAGAATAAAAAAATCTATCTGTCCCAGCCAGGATTCGAACCTGGATCTCCTGCTTTACGGGCCAGTATGATTCCATTACGCCACCGGGACGTGCGTAAATAACTTCTAGTGTGCTGGGAATTTAATAAGTTATCTAGCTCGTCCCGGTGGTGTAATGAAATCATACCGGCCCGGAAAGCTGGAGATCCAGGTTCGAGTCCTGGCTAGGACGGATAGATTTTTTTATTCTATTCCCTCTCATTAATTGTTTAATTTTTATATTTTATTCTCTATTATCTGGTACTATTATACCTTTATTAATTGATTTTGAATATGATTAATGTATACTTAATGATTTTCTTTTTAATTTTATTTATTTTAATCATCCATTAAATCTATAATAAAGAAAAGAAAAGGAGATTGAAGTTATGTACTTTTTACTACTGTGACATTAATATTTCCTTCGACGAAACCATATGGCCGTAGCACATCTGGAAGGGTTTGGGGAGGCAATACGTTCGGATTTAAGACGTGACAAATGTTAAATGACACATGCAAGTGTCTAGTACATGTGTGGCATTCCACCCGCTTCGAACATATCACCTTGACGTGATCTTTTTCAAGGAAGGATTTGTCGTTGGCTATCAGTATGCTGTGAGCACAGTTCTTTCCGGTGCTAAGTAAACAAAAGTTTTGTATCCATTAGGTAAGTTATCTTACAAAATCTTTTTGTTTGTTTTTGGAAGCGCTTAATTGAGAGAACACAAAATTGTCCGATGAAAGGCCAAAATATAGAAAACACATTTTTTTTTTTAATTAGTGGAAACAGTTGAATTTAAACAGTAAGTGTTGAATGACAACTTACTTCATTGATATTTAGTAAAAATTCTAGAGAAAACTTAATATGCCCCGTTTTTATTTGTATGAGATTACACTATAGTGATAGGCTGAGCCTTGAAAATACTAATGTATTAATAAATTAATAAAAGATCGGAACCAGTTCGCTCCTACTCCATGAAAGTCAAAGGAATGGATATTTTAGCTGACAAAAAAAAATTGGCTTCTTACGGCAATTATCACTTTTTTTCTTTTTAACAAATTTCCTTTAGGTAAATCAAACTATTTTTTGCGATAACAATATGAGACGACTTTCAGGAAATATTCTTCAGTATAGAAGAAATTTAAAATATGGTCTACTCCAAGCATGCCTTTCCATGTGTTGTTTGTGAGTGGGCGCACATATGTGTTTGTCTTATTAAGTACTGTTTTATATCATACAAGCCAAATTTTTAGAAAATTCCGGGTTTCGAACAACTTTCCATATGAAATTAAAATACTTTTTTATGGCTGAAATGAAAGTGAAAAGTAATATGTTCAAATGGAGAGTTTATTATACCTTAGATAATATTATAAGGTATTTTTTTATGCGGTGGGGGGGGGGGGTCGGTCTAGGTAGATAAAAAAAAAATACAAATTAAAAAATCAGCATTTTAAAAATATCTGCTAACGTTTGGGCTTACATCGTAAGCCGAAACGTTGGCAGATAATCCTTTATTAAAAAATACATTTTTTAAATTTGTGTTTTTTGGATCTACCTTGACCGAACCCCAACTAAAATCATCTTAGAANAAAAAGAAAAACCTTTAATGAAAAGTAATACTTTTTTCATCTCTATTTTATATTGGTTTATGAAGTAATTTCCTAACTCGATGAAATGAGGTATGAGGTGCCCCCACCCCTCTTTTTAAAAAGTAAATTTACTGAAGTTTGATATTTTAGCTTTTCATCAAACTATCAGTAGAGTTCAGCACATGTATATTTAAGTTTGTGTGTTTGCTCAATATGTTTGTAAAATCTTTTAAGAAAATATGCAAAAAATATATAATATTAAGAAAGAACAATAATAGACAATTTTGAGTGGAATTAAAATGGTAGACAACTTTTAAAATCTATTACTTAAAAGAAAATTAATAATAATTATACTGTTTATAATAATCATTAAAACAAATTATATGCTTTTGTATTCATGAGAATACAGTTTGGCTCTGGGCTGATGGTATAACGCCAAATCCTATTTTTCTTGTCAGATGTCATTGGAATGTTAAAAAGTTGTATGAAAAGAAAAACTTATCTAATCTATCTGTTTGCTGTCTTCTGATTCCAGTAGAGTTCTGGCTAGCCCCAGAACATACCGCTAGGCCAACCTATAAGTGCCCTTACATTAGTTGTGGTGGACCTTGTTTACATTCTAATGGAATTTTTCCTTTCATACTTTAATGAATTGGTACTTATTTTAAAAATCAGTCTGAAAAGTAAGACTTTTTAAGTAAAAAAATGAGTTGTGTTTATAAATATTTTATTTGGTTATCTGGTATTTTATCCCACGTAAATTTTAAACAATTAATGAGAGGGAATAGAATTATGTAGAGGGAATTGAATGAGATAACTAGCGCGTCCTGGTAGCATAACTGGTAAATGCACCGGCCATTAATTCCCTCTCATTAATTGTTTAAAATTTATGAGTTGTGTTTATTTTAATAAAATAGATTCTTGTTGAATGGAAGTAAAATCGGGGGTGGAATTCGAATTCGTCGGATTCCAAGTTGTAGGATATACCTTTTATTTGGCGAAACTTATCATCTGAGGGAAAGTATTTTGACAGTTCTCCACTGTTTTATTTGTCAATATTGGAAAATATCTGTTGATCAGGCTGCAGTATATTTACTTATTTAAAATAGGGACGGGGAGATGGCTGTCGACCCACGGGGAGGCTGCCTCCCGGAGCGCGGGCCCACTGCCAGCCAGGTGACACGGTCCCATCTAGGCCGCCCTCACTCTAATACCAGATATAATTATAAAAAGGGGTTAGCCACCCCACATTACCTTTGTGTGCGAGTGTCTGTGTATTTGTGGACAGGTCTCTGTCACCTTCCAACTCCCATCCTTACCGGGCTCATCCTTTCCTTGAGGGTCCGAACTATATTTGAGGAGCTATGTTGTTATTTATTTTCCCCGCTCTGAAAGTAAATAAACATCCCGATGGGCTACAGTACCCAGTCGAGGTTCAAATGAAATTTTGCGCAAATGGTAGATATCTATGTATAAAGTAATGAACCCTTATGATTTCAAAATACACGCATGATTTGCGAAATTTTGACACTGGACTAATCTCTTTTAATGGGCTGTCCCTTTCATCTGGAGTGTGTGAGAGAGTATAGACCTTACTAGTCGCCATGAGACTTGAAACAGGGAAAAACACAGAAGTAATGGAAACCTTTGTATAGAACGTTTTACTTCTGGAAATGAATTCATAATAAAATGTAAAATTTATTTTAAGAACCAACAATTTGTGCAAATGAAAACAATAACATAGAAATATTGATAAGTAAATACCAACACACAACTCTTTTTTTCTCTCTTTCTCATACACACATATATTAAGGTCTTTTAGTACCTCGTACAAAATGTATAATAAACTACAGCCTAGGCTGATGTTTCTATTTTCTTGCCAACAGGGCTAATGTATGCAGAAAAATATTAATTATTCTGCTACAAACGAGCTGTTAGATTCAATTTATATAATTTTAAATGTTTATAAGTAGAGAAATTAAATGTAACTTGCATAATACTCCGTTATGTGATAGTTTATTTCTAATTGTTTTTTTTTAATACAATGGCTGTTATGAATTGTTTTAACTCACCAAGAATGCTCAAGTTTTACAATATAAATACAAACTATTACTTAAGAATGTCTTTATATATNGATGATTTTAGTTGGGGTTCGGTCAAGGTAGATCCAAGAAAATACATATATATATGTATATATTGTTACTAAGTAAGAGTTGTTATCTATTATACAATTAAAGATAACAACTATTACTTACAGCCATTTTAGTACGATAAATAATAACTCCGTATGACTAAAGCATTAAGAATTACCACAAAAATATATTTATCACTGAACTGTCGCAATTAGTTTATGTCTTATTTCAAACTCTTGACCGAAGGTCTAGAATGTTCTATTTACTTGCGGAGGTCCAGGCCGGTCCCGAATGGTCCAGAACTTCTCTTGTTGGGTCTAGAGGTGTAGACTCTCCTCTGTCGTGTCACTATTCACTCCTTAATACTGGTCTGGCCCAAAACAGGTCTTGGCTGCTGGAAAAGGTTAAAAGGGTCGTCCATACTTGCTGCCGTCGAATTAGCCTTCCTGGGGTTGAAGACGCTAACTATGACAGTGATCCTTCTTGTCCAATATCTTAAACCTTCCAGTCCAAGTTGTCATACCCGTCGCCCAGCTTATGAATTGCAAGTTTGGTGACGTTCAAATGACGAATTTTTGTCTGCAGATCGAAGAGGCCCCAACTCTTCTGACGTGAAGAATCCTTGGTCACCTGGTAGAACAGATGTTGTCCTTCCTACTCTAGACCCTACTAGACTCCAATTCCTTCTTACTTCTGTGGACCCTCACAATTCCTCTGAAAGTCCTCAGGTCCTCGGCCATTCAATATACCAGTGCTTAGTCCTTCTGCAGAGAGATGTCTTTGTCGATGGTCTGGATGGTCACGGAAGAAATTAGTTCTATAAGTCCGGGTCAAAGGACCATTTACTGCCGTTTTCCTTTCTGATCAAATTTCTAATCTGCTGGTTCATAATCTCATATTATATGGCGCTAATAGATTGGAATCGGTTGGAATGTTGCCACAACTTTCTAAACATCCATGGCTCAGGACAAGCTTTTATTTATAGATAGATTATTATGGGCGGGATTTGAAGTGTCTGGATTACGAGTCCGAATGGATCTCCTGAGCAACCTTGGAGCCCCCGATTATTATTATCAGGGGCTTCCCATGAGTTCTAAAGTTTGAGGAAGTATCCTCGACACTTCGTGGATTATGGAGCCATACCAAATCCACAGATTGGAAGCGTTCTTTTCCACTTTGATGTCGCAGCGGAAAAGGACTTTTTATTAGCCTCGAAGATTTTGTTTCGACCCTTTTCAGGAATTGCCCGTCATTTTGCAACAGGATGCCTCTGTATTTTCTGTGTCGCAGGATGACTTCTTCGTTGCCCAGAAGAAGCCTACCTCTTGCTAAATCGAGCTTGAGATTGTGTCCCATCAACAAATCCATGCCTAAAATAACATCTTCGTTTATGTCAGCCACTAGTGACCTGTGCACTAGTTCTCGTCCGCCAGTAACGAAGGTGGTAACTGTTTCCCTATAGACATCTACTGGTTGCACGGTTCACAGTTTTCAATTGGTTGGAGGAATATTCTCAGCATGTGAGACACCTTTTTAAGAATCGTCATGGTTGCTCCCGTGTCCAGATGAAAAGTTTGACGCTTGTCATCCACGTAGATGCTGTTCCAAAAACTTCATAATGATATAACCACTACACTCGTTATGGGGCTTCCGCATCTCGGGTCGACACTTCTCCCTTCCTTTCAACCTTCCATAGTTTTCCGATCTTTTTTTTCTTTTTTTTTTTTTTTTACAATTGCGACTTTACATTCCTTGGATGTCCTATCTGTCCGCAGTTCCAGCAGCGTATCTCTCTCTAACGCTTTTTAATCCAAGACACTCTTCAATATGTCTGTAATACTGGGGAGTGTTAGGTTAGACCTTCGCCGCCGGAATTCTGCTCTGTGTCAGTGCATTGCTATGGGTCTTTGATCGGGCCAGCTTTATTGCCTGCTGGGTCTCAGGCTCCCGCAGTCCATTCGGGAATTCATTCACCGGCAGACTTGCGCACACAGGGTAAGCGTTCTGTATCAGCCGGGCGATATCAGCGTCGAATTCCTACAGCGGCTCGTTGGATTTCTGTACCCTTTTCGTGAGTTGTTCGAGGTACAATTGGTTCATGTGTCGGTGACCTAACCGCATCTCCAACCTCTTCATCGGTTCTTTGAAATTGCACCGCTCTGCCATAACGACTATCCGTTCAGCAGTCTCGAAGAGCGTCTTGATATCCTAACTGGGCATCTTTTCGTCGAAGAACGGAATCACGTTGAACGCTGGAGTCGTCAAAACAGCGGCAAGCTGACAAAAGTCATGAAGTGGGTTCTCTAGGGTAGTAGAAATTTCCTAGACATCTTGTTTTATAAAACAGTAAATTTATTCACTTAAACATTAGAATTTTCCAAAAAAGGTTGTTCATTTTCTGGAATATTATATTTTTCAGAAGTCTTATTTTCTCAAACAGTTAATTTATTTTCTAAATTATTAGAATTTTCAGAGAACTTATTTTCGAAAACAGTCGATAACTTACTTTTTAGAAAAGTGGATAATTTATTTAACTTTGTTTCGAAAAGAAATCTGGATCTTCTCCTTCATCTATTAATCGATAATGCGTTGTTTATTGTATTGACTTTCATCCAGATCGCGTTCCTCTTTTTAAATCAACGAATTTGTTATTTTTAGGAATCATTTTATTAATTAAACAATAAGAATTCTTAAAAATTAATGTAAAAAGAGTTAATCCTAAGTCTGACACCAAATTTTTACGGTCTACTGGTGAATATATTGACTACCTATACAAATACAATATTTCTGATTTATTAACAAATACAAATGCTTACTGATAAAAATCTTCTACTAAGGGCAGTCCCTTATATCTGTTATACAATTAAAGATTACAACTATTACTTACAATGATAAACAATAAGTCCTTATCTCACTAAGAATTATCAGCACAATATATTTATCTCTGAACTGTTACAATTAGTTTATCACTTCGCGGGAACTCCCTCGAGACGCGGGCGTGCTACTTGCATAGAAACCTCGGGGGAGGCACAGAATGGCCTTCATTTCTGTTGAGGTCCCGACTGTAATGTAATAATATGTATATAATCATATATGGTCCATATATTTAGCTTCTCTAATGAATGATCATAAAAGATCTGTTGAAACGAAAGTCATCGTGTCAAAGTGGTAAACTTGTTTTTATGAGAAATCTTCTAAAATAATATAATCTTAATTTTATGAACTCTACGAGTGGTGGATTTGTCTTATCAGAAATTCCGAGATATTTACTGTTTATAATGTTGATATAAGTTTTTTTTTTGTTGTCTCTATCCGTTTTATTTTATGCATTTTCAGGAGATCTCCCAAAATAAAAACTAATTCAGTATAAAAGTTTTATTTTTTTATTAGATGTTTTTAGTTGGGGTTCGGTCAAGGTAGATCCAAGAAAATACAAATTTGAAAAAATCTATTTTTTAAAAAGATTATCTGCCAACGTTTCCGCCTACATTGTAAGCCATCTTCAGGGTTATCATGAAGACGAGAGAGGATATATGAGTAGTCATGGAAATGTAAACTTAGGGACAGGACGTCCTCTCTCGTCTTTATGATAGGCAGCCCTGAAGATGGCTTACAATGTAAGCCGAAACGTTGGCAGATAATCCTTTATTAAAAAATACATTTTTTAAATTTGTGTTTTTTGGATCTACCTTGACCGAACCCCAACTAAAATCATCTTAGA
>KZ807175.1:369413-388043 GCA_000696205.2 Oncopeltus fasciatus | reverse complement strand
GTGTGTGTGTGTGTGTGTGTGTGTGTGTGTGTGTGTGTGTGTGTGTGTGTGTGTGTGACTTAAGAGAATCTTGGGCTTAAATGAAGCTAATAACCTACTTTTGGTCAGATCTCACTTTATTATGGTTAAAACTGGCGGATGTTATTTATTTATTTTGTGGTTTAGAGGCGCTCAACGACCATGGTTATCAGCGATTTATTTATTTTAATAATAATGCTAAAATGATTTCTTTTTGAAAAATCAAGATAGGAAGAATCCGAAAAATATTTAAACCTGTAAAATAAGTCAATAGACTATAGTCTACCAATAGTCATATTGAAGTCACGATGAGAATTACATTTTCGGCATCGTGTATACTCCGGTTTCTCATATTCATTTTAATATGGTGCAGTTAAAATTTATGAGAGAAATTTAATTGAATACAATGGACTCTACATGAATACAGTTTTTATAGTTAGGGCAGAGCCAGTCCAGCTAATTGTGATCACACATTTTACCTTTAGTGATATAAGCCTCAGACCACTTGCTCAGGTGAATATTCAACTCGAAGTAGCTGAAACCCGTTTTTACAATATTTTCAGGATATACACTTATTTTTTTTAAATAAAACGAAGTTTCCTAGAAGAGGGGACAAAATGTGGTTATCCTGCTCTCTTCCCATAATATTCAAATAATTTTTTGGTCATAAAAAAAAACTTTAAAATTCGATTACAAAAGAATTTTTTTTCTATATATAACTCTTTAATAAAAACAAAAATTATTCTGTACATTTTCTGTACAATGTAATTTTTGATGGGGTACATTGTTGTCCTTGCTCGTCTATCCCGGGACTTAACCCGTCCTCAGAGAGGAGCCCAGGTTAACCCACGATAGTCTATCTGGCACCCATCTTCTCCTTATCCTAGGATAAGAAGGAGACTAGGTAGAGAGTCAAGGAGTGAGTGAAAAATGCCTGTGCATTCACTCCCTTGATATTTTAACTAAACTGGTTAAAGTAGGAGGTCCCTTGGCCAGCTCCTCTTGAGGCGTCGGGGAGAGTTGTCGGGATGAAAATAATTATTCCATTTTAGGTTATAACCATGTTCTACCAGGCGTACTTTCCAGAAATAATAGAACTTCAATCAACGTTGTGTCGTAAATCTATGGGCTTTGAAGTTAGGTTGATGGATGTAACAGAATTTATTTTCAGAGAGCTCTATAATAATTTTGAACGCGAATAACTACATTTTCTTTACAAGATAATTAATCAATATTGTTAAATAAACCCCATATTAATAAAGTTGAGGTAAATATTTCTTTAAATATCCAAAAATGCTCTAAAAACAAAACTACTGCAGAAGAAAGGTAGCAATATGGTTTCCATTATTTTTATAACGTACCTGCTACAAAGCAAATAGATTTTTTAGATATATATTTATTTTCACATAGTATAATAGTTAATACCTGATAATAAACCAATAACTTATTTAAAATAACTGGGTTAACAAATTAATTTTTCAAAAGGAGAGTTTGTTGACCGTAGATATTACTCTAAGACGATTTTTGTTGGGGTTCGGTCAAGGTAGATCCAAAAAAAAAAATTAAAAAAAAAAGTCTAATTAAAAAAAAATATTATCGGCCGACGTTTCGGCTTACATTGTAAGCCATCTATAGGGCTATCATGAGGACAAGAGGGGAAATGTGAACTTAGGGACAGGACGTCCACTCTCGTCTTCATGATAGCCCTGAAGATGGCTTACAATATAAGCCGAAACGTTGGCAGATAACCCTTTATTAAAAAATACATTTTTTAAATTTGTGTTTTTTGGATCTACCTTGACCGAACCCCAACTAAAATCATCTTACAATTAGGGATAGGACATCCACTCTCGTCTTCATGATAGCCCTGAAGATGGCTAACAATGTAAGCCGAAAGTTCGGCAAATAATTTTTTTTTATTACACATTTTTAAAATTTTATTTTTTGGATCTACCTTGACCGAACCCCAACAAAAATCATCTAATGATAATACCTACGGTCAAAAAACTCTCCATTCTAATGAAATTTTATTTAATTTGAATGCACAACTTTTTTAATCTTTAATATCGAGGAGGTTAGTAATATCCTTATATATATCGCTATCGCAGTGAATTTTGAACCCTAGGCTTGAAAGCACATAAAACTATGAGGAGGTCCGTGATTCTAGATGAAAGTACGCGCAAGGCAGCAACCTTTTGTGGATGCAGTTGACCGTGTGATGATTAAACAAATTTTTTTCAGGCTTCTGCCTTCAGGGGTTAGAAGAAATAAACGACTCATCATAAATGAGGAATGTTCATTTTACAATCAAAACTTGTGACGATTTGAAATGTCTAATTTTGTTAGCTCTTTGCAGCAAGAAATTCCAAGTCCAAAACTAAAGATGTGAAGGTTGTTCTTCTCCCCCCCCCCCCTCAATTGATACATTTGCCAATTAAGTTAATTATTTAGAGTTGGAAACTTAAATCTTAAGCTGCATAAAACGATAATATTGGAAATGTGTTTTTAAAATTAACTTGATGTTTCTGAATAGGTTGTGATCCTTTTGGGACATCAGTTATGGAGATGGATTCTTAGTTTGGGTTATCACAACAAAAACAGAACTGGAAGGATTAGGATTTGCCAATATGCTGAGCTGGGTTTTTACGTAATCGCAATCAAAATTTCTTAATACTCCTGAGAAACGGGAAAACTGATATTCAAATCGTCTTTTAATTTTGTATTAACTTTTCCATTAATGAAAATTACTAAAAACAAAGTTTTTTCTCTAATTTCACCTACTCTCATATGTAGAAATTAGAATTAGGAATATCTAGGGTGCCAACGATTTGTTTTAAAAAGTCGACATAAAAAAGATTAAATGACTAATTTAAATAATGATTTTAGTTGTGGTATTAAATCCCACGTTAAATTTTATACAAGAAAATTAAGGTAGTTAGAATTAAAAAAAAAAAAAATGAGAGATTATCTAGCTTGCCTCGGTGGTGTAGTGGTCAGCATAACTGGCCGGAAAGCAGGAGACCTGGGTTCGAGGCAGCGAGATTTTTTTATTCTAATTCTTTATCATCGTTAATAAGTCTACAAATACTTCGTACAAAATATTGTATTAACTTTTCTTTACCCTAGTTACAAAGAACGATATCACGATTGTAATAATTCGTCTTTCTTTCGGACCCCAAGCCTTTTACATCTATATAAACGAAAACCGATTAATTACAACTGTTTACAACAAAAAACCTAAATACCAAATTTGATTCCTTTTTTCAAAAAGAATAGGCACAGTCCTTCTCTAGAAATTATATACTTTAATATTTTTCTTATTATGCATTTATTGTAGAAATGTTATAGACATGTAACATAAAAATATATAAATGTGATAAGATTACAATTTACACCGATTACTGTTATATATTTCATTCACTCTAATAATAATAAAAATATTGACGATTTTTCAATTTAATCATTCCGTAAACCACCTCACCCCCTCAATTGATTTTTTCTTATATTTTTCTCTTCCAATAGTTTGTTAAAAAAATTCTAATATACTGAATTTAGTTATTTTGTTTTTGAAAAATTGCAAAAGCTACTATGTATGTATAGACAATCACATTCACGCTCACAGATTATATATATATATATATAAAGCAATCAAGAACAGGTGGTATATAGAGTGCAATGCACACACAAAAAGAAATTTGACTCATAATTTTTACTTCATTTTACTAATCTAGCTATATTATAGTATTAATTATTTTACTATATACCTTTTCTCTTAATGCATTTCAACTATTTACAGCCATTTAAAAAAAAAATATATCTTATCAAATTCTGAACGAATTTGGTTCGTATTTTATTCATAGTTATCGGTTGTCTTTATGAAGGTGAAGGAATTTTATGAGACGCTTAACATATCTTTAAGCTCTGAGTGACAGAGCGACATAAGCGCAGGAATGTGCAAGCTATGTTTTGCCAACAAATGAAGTCCGTTTAGGACTTGGGTTCGAATCTAACGGGTGGGGCATTGCTTTCATTTCTGCCTGTCCGCCAGATCACAATGGGTCCAGTTACATTTTTTCGAAGTCACCAAATTAAGCAGTCGTGCCGCCCGATTGTCTGACACATGACTGGCGCATATTTTTATAAGTGGCAATTGGATTTTACAAGTAATGCTTTTATGTATGTATATACACGCACACACACACACACACACGCGCGCGTGGGGCGTAGTAATCTAAGAGTTGATCGCCCCTAAACCCGATCCTACCTATCTACCACACACGCGCGCGTGCGTGCGAGTATATACATACATAAAAGCATTACTTGTAAAATCCAATTGCCCACTTATGAATATATATATATATATTTATCTTAGCAATTCTCATTGTAATAGTTGGTAATAAAATTTAAATTGTTTAATATTATCTCCTTAAATTATAAAGCATTATACTCTTTCGTAATACTTCTATTAAATAATAACTGCCTGCAGAACCACGGGTGATTAGAATAGGTTGGATACCTGTAGAAAACCCCTCTCTCCACGACACTAAATTGTTAAATGCGTAGATAAGAAAAAAAAAAAAATTTGCCTAATGAACTTATGCCTGTGAACACGGGCAAGCTCGAATGCATACCCGCAAGTCTTGAGCACCCACTCACCTAAACACACTCACAGAGTTAATTATACGTCCATATTATGCATTTAAAAGGGTAATTGCTCCCCTTTCGTCTGTATTCACGTGAACAGGAGTAAGCCTAAAATGAGGTCATTGGCGTATGACGAAATATTATAATTATGCGTGGGGTATAAATAGATAAATTTAAAAAATATATTTTTGTTAAATTTTATATTGGATTATCTATTACATTTTTAATTAACATTTCCCTATTTCATTAGTTATATAAGTCATTATATGAAGTGTACTTATTATTTTTTTGTAATTGTCTTTTTCTATTTTATTCTGAAAGAAAATTCAATTATAACATTAATATTTAGTTAAATGTCAAATCTTGATCTTTAAGTACTTAATTTCATTTAAAATTTTCTAAGTATTATTTATTTTATGTCTCCTATAGTAATTTTGCTCACCAACAAACTAAGCATTTCTTTAGACGAATTTGATCGATCCACGTCTTATGATTTTAGCCATAAAATTTGGATGACGTATGCTGACATTTTATTATTACTAAGTATAAAAATAATTCTTTCTTCAAAAAAGAAATAACCTAAGGAATTTTAAAATGATGAAATCCTCTGTAATGTTTCCTCTTAGTCCCTCATGAAAGGTCATACCGTTTTACTTATTGTAAACAAAGCCGGTTTTGAATATCAGGTCCTATCTTCTGAGCATTCTCTACTCTGAAGAGGAATGTTAGATTACAAAATAAATGTGGCTTTGTTTACATAAAAGGATTCTGCTGAGAAATACTTTTAAATGAGTCAGATTTCACACGTTAGGATGAAATTTTGCAAATAAATTTTACGCAATGTATGAGGAAAAAAAATTTGTCTGATAAGTGGGTGCCTGACATAGGCTTAATTATTAAATACTTGTAATTGGAATTAGGCATGTAAAATGTGAGTAATTGGATAGAGATATAATTGGACATAATGAGAGTTATTCTGCATGCATAATGTAGGGTACTGTCTGAGGAAACGCCGAGATCTCTTACGACGATAGCACAAATGTATATAAAATATGTACGTTTTATTTTCCCTTCGTCACAACTAACTGATTCCTTATTATGTTTTAGTTTTATACTAAGCAAATGTAAATTTCTTTTATGAAAAAGACTGTTAGGTGTAAATTTACTGAAGCTATTTTGTTCTGACTTGCATTCTGTTACGCTCAAAAGATGCCAATTAGCTGGAGTAAACCAGATGCTGATTTGCCGAGTGTCTCATTAAGCTGCATCAATGAATACATTTTATTATATTTGATGGCTTTTTATAATGAATTGAAATTCTTTCACAGACAAATAGTTAATCTTGGATGACTAGAATTATTCTGCATCTATTGGGGTCAGTCATTTAGTCTGTTCCCTGCTAATGACCAAGCATCCACTTATAGACAAAGTTTTCGATTCTTCATTGATCCCCTTTAGGAAAAGTTAAACAACAACAATCATTAATATCTTTTTTATTGATAGAGTTACAAAAAAATTATATAAAAAAATATAAGTAATCAATTAATGAGAGGGAATAGAATAAAAAAATCTATCTGTCCCAGCCAGGAATCGAAACTGGATCTCCTGCTATCCGGGCCGGCGTGCTTAACCATTGCACCACCAGGACGAGCTAGATATCTTATTAATTTCCCACTACAATAGCGAGAGCCTAACCCACGAGAAAGACGAGAACATCGTCTTAAACTCGAAGGAGCTGACATTGTCAAGCTATTTGTCGACTCTCGTCATTTACTTTTTTTTATTATTCTTTGGTTGTGGTTTATTGTCCCACGTAAATTTTAAACAATTAATGCGAGGTAATAGAATAATCTTCTCTTACCTTAACGCTTCTACAGTCCCGGACCGTCGTCTTCTGGTTTTTTTTGTGATGTCTTGTTGTCAATGTCACTCCATAGTTCGGTTTTACATCTTCACCTTGTGTGGTCCAGCCTGACCTCCCTCAGAACTTCTGGTTCTAGGATTCCTCTCTTAGGAGGAAGCGCGCATGGCCTATTCCTTTGATTTGCCAGCCCGCTATGATAAGTCTACGTCGATACTTGCGTACACGCCCTACAAATATTGGTTATCATATTATTCTCTATGCTTCACCTTATCTAACAGGACTGTAGATCCATCTTGACATTTTTCAGACTCTCCTCACCTACCTTAGCTAAGAGTCTAGGCTCTAGGAGTCGTTCATAAGAATCGCTTATGATCGGAAGACCCCCAGCGTCGATTTTTGACGTCGAATACATGCGGAGGAGCGACAGCGAAGTTGGTAGCGAAGCGGAAGGCGGGGTAGAAGCATTGCGAGAGACGGGGCGCAGTGCTGCTCGGACGGACACTTAGCAAACCCCCAGACGTCCAGTCGTCTCCCCTCAGATTTCCCGAAACAGCCCAAGATTTTCCGGCCCGCTGAACGCCGCTCTAATCCGGCGGGTAATCGCTGAGGCTGAAGGCTGAATTTCTAAGTAGCCAACATCTGTGGCAACGCGCAATTCCGAATGATTGCTGCGCGCGATACTTTTTTACATGAACTGATTTTCTCGATAGTATCTCCAAGAAAAATAAATAATACAAGATATAGAAATTTTTTATTTTTCCACTCCAGCACTCCATTATACTCGAAGTAGTAGACTTCCCGCTAATACTATACTTCCGAAGATATTATCATTAGTTTAGGCAAGTATAATTTTAAGAGAAATTCGATCATGCAATGCAACATATGAGTATGTGAATTTGCTGAACATAAAACATAATTGTGTCATTTGCTAATTCTTAAGACTACTGGCACAAGTTTAAAAAGTTAACATATGATTCCAGAAATTTTTATTATTTTTTCATTCGACGGCTCAGAGCCATTGTATTTTAACTATGAATACATTAATACTGCAAGTGTTTAATTAAGANTAGTTAATCATTTATTTAAAAATATTTAATATTGTTAAATATTTAATATTTACGAAATCTATTCGTAAATCATTCAATGAGTTCGTCAATGGCTGAAATCGGTTGGTGTCGGGGAGGGGAGGTTTATGGACGTTTTTTTATAGAACAAAATAAGACTAAAATGTTTTAATTAAAAACATTTATATTCCATAACATTTGAAAAAAAAATAAAAACACATAATAAATTTTAAAAACTCATGAGATGATATTAATCAATGTAATTTCGAGTTTTGAGCAAGTCCTCTTATTTTAAAATAAAGGGGAAAAAATGCATATACAAGCTTTTTTAAAAAAAAAAAAAAAAAAATGCTTCCGTCAGTTTTCTAAGAAATTTCACCGATGCTGAAGTGACTCGTTAAATTATTAAACACGAAAGGGGAATGTGTTCTTGACCAGCGCACTCCGCGAACTTGTCAGGGAGATGCTGTTAGTCGCCATCTACATTCCTAGCTAAGGAAGGGCAGTAGACTGAGTTCTCACGAACTGACTCCTCAGCAATCAGCTGTGAAGTTTAAAATTTGTGAAAATTCATTGAAAAACTCTTCTGATATGAGACTCTACCAGAAGAGTTTTACCTGTGATAAAAAGTGGGTTTACTGGTGAAATTTGGTAAGCGTTGGCTAGATCGCGACCAAACTGCTTTTACGGTTGCTGCACAAATTCGTTCCTGATGTACGCGAAGTTTTATTACTCTAAATAAATTGACAGGCCTCAAAGTTTACCTAGGTGTTATGATCCACGTAGCTTAACGACTTCTTCTCGAGCACTGTAAACTTTGAATCCGAAGAGGTCTTCTGCATACTTTGATGCATCTCTTATATTTAAATTGTGTTACATTTATTGTAAGCGAGTTAGGCTTCCACTGCTTTGGCATTAGACACGCCTTCGAAATTACTCACCTGATTCAATCCGAAATCCGATTGCATAGTGACGATAGGCTGAAGATGGCTGTTAGGCAATCTAATTGAAAAAATACTCTGTCCTTGCGTAATAATCTTTAAATTCTTTGATAAGAATGAGTTGTTAGCAATCCGTACTTCACGGGTGTATTGTTATCAATCCCGTATAATGTAATACAAATTATACTTATCAATATAAGTATAAATACTGTTTAATAAATAATAAACTTACCTATATAGGTTTTTATATTCAAGGCGATTCATTAGAACAGTTACTCTTGAACAAAGGTAACTAAATATATTTTGGAGTACAATTGTAAGAATATATTTATTCAATATATTTAATTATATTAATACATTTAATTGAACTTTTATGTAAACTTTAGCTTATCAGAGGCCAAAACTGGTATCTACCTTGTGACGTAACCTATCATTTTGACTTTTTTTAAATTTATTTATTTTTTTTTTATTAGTGATCTGCCATTTTTAGCTACAATATTTGGTCACGATGGACCGGATATTCTTTCCCGTCGTAGTTACGTATTCCAAGTTGGCTTTTGGCGCTGGTTTTGAATGATTAAGAATTATCTTAGAATAATTTAGTAACTTACTAACACTTTGTGCTACAAAGTACAAAAATTTGTATTAATTAACAATGTAGAGGCTTGCAACAAAAATAATTATATATTTATGTGGTGTAGTGGTCAGCATAACTGGCCGGAAAGCAGGAGACCTGGGTTCGAGGCAGCGAGATTTTTTTATTCTAATTCTTTATCATCGTTAATAAGTCTACAAATACTTCGTACAAAATATTGTATTAACTTTTCTTTACCCTAGTTACAAAGAACGATATCACGATTGTAATAATTCGTCTTTCTTTCGGACCCCAAGCCTTTTACATCTATATAAACGAAAACCGATTAATTACAACTGTTTACAACAAAAAACCTAAATACCAAATTTGATTCCTTTTTTCAAAAAGAATAGGCACAGTCCTTCTCTAGAAATTATATACTTTAATATTTTTCTTATTATGCATTTATTGTAGAAATGTTATAGACATGTAACATAAAAATATATAAATGTGATAAGATTACAATTTACACCGATTACTGTTATATATTTCATTCACTCTAATAANCTAATTTGGGAGGATATCTATAAAATAGAATTACTATAATAAATGTTACATTAGGCTGAAATTAGAATATTCTAGAGATTATAAAATAAATAAATAAAATTCTCTAATAAAATGTATTATTCAACACCTTTTGAAATAACCAATAAAATTAATGAAAATATCGCTTGAGTACCTGTCTAACATTTTCTGTAGAACTATTTTTTTCTTTTTTTAAACTTAACAGTTTTTATTCAAAGGAACTTAATAGTATTTCTATTATTATTGAAGAGATTTATGATTTGATATAATCAGAAAATCTCAACTCTCTTTATCCCTTGGCATACCTTTGTTAACCTTGTGTAATATGAAAACTTTATTATGGTATTGTTATTGTAATTATTAAAAACTGAATACATATGAGTATGTATCTGTGTGTTTATATCTCTCAGAGATATTCTAACTGGAGAAGACTGGAAGGGGTGCCAACTTGAGGGGTATTCTTAAAATAACTCCCCCTACACCGAGATGATTTTTCTTAAATTTATTCGGCTCGTATTCATGGAGAATTTCATACATTCTAAGGGATGTAAAATTTATTTATCCATTCATCTCATCCTAATATCCATTCTACTTCCAAATTAACAATCTGCAATAAATCTTATGTACAATCAGAAATTCACAGGGCTATAATCCTGGGTTCGTGTAATTAGAACGAGAAACATTCGACTAACCTCCCCAACTCTATTCCATAAATCACTGTTAAAAGTGTTGTCAGTTCCCCAAGTCCAGCCTAAACTAAGGAGATTTCTTAAGTTTCGTTAAGGATTAACATAAATAAGTGTAATTTGCGAATTATATCTTATAAACTGGGGGAGCATTTAATCATTATACCATCTTGCAGTGAACACTCAGTCTGTTAGATAGGAAGGGGAAGGAAAGCGCTCAAGCTTCGTAGTTATATTTCTACTACATTTATATAATCAATAAGAATAGGTGGAATAAGGAGTGTAATGAACACGCAAAAAGAAAAAATTACAATGAGTAAAATTTTCGGGAAGACTTCTCGACCTTCGTCAGTGAAGAGTGAAGAGAGACTCAAATGAATAAATTGTTTTACTGTGCGTGTATTAACCAATTTATTTATAATTCCTTGAGATATAATTACTTTTTATCATAACAATGTGTCTTAAATTTTGTTGAAATATTAATAATAACTACACTTTTTGTAAATATTATTAAAATAATTATTAAGAGATCTTCGAAATTTATTAATAATCGAATTAAATAGTACTATAATGTTTTATTACTCTTTTCACGACACCTTTTAGTTTTTTGTTTTTTTTTTATTGATTTGTTAATGTGTAAAAATTCCATTTATTTGCTATGATTTGGAATCTTGAGAATATTAAAAAGAAGTTCACTGTCCAACGGTCAGGGCCGTCACCTAGGAGCTAGTCATGGTCAAGGACTGTGACGTGGTATTTCTCACCTACGGCAAATCTACACACAGTACCAGTTGGCCAACCTTGCTTCACACATATGAAATTCTACCTCTTTGAGAATTTTTTTTTTANTTAGTTTTTATACATATATTTATTTATTTATTTACTTATTTATTTCACCCACCTTTGATTGAGAACTTCCACCAG
This sequence comes from Oncopeltus fasciatus, assembly GCA_000696205.2. Taxonomy (NCBI): domain Eukaryota; kingdom Metazoa; phylum Arthropoda; class Insecta; order Hemiptera; family Lygaeidae; genus Oncopeltus; species Oncopeltus fasciatus. The sequence continues at coordinate 376,743 of KZ807175.1, read as the reverse complement.
TCAGCTATTATATAGAAGCAAAATATACCACTTTGGCATCATTCGAGGTATTGCCAAAGGCACCCTCATTATAAAAAAAAAAAAGTACATAGAGCTCTTTCTCTAGATCTCGAGGTATTTTGCTCCTAAAGAGCCTTTTGCACATAAAAAAGTACAATACTTGCATTATCGGCTCTCCCATTTGGTAGTCCAACTGCATTGTGGAGAAGTGCCGTTTTGACCAAATCATTTTTTATATGCATGTCAGGTATCTCTTCCGTTTTTTGTGAAGGCATAGGGTTACTCGCCTCTTTTTCCTCACCCCTTAGGGATTAATCTCGGGAATATACCTCAAAGCCTGAATTGTCTGAATAACCTATGAAAGACTCATATAATCAAATGCGCTGGGAAAACAAAGAGCTTGCTGGACTTCATTGAGCGCATTTCCCATTCTATGTTCTCTCAGTTAAATATCCTCTCAAGATTCCTTTATAGTCTTTCCCGATCTCCAAGACTACATGACCCTCATCCATTGCCTTCCCTGCCTTGTTCCAACTGCCAGTTGTAGTACTGACAGACTAAGTTCTACTCGCCCAGCTTGTGAAGAGAGACTCGACGAGCAGAACGAGACTCCCCTACGAGAGCTAATTAACCTGGCTCCCGAGACCCACTTGACTTAGAGGACGGAACACCCGTAGATGTTCCAGGTACCTCTTGGGGGTACCTTTCGGCTAACTCTCATTTGTATTTCCCTGTCAGGACAGAAATGCTCCAGGTCAAGAGAATTGATTCTCTCTCCCCCCCCCCCCCCCCCAGAAAGGCCACACCAAGGGTGGCCTCTGATACCCATGAGCTCCTATTTTTTATATTTCTTTTAACTGTCCATTAATTTTTTTCCGGTCTCATTGCAACGAAATTTTATGCTAGCAAACGTTTTTGATCTTATTTAGATCTTATTGTGTTTCTTCATTTTCAATTTGTTTATTCTTAATAAATATTCATTACGCAATAATTTCATTTTAGTATATTTGAAAGAAATAACATAATTTATTAGTATCCATTTTAGGAATTAATATTTTAAGAAACTTTTAATATTATCAATACAATTTACATTTATGCTATATTCCTTTTGGCTTTAATTATTTTCTTTTATTAAGGTTTTTATTATTGTACACACTTTAATTAAATTTTTGATAATGCAAAATATGATACTGTTTTTTTTTGTGTATAGATAAATTTATTATGTAAAAATTTAAAGATGTATGATAAATATTGCTATTACCTTAAGCTAATAATAAAATCACCAAGAGGCAGATAACATGGCATTTCGCTTATTGGTTTGTAATTAGTTTATTTTGGCAAAATGCATTATTCATTCGTAGCAATCAATTTGTCAACAATGAATGAACAAACATCTGAACTAATATCAACGATATCAATGGGGTTATTTGTCTCCTTACTAATTTAAGAATTGTGAATGCCCAAAACTCAAAAATTAATTTAATTATTTGTGAAAGTCTCTTTTTTATATCCTCACAATATTTTATTGAAATGAAATATTCTATATTCTATCATTTCTTTCGTTTTAGAAATTGTGTTAAGTGAATGGTTGAGCGATGATAACTAAAACTAAAACTCCTATTCCTCGTGTTCTTGCCAGAAGCCGTACAAAGATCTGTCTTGCATTAGATTCTATTATCCAGCTGCGTTTTCTCTTCTTCTCCATTTCTCCTTCCATTTTCTGAAGTCATCCTATGATCCTGAGTTCACAATTTATTTTAAATGAATTAGCTCAACATTTTTTTTTGGTTTTTTTCTAGTTACTTTTGGATTAAAAATGTCAGTTAACATTTTCAATAGTTTGTTTTATATTTTTCTTTTTTCAATTAACCAATCGGAATAATGACTATCCTGAAACTTTCTAATATAATCACAAGGAGAGTTGTTATTTTTTTCCCCCAATCATGGAAATGTGAACTTAGGGACAGGACGTCTTCTCCCGTCTTCATGATAGACAGCCCTGAAGATGGCTTATAATGCAAGCCGAAACGTTGACAGATAATCTTCTACAAAAATACACCTTCTTTTTTTTAAATTTGTATTTTTTTGGATCTACCTTGACCGAACCCCGACTAAAATCATCTAATAATGTCTAATATAATTTTTTTTTTGTTCATTGACAATGAACAATTAACAATTGTTCACCTAATTGTTAACGCTTTTTATCTCTCTCTCTCTACGGAAACTCCTGTAAAGCATTTTAGTCATTAAGTATCAGTAGAAAGGTTGACTTACCTTAATTTCAGGTTTATTGCCAACTACTATATATTTTCTTGTCCATAAATAATTTTAATTCATTTCATGGCAACTATTAGTTGCCAATTGAATGATACAGCACCTTACACACGACACACACGCACGCACGCAAGCACGCACGCGCGCGCGCGCGCGCACACACACACACTGTGTAGATAGCCACTCCCTGAAACTTTCCAAACTTCTCATTATTAGATTCCTTTTCTCTGAGTTTTATTTTAATTTTTAAATTAAAAGCAAGAATGTGGAACGTGTAATTAATGTGGGACAATCTGCACTGCGAAATTTTACTCTGAGCTTCTTTTCTGACATTATATATGAGGTACATGTAATATCTCTGACTACTCTAATTTGTTTTTATAATCCTCGTTTAATTCAAATATCATATTTTCTGTTGCAACAAAGGAGAACTATTCTTGTTATTCACGTCAAAATTATTATAATTATTATTTACTCATAATAAATGAAAATTGAAACAATACTAGTTTTATTATCTTTATTTATTAGCTTTTATTAGCTTGTACCATATGGTAAAAAATGAATTGTGAAATGAATTATTGATTATGTCTTTTAAGTATCATCTTCCCTTTCTATGCTTATACCCATATGTTACATGAATGCTCGTTATACATTTCGAACACAGTAGCATATGCAGCAGATTGAATAATTAATCTTCCCAGCATCTGAATGCGACTTATCGATTTGCCTCAATTAAATTAGTAATATAATTAAACGAAGACTAATTCAAATTTGTCAAGATACTAAAGTATGAAACATACTTATCTTTTGGGACAATATTTTGGTTTTTCACTTAATTTGAATTTTTATTAAATTTATAAATTTATTAAATTCTTTAAAAATTGTTAAATTGTTTGTCACACATTTAGCCTGCTGTATATATGCATGTGGCTGTATGCGTACAGAGGCAAAGGGGGATAGTTTCTTAGTAACCTTATTAGATTTGACGATTTAAAAATTAATTGGGATTCTGATCAAATATATATTGAAAGACAAATCTATTTTTATTCGAAATACCATTTTTCAAATATTTGACGAATTTTCGACCTTCAAAAATCAAATTTATCCATTATGACAAGAGCTACCTCTATTCCCTGATGGTAACCCTTAAGACGGTTTACAATGTAATCCAAAACGTCGACAAATATTTCAAAAATGCACAATATCAATAATTAATTTTTTATAAACATTTGAACCGAACCCTAAGGACCCCTTAAATATGTCCTTGCATATGTCCATGGTGAACAATATATTCATATATATATATGTATATTTATATATTATAACTTTTGTTATAAAAGTGTATTTACCGTTTCTTCTTCCGGGTTGGACCGTGTCAAATTGTTGTTATTTGCCGAGCTTTCGCACATCATGTGATATCTTCTTCAGGGCTGAAAAGAGAATGAGAGTTGAAAAAGAAAGATTTTAAAAATCCAGGTGGTTAAAATCTCTCTTTTACAACTCTCATTCGCTTTTCAGCCCTGATGAAGCCATCACATGATGTGCGAAAGCTCGGCAAATAACAACAATTTGACACGGTCCAACCCGGAAGAAGAAAAGGTAAATACATCTGACGACCGTCGAAGTCTTCGTGAACATAAAAGTGTATTGTTTCAGAAAAACTATTAAAAGTTCCTAATAAGGAGGAAGTGTTTTTACTAATTTATAAATTCTGTGGTTTTATTTATTATCTTATCACTGAATTATTCCTGGTTTTTAGGAAGGCTGCAATATTAAATTTGTCGCAATGCATTCACTACCAATATAGGTGTATTATTATTATTTTATTTCATTTAAACTGTATTGAAGGGAAGTATACTGTAATTTTTTTATTGGGTGCCGGGAAGTGGCTTACCAAATTTTGTAACTTGTAATGGGTCATAGCATCGGTACCTGCTACTAGGGGAGGGGAGTCGCGCACTCCAAAGTTTCGCCAAGGACAACCGTTCCCAGCCTTGTTTGATTGACCTTAATTTTAGTATCCGAATGTAAATATTGGCTGAGAAGCACTTGTGGCTGTTTATCTTTTATATTGTTGAGGTATTTGAGCGTAGCCTACCTTGGGAAGGCGCCACCAACCATCTGTGCCGGTGTACCCTCGTAACTCTCGAAGCCCACTAGCAGAGATCACTTCCTCCTTACTCTGTCTTCTTTAACAGATTATAGGTCATCTCAAACCAGTGTTCCAACGGGACACTCATAACAAACGGTTGTGGTTGAACAGGGGGTATTTGTAGTATATGGGTTATAACTTTGCTTAAAATGAGCTCTCATTCGACTTTAGGAGAGCCAAAAGACTAATATAACTATTAGATTTCTTATGACATATTTTTTAAGTTTAGAATTATTTTACGTTCCTACGTACTAGATACTAATAACTAATGAAAGTCACTAAAATTAGTGTGTTAGTCAACGCTCAAAAGGCCTAAAGTTTTAGTTTAACGCAATGAAATACATATCGCTTCATGTAAGAAGGAAATATAAAGCTGAGTTTGTTAATGAGGGGGGGGGCAGACCAAAACTTAAAATCTTACCTCGTTACGTACAAAAATAAAGGGGTCAAAAGGCCTAAAGTTTTAGTTTAACGCAATGAAATACATATCGCTTCATGTAAGAAGGAAATATAAAGCTGAGTTTGTTAATGAGGGGGGGGGCAGACCAAAACTTAAAATCTTACCTCGTTACGTACAAAAATAAAGGGGTCAAATGTAATTCTCTGACATCTATGTTATATTACATTAAAAAAAAAAAAAAAAAAAAAAAAAAAAAAAAAAAAAAAAAAAAAAAAAAAAAAANTCTGTATATATATATATATATATATATATATATATATATATAATCTTATTGTTAAGGGATTTGTTTTTGGTGGCACTCGAATGAAAGGGGAGGGACAATCTACAGGTTGAGAAAAATTTTAAATGTTTCAGGCATGAACTTCACAGACCATTACATTTTAGGCAAACTATGATCTATAATTTCTTTTCAATCAGGTACAGGAAGAATATGCAACTATTTATGATTAGTTGTTCCTTCAAACCCTCTCTTCTCCTCATTAAATTACGGTAATTAATGATTTAATTGTAAGAATCTAAAATATCTAACTCAAAATAACAAGTCAATTACACAGTCTAGCCTGTGTAGTAACATCCAATTATTATTTTTGTAAAATTTGTATGGAACAAATACGTTTGACATTTAGATATTACATTAGTTAGGTTCTGTAACAGGTGTATCAAGGAAAACGAATGTATTAATATTCTCCTCTCTCTCATGTCAGATTTCAGAAATTAATTAATTGCTGATAATAAGAGAAAAGAAGGGGAAATACTAAGAGTACCTCAAATAAAGTCTTCTTAGTTATACTCTCAAATATACTCGTTCTCATTAATTTTTTTGTAAATATTATATGTATCACGAATGTTACAAAATACTAATTTTTTTTTCGTAACCCTAATAATAAAGAATGAACAATTAATGAGAGGGAATAGAATAAAAAATCTAACTGTCCCAGCCTCCAATAAAATTTTTTATTCTGTTCCCTCTCATTAATTGTTTAAAATTTGCGTGGGATAAAATACCACAACCAAATAAAATATTTTTTAATGAATGAACGATCGGTTTCAGTCATTAATAGTAAGACGCGCTTTCTCACAGAGACATTCATAGACACTCTTACTCTTAGTACTACATTGAAGTATTATTGTACCTTCTCCTAAGGAGGTTATACTGAAATGTTTTGAAAAATCGCATTATATTAACAACGTGAATAGCTTGATTCCCTTAAGGGTATCTTCTGAAAAGCTAAAGTTGCACACGTTTTTAAAATCTGAAGACACGTAAATATGAAAGTGGCACACTGTTTTCCATGTTTGACTATATTATAATATATAAAAATTATATCTTTTGCAAATAATTAATTGGTCAAAGTCATATAATAAACAGGTAAACTTTCAATGCATAGCATTAATAATTTAGTTTTAAGAGTTAATGTTTGTTCAGTAGTCCTAACCTCCTTCCTATAGAGACGATAGTTCTCTTATTAACGTTGGTATCCACTTCCAAGGTGACTTCTGAAGAATGTCATGTGGGCTTCCGCTGTTAACCTATGTTGTCCTTTCTAATTAGTTCCTCTTCCCAAAAGTGTTCGGTGTACTTTGCTGTGGAGATCTGGGATATAGCTGGGACGTTCTCTTCTCTCTGCCTTGATAAATTGGGAGAATTCCAATCTTCTCTCTGGGATGGTCTACAGCTAACCTTAGCCAGCTCGCAGGCTCCAGCTTAGAAAAAGATCAAATTTTCCTCATATACTCTATGTTTGTCCTGAATATGCAGCATAGATTTTTCCAGTTTATATATCTCCTGCGTGAAGAGCTTCTCAGAACGTAGATATCAATTCGGCATTAGAACCTTTCAGCGCAAAATGTTCATTAAGTTCATTAATGGCAGAACTCTGAATCAGTAGGAAAGAGTTCAGCGAAAAATTCAGGAATAGTTGATAACTCTAACTCTGAGATGTGACCATAAACCTCCGATCGATAAATGCAAAGTTTTTATTTGTAACATAGACATTTAGAATTTGTATTGTTTCATGTTTTTATTGTTTACCTTGTTTGTACCTCGTCTTTGTCTGTTCTGTATGTATTGTGTTTCAGCCCTTATGATTACTTACAAGTTAAGTCGAAACGTTGGCAATAATAAAATAATTGACCGACAATATGATCCAGCGTAACTCTATAAAGTTTATTTCTTTATTATTAGATGATTTGATTGGGGTTCGGTTAAGGTAGATCCAAAAAAATACACATTAAAAAAGTGTATTTTTTTAAAGATTATCTGCCAACGTTTCGGCTTACATTGTAAGCCATCTTCAGGGCTGCTTATCATGAAGACGAGAGAGCACGGTCAGTCATGGAAATGTGACCTTAGGGACAGGACGTCCTCTCTCATCTTCATGATAGCCCTGAAGATGGCTTACAATGTAAGCCGAAACGTTGGCAGATAATCTTTTTAAAAAAAA
>KZ807175.1:356117-368408 GCA_000696205.2 Oncopeltus fasciatus | reverse complement strand
AATGCACCGGCCCGGATAGCAGGGGATCCAGGTTCGAGTCCTGGCTGGGACAGTTAGATTTTTTATTCTGTTCCCTTGCACTAAAAATTATTTTAAAAATTAAATTAAATATTTGTTTGTATGTTCACGTAGGCTTCGACGGTCGTCAGATGTATTTACCGTTTCTTCTTCCGGATTGGACCGTGTCAAGTTTTTGATATTTGCCGAGCTTTCGCACATCATGTGATGGCTTCTTCAGGGCTGAATAGAGAATGAAATTCGAGAATCAATGTCTCATCCTCAGAGTCCTGGAATCTTTCAGACGAGAGTCTAGTAATGGACTCAATAAATAAATGAATTATCTATTCAGCCCTGAAGAAGCCATCACACGATGTGCGAAAGCTCGGCAAAAAACAACTACTTGACACTGTCCGACCCGGAAGAAGAAACGGTAAATATATTGAAAAGGAGAGTTTGTTGACCGTAGATATTATTCTAAGATGATTTTAGTTGGGGTTCGATCAAGGAAGATCCAAAAAACACAAATTTAAAAAATGTATTTTTTAATAAAGGATTATCCTACGTTTCGGCTTACATTGTAAGCCATCTTCAGGGCTATCATGAAGATGAGAGAGGACTTCCTGTCCCTGATTAGGGTAAATATATTTGTTTGTGTGTTCATGCCATCATGTAAGCTAAGCAAGCAGGCTTATGCGACTTTGATTGTGATATGTATCTGAATAGAGAAATGTTTTTATTATGATAGCCGAAAACCAAATCTGGTTAGAAAGAAGTGTCGTTGACAAGGGTCCCCCCCACCGACCGACCATTGTTGGCCGGTTACAGTTGGAGCGGCTGACCGGTGAGCCGGGGAAATTTAACGAGTGCTCATTAGCGGCAGTACGTATGCCCGGTGGAGGGGGGGGGGCTTATCGAGAGAGAGTTTGGGGAGTGTTGTGAGAGGCCCACACCTTGGCATTGAGCTGGGGCGATAACTCCGCCCGGCCTAGCAGTATGCCGGCAGCGTCCGGGAGGCCACGTGGCCTGGGAAGGCCGCCCCCCCCCCTACTTATCATTCTCCTGTCAGAGATAGGCCCTGCCGCTCTTCCTCCAGTCAGACCCCGACTGCTTTTGATTAAGTTGGGAGGCGTTTAAGACCGAGTGGCATTTCCACTGACGGACCTCTTCCCTCAGAGGAAATTCAAACTGCGTTCTTATCTTCTCTCATGCCAGTAGTCATAAAGCTATAATATTAATAAAATTATCTTATTTAAACTATTGCTATTTTTAAAGGGTATTTATAGGGCGTAATAACTTAGAAGTTAATTGCCTTCCATTATGATCTACTACTACTACTACTACTACTACTACTACTACTACTACTACAACTACTATTGCTATTTTACATATACTAGTTGTAGTAACTTTCCAATCACATGAAGCTAGTTGGCCATTTAATGATTATTAGAGGTATTTCATCTATCTGCAATAGAAAATGAAAACCTTTAAATAGCAAGAAATATTGTTTTGTATTTTTTTTTTTCATATGATCTTACCTATGTTTTATTTTTGGCATGAAAAACTAATTAAACAATGATGATTGAAGACAAATTTCATCATAAATTAGATCATGAAGGGGTGGAAAAGCTATGGAAGTAAAACTATGGAAGAGCAGTAGGGATTCATCTCTGGAAGGAGGGACTTAGTTGGCTGGAAGGCATAGTTGACTTCTGATGGGTTGGGAAGGACTTAGCGAACTTAAAGAGAACTTAGTTAGTTGAGGCAGACATGAGAGAAGACTTAGCAAGTTCTTGTTATACTCAAACGAATTAATACTTAGAAGGGGCTCAGCATATTCAGTTAGTGTATGACCCAAAGGAATGTGTTGTTGGGAAAAAAAAGTTTCGAATGTCACTTAACCAGAGTAAACAGGTAAGATCTGTGTGTTTGTGTGTCTTGCTATCGTTATCATAGGAGTGGTTATATTTTAATTTCCTAACGGCAATTTCGAGTGTTAGATGAGCGAATTTCCATATCAGATGTATGGAGGAGCCGTCTTGAAGAGGACTGGTTTGAAGGTGAGACTTACCTGGATGAAGCTGGTTCGTGGGAGTCTTGTACGTCACAGTTGCAGTCGAAAGCTACGAATTTCAAAGGACTTAGATGGTCAAGAGCGGTTATAGTTTGACTCGTCAATGACCTAAGTAAGTAATTAATACGGGGATTAGGCAGATTTGATGTGGTTTTTGAGAAACATAAGGCCTTCAATTACTAAGGATAGGCAAACCCTCAACAATAAACTTTATTAAAGGGTCAGATCCTCCTAATTGCCATTACTATAATTATACTATTCATTGTTAATATATATTTTTAAAATAATTAATTATAACAATATGAAATTGTCTATTAATTATAAGGGATGAGTAAATATTAGCAGAATAAATTTAAATGAACGGAAGTAACGAATACATTATGTATGTATCACCAGTCAGGACCTCGAAGCCCTAGATGGAACTGGCCCACTCCGTGCAGACATTCCCTAACAACGTTTCACACTGATAAATTAAACAATAATCAAAGGGGTCTGCATAAGGACACTTCTGGGATTTTACACAGCGTCTATGAGCTCCGCNTTTTTTTTTTTTTTTTTTTTTTTTTTTTTTTTTTTTTTTTTTTTTTTTTTTTTTTTTCTTTTTCTTTTTTTGTATGTGTGGGAAAACTATTACTTAAAATATTTCAGAAATTGACAATATTGTAACCCATTGAAGTTGTTTCATCAAACTGTTATCAGACATCTAATAGTTAGCCAACATCTCTCAATTAAATTAAAAATTTCATCATAATCAGTTGGATCATTTTTGGCTTTAAATTTTTATAATTTTACTTACAAAAGTTTATTCATGAGAAAATAAACATGCGTACAAGGAGAAAAGCGGAATCATTCAGACACCACTCACAAGAAGTGGCGCCTGTGAGTAAACGAAAATTTTGGCGTACCTAAATCCGAAAGTTGTTTGAAGTTTATGCCCGCCATCTTCGACAAGACATTTTCATTTTAAATTTGGAATAGCTCGTTCTCCTAGGGGATCCTCTGGGCTGACCCATACATATCTTCCACGAAGAAAGTTTTTTGTGTGTTTGTAATCTTTAAGAGTAGTACTGATAGACCTAAGTCATTAGGCAGATATTCAAGAGTGTTAATTGGTATAGGCTAGTATAATCTCTGTCGATAGTGCAGGGAATAACCTCATTTCCATTCATAATTTCAAGTCGTATTTTTTTTTTTTTTTCTATTGTCGTTATCAACTTCTCCCACTATATCACGGGAATGACATTTTGTTCCACATATTCTTAGGGCTTTCTTTAGACGGTTCTTTCCATGAGAGTGTATATGAATATCCTTCTGACAGTCACATTAGGCCGTCAATGTAACATGCAATATGCAGAACTGATAAGTGCACTAAACAGTGCTTCCTCCACCGAAGACCACAAGAGGGGATTAACCCCACTCTCCGGACATCCCCCCCTCCGTGTTTACCCATGCAATGAACTCTCCCATCCTTGGTGTGACGAGGCGAGTTACGAGCATTTCCTTGACCCCTTGCACATCGAGTAGGATTCACTTCTCGGTGCCGTTAGAAAGCCACTACGGCTCCATGCGAAGTGTTGTCGTAAGCACCGTTCCTCTAATAATGGACATGCATAAATTCCTTTCGTCTTCTTGAGCAGGCAGTGAAAAATAAATTACCTCTTTGGTAAACAAACTGAAGGTTCTGAACAGGCTATATTAAGGCTCGACTACTTCATTTTTTTTTTAAATTCAGCACTAAATAATATTACGTAATGGGGGTGCCGTTCTAATTAAATATTTTACAAAATAATTTTTCCTTATCACTAAGATCGAAGGGTAATGTAACATCTATATTCGTATCATGCGTGCACTGTCTTGGAAAACTCTCTGGATCTATACATGCCTTATGGATTATGCGAGTGCGTGATTCCTTCTAGATCTTCACAATGCGATGTTACTCTACAGTACTTTTCCATTAAGTACCCTGTGTAGGATTCGACCTAATAATAGAGACTAATTAGACTCTATGCCTTAAGGTCGTTCGCTCCCCGTCTACCCTTCATTGGAATAGTAACACCTTAGACTCTAACTAAGTTTTGGCTATGTACCAAAGGGTGTAAAAAAATATCTTCTTCCTTCATATAGATTCCTGTCAGTCAAATCGGAATTTTGTCTAGAAAGTCTGTCATTATTATTTTAAAAATATTTCATATAATANAACAACATCTTTTTATTTTTATTTTTTTATACATTTCTAAAGGAAAAATACGGATGATCAAATTTATTCCAATAATTTTTTCTGTGTATAAAAATAGTAAAATCTATCTTTACCAATAAAAAAAAATCTCTGTTGTGTTTCATTGCAAAAAAACAGCTCGCTGCAGAAAAAATACTTTTTGTATTCGCACTAAGCCCCACTCTTATTTATCCGATTACCAACGATGTAGTTTTAGGAACCAAATAATTTTGGACCTTGAACCGTAAAATTAAAATTAACAGAAACATACAAACAAATATGTATGTATATTTTTGTGAGTATTATTTTCTTTGTCTAGTTGAGAAGATCAGTAGAAATATACAAAAAAAAATTTTTAAGAAATCAGTTTCAAGTACAACTTTTAGTACGAAATTCTGTCAAAATGTATTCGCTAAAAGCTAATTTGTTTAACATTACGATATTAAATGAAGTATACATTATGCCAGAAAGTATTTTATTAAAATTGGCGGAAATTATTAAAGTTAGACGTCAGCTCGATTAATATCTTTGTCCATGTTCCTGTTCAACGCGACAAAAGTTCTTAGTTACAGAGCTGTTCCACCGGTATTATCCAGTGTCTCATCTTTTACCGAATTTCGTTGGAGATTTTTGAAGTATTTTTATGAGTACCTAATATGTCAAGAGTGGAAAGTTTATTTTTTCCGATGGGTATAATATTTACTTCACTGCAATGAAAATCAATATAGATTTGTTTCTTGATATAAATGATATTTTAGTAGTTATGCAGCGAAACATATATGACAATTATTTTTATCTTTACGGCCTCAAAGAAGCAATTATTTATTTTTCCCCATGAAATTCGACATGCCCCTTTTAAATAGAAAAAGAATAACTTTAAAACAATTTTATTTTCTCATTAAATAAACGTTACGTCATGTCATTAAATAAACCTTCAAAACAATATTTATAAAAATAAGGTCACAGGGAGAGAGAAAAAAACAAGAATTTTCATTTCAATTGAATTTTAAAAATTTACACAAAAAATGTATAGCGATAGAAAAATTTCTTTCATATAGTATAAGCTGATAAATTATTTATATTTATAGTGGAATTCTGTCATCTCGAAGTGAAACGTAATTTATAGGAATAGTATTCACATTTTTGCAATGAGAGTATTTTATTGCTCATGAAATAAAACCTCAAAACTATAAAATTTCAATGCCATAATAAATTCATATTCAAAACATAAGAATAAAGTGTTGTTATTATAACATTTTTAAATAATTAATGTAGTCATTGTAGCAATTAAAAGGCTGAAGATAATGATTTAATACGGTTACTTCTGGGATGTTTGTTCAAGGATACAACCCAGTCTTTACAAATAAGTTACTATCGAATAGTACAGTTAGTATACTAACTAGAAAGAGAAAATATAAGTTTTTGGGGCGGGTTCGGTCAACCAGCCCGAGAGAGGACGTCGTGTGACCTTTGGCCTTTATGATAGCCCTGAAAATGGCTTACAGTGTAAGCAGAAACGTCATGCAGATAATTTAAAAATACACATTTTTTTAAAATTGTATTTTATTTGATCAACCTTGACCTCTAAATTTTAGAGTACGTGTGAGAATTCTATTTATTAATAAATATTTAATTTAGTTGTGGTATTTTATCCCACGAAAATTTCAAACAATTATTGAGAGGGAATAGAAAATAAAAAACTATCTGTCCCAGCCAGGAATCGAACCTGGATCTCCTGCTGTCCGGGCCGGTGTACTTTCCAGTTATACTACTAGGACAGTTCTATTTATTAATGGATCTCTTTATTTTTATTCCTCTGATCAACACTTATTAGGGTGGCTTCATTGCAAATAAGGTCGTAACGTGGAGATCTGTCATTTAATTTATAGTCCCAAATGCTGATAATAAAATACTATCATTACTACTCATATACATGAACATACACATTCCGTTGTCAATGCACTTGGAAACTAACCAGAAAAACATTACTTTTATTTTAATATTTTTAATGTTTTAACCTCTCCTGTTATTGCCCTCACGTAAGTGTGAGTAGAAAATATTGAGACACAGATAATTTAAATGAGAAGAGATTAAATACTTTGTTCTATAGTGAAAAGAAAAATTAGGGTCGTGTCGGACAAAGAGATAAGTACGAAAGATAAGGAATGTATCGTAGGACCACAGAAGTAGAAGAAGATAAAGTAAAAATAATATTAACACAAAAAATTAAGAAAAAAGTAATGTTTAGAGTGTAGTAAAGTTTTGAAACTGTTTGGAAGATTTAGGAGTAAACTAGCGTTCGAAGAATTTTGGAAAGGCACACTAAAGGAATTTCCTCCAATGAAAATCCGTGATATGCAGGGAGGAATCGTGATCGTAGAAAAAAAAAACAGAAGTCAAACGCTACACGACCTGCCGTCCAATACTTGACAGAGGGAAACAACCCCTTCCAAACGAGGGAACTGGTTGTGATCCTTCGGGAAGTGAATTCCCATGGGTGGCACGCCTAAGTCACAAGGGGGATGAATAGGTTATCTGCAGAGGGAAGGTAATTCACACTGTTCAAAAGGAGTGTTTGTTGATCGTAGATATTATTCTAAGATGATTTTAGTTGGGGTTCGGTCGAGGTAGATCCAAAAAAAACACAAATTAAAAAAAATGTATTTTTTAATGAAGGATTATCTGCCAATGTTTCGGCTTACATTGCAAGCCATCTTCAGGGCTGTAGAAATACAATGTCATGAGAATACAGTAATATTTGAAATTAGTATAATAGAGAATTATAATATAATGTGATATCAAGAGTATGAATGTAGAAAGCTATGTAAGACAATTAAAAGTTTATGAAAACAATTTGAAAAAGGACCAATTTGAAAAAAACATGCAAACAAAACAACTTATTGACAAGAAAAAAAATTTTGAAATATCACTTAAGCAGTAATTTGCCACACCTACCTATCATGAAGATGAGAGAGGACGTCCTGTCCCTAAGTTCACATTTCCATGACTAAACATTATGAATTTTACTTTTTACTCTGAGAAAAAGTAAAATTCATAATGTTTAGTCATGGAAATGTGAACTTAGGGACAGGACGTCCTCTCTCACCTTCATGATAGCCCTGAAGATGGCTTGCAATGTAAGCCGAAACGTTGGCAGATAATCCTTTATTAAAAAAATACATTGTTTTAATTTGTGTTTTTTTTTTGGATCTACCTCGACCGAACCCCAACTAAAATCATCTTAGGGTAATTCACGCTAATCACAGTCCCCTCACAGCTAGTTTACTCTGACACCAATATTTTAAAAGACACTGATCAAAAGCACAATTTGAATTCTCGCGAGTCACGAGCATAATTTGAATGTTCAACAACATTATCCGAGTTTCCACCCCACCTTTCATTACATTTCACCTTGACATGAAAATTTCGGAGGATTTACATTTTCAGGAAAATCAATACATCTTCAACTTTCAGGAAAGTCTGTTTATATTGGACTTATTATTTTCTTGTTTGAGGGACCTCCTATTGGGATTGATTTTGAAAAATTTTCAGAAGTTTATCTTATTTTATTAATTAAATATTATAAAAATAACTATAAAAACTATAGCTGCACTTAAACCTCACAATATAAATAACAACCTATTCCTATACCGAACAACTGACAGTTACTAATAACACTAATAATACCCAACAAATAGCTTACGACTAACAATTTACCAAACAACTGAACATTTATCTAACAATAACTAATAACATCTTTACTAAGCACTATAGCTTTAGTGTTCTTTGAAGTGCTTCTATCCCTGTCAAGGTGTCTTTAAAATTAGCATCATATATATAATCATTTGGTAAACCTGAAATATAAAATGATCTTTCTGTCTGTGTGTGTGTGTGTTGATACTAGAGCCATAAATTGAAAGAAACTACAAATAATTGAGCCTTTTTCTTTCTTTACTTCATTTCATAGCTGTAATTGATCGAGAGAAAAGTGAGTAAACATACATATAGATTTATAAACAATTAATGAGAGGGAATAGAATAAAAAATCTAACTGTCCCAGCCAGGAAACGAAGCTGGATCTCCTGCTATCCGGGCCGGTGCACTTGTCAATTGTGCTACCAGGACGCGCCAGGTATCTCATTCAATCCCCTCTACATTGGCGAGAGCCTAACCTACGAGAAAGACAAGAACTTCGTATTACACTCGAGGGAGCTGACACTGTCAAGCTATTTGTCGACTCTCGTCATTTACTTTATTTAATTTTTTCTTTATAAATATTTTATTTGGTTGTGGTTCCTGGCTGGGACAGTTAGATTTTTTATTCTATTCCCTCTCATTAATTGTTTAAAATTTACGTGGGATAAAAACCACAACCAAATAAAATATTTATATAGATTTATATGTGTGTTTACTAATATTTTTACGATTAATACATATCAAGGAAGGGACTTGGGAATCTATGTACAATGATTTCTAGCAAATTTTCCGTTTGAGGAAATTTAACTTTTTATGATCGTGAATTCATTGCTCTTTGAGTCACGAAAAAGTTTAATGTATATGTTCTCTACCATTTCCACAGTAAAATCATGTTAAGAAGGAAAAGAATGTTAAGAAAATATTTATGAATGTAACTCCGAAGGCTGAACGCTTCCTCCCACTTTCCTTCTCGGCGGGTATAATGTCAAGCTTAATGTTTTCATCTCTTTCGCTCAATAACGTCCTCATTATGCAATTTAAAATTATTCATTTAAACTTAATGATGTCCATCTTTAATTTTGATTAAATAAACAAAGGAAATCCGATGTGATTACGCAGCTCCTTCGTGACGGACCACTTTTCAGATTATTTTATGTTTCTGAAGACTCGTATGAGCTACTACTGAAATCTAGACATGAGAAGCGGGAGAAGTTAAATGAGAGGCGAGAATTAAATTTTCGATTACGATTAATTTTAGGAGCACGATTGTCTGGTGATTAGTGTACTGTCCCAGGTTCACAGTTCACAGTTGATTTTTATTTTTTATTTTTGTATCCTGAGAATTTCTGGTGTACTCCTAGGGAATATTCAGCCCTAATTGGGAACCATTATTCATTGAAAATCTATTGGCCTAAAAATATGTACGTCCTTAAAAAGTATCTGTGCTTATATGGTTTGTTGCGGGATTTTTTTTTTTTTTCGTATTCTGTAATTAAAAAAATTCATTTGCGAAATGGAGTTATTACTTAAGTGCACTTATATGTGTAAACAAGCCCGTGTGACCCAAGGCCACACAATTTAATTTCCTTATTGCCCTTGATACGAGAACTTGCCCTGTATTTGATGGATGTCGGACTTTTCTTTAAATGCATGGTTAGTAGGTTAGAGCGATGGACTCTGTCGCCCACTTCCGGCGAGCTGATTTCCCACCGGAGTAGCGTATTAGGGACAACAATCAATTACGATTCATTCAGTTCCAAAGGTGAACATTACGCGTCGCTAGTACGCAATATTTATGTGTGTCTCAGGGAAATCATAGAAATGGACTAACTCTCCTACTAAACTATACCTTGACTAAGTATACCAGTTTGCTGCTATAAATTTGCCACTTTCCGTAAAGCGAGAATTGCATTCTTAATAAGCCTTAATTGAGGCCCACTCTTCATTCTAGCTCACCTTCAAGCTGAAATTCAACTAGTAATTTAGTAGTATTAACACTCTCACTTAATTATACCTGCTTTTGACATTTCCTTCCCTTATGTCAAGGGGAACGAAGGGCTCTTTTTGAAAGTCGAAGAATTTACGTCTGGTTTCATATTTTTAACTTTCTCAATAAATGAAATAATATGAAATTAATTTATCATGGAAATTTAGTGACCCTTATTTAGTTTTAATATTATTCATTATTAATTTAGTGAATTTTATAAATACTTATATAGTAATAATGCACCCTTATTTGCTGAGTAAAAAGTAAATTCTTTCATTTAGACATTGTGTGAATACAATTAATCCGAATGTTTTCAACGCGCCATCTGTGTCAACGAAATTCCTCATATAGGACTATCGAAAAATTCCATGTCCAACTAGCCGAAAGATATTTCTTTTAATGGTTCATGGATTTCTGAAGTGTCAGCAAATTTTGAATGTTACTTTTATTTCTTTAAAGTCATATATATTTTTTTTTTTGTTTGGTCATAATGTGATATAATGTTAATTAGTACTATATTAAATACTTTACACACATACAGACCTATACACCATATATANTTATATAGTACTTGGTGTGCAATAAGTTATATTCGAATACACAGACATACACAAATATAGATATAAAACCATTTTAAAAGCAGAAATACAATTTATATAACTTAAAAAGTAAATTAACAATTAAAATTGAAACAGTAGATAAACAATTTTAATATAGCAACAATATAATATTATTAGATTTATATAGTGAATACTACAATAAAACATAAAACAAAAACAAACATCCATATAAGCGAATGTAGCTTGGCTCGTGGCTTAGGGTTCTTTTGTCATTTCAGAGTTTTTGCGGTATTTCGATATTCCATGTGTCACAATCGCGAGAATAATAACTGTAACAATCATAGGAGGAACTTATAGAAAATCTCTTTATGGTAAATCACAAATGAAGTGTACTTAATCATATATATATATATATATATATATATGAGCAACCTAGAACCTGCCTGGACCGTTCCTGTTAGATCCAGATCCTCGACTTAGTCATAGAAGGTGGAACGAAAATTCCCACTTTAAATCCCACCCATCGTCCTTATTCTCCTACATTTCATGACATGTTACTATTCCATAACAATATTATAGGCTATCTTTTGTTGAAAAATTTGCAATTAAAATAATGTATATAGTCTTGAAAATAATGTAGAAATTACACAAAATCTTTAGAAACTTATATAGTTATTTTTTTCAATATACCACAATAAAAGGTCATCATGAAACATGAAAACAATTATTTCAAATTATATATTCAAAAAATATAAGCAAACAGGAACTTGGTTTTATAACTAATAAGTATACTCAAGTCTTTATCCTCCTTCCCTACTTGTTAGATCAAATTCTTTTTTCCTTTTTTTCTTCCTTATAAGGTTTCATTTGAATATCATGATAATATAAATAATGCTTCCCCGAAATAAATATAAATACTGGATGACATAGTTCAGAGGTGTTTTCTCTTTCGGTAAATCCTTTATTAGGAAAAATATTTATTACCAAGTCAGTATTTGTGTAGTTAGTACTTTGGTGGAGAAATAAAACAACGGATAAGAAAAATAGAAAAATTTAATCAAGAGTTGGCGTGGCACCTAGGAATTTGTCTAAAAGGGGAAGAAAGGGAGGAGGAGGAGAGTGGCGGGAAGATATCAGCGGATAATCAGGATATCGTTCCTTACCGGCTTCCTTGATCATTAGCCTTCCTAAAAATTTCAAAAATATCTATATTTAAAAAAAAATCTAGTTTTTTTTTTTTTAATTGTGATTAAAAGTTTTAATAAAGTTTATTTAAAAAAACAAAAACAAAAAAAACCTAAATTTTACATTATGTGTAAATGTTTTCTTATATATAAAAAAAAATGTCTTTGATGCAGACCTGTTGCAATAAAAATCTTCATTTAGAATTTCTTGAGGGGAATAATGCGACATATTACTGGCTCGATTAAATAAATTCCAACATTTAATTTTATCTGACCTTGTGATTTGTTAATAGTTACATTTCATGTACGACTCTTCAGTCCCCTGTTGTATTCAAATCGCATACCTTCTTCTAACATTGCTGCGTTTTATCGTTCTCAGTTAAATTGTATTTAGCTTTGGAAGTTAAAATTAATTCAAACACTGGCATTTTTATTTTTCTGCATCTTTATACTTTAAAGGGTTTTGATATAAGATGAAAAATATTTATATATTATTATATATTTCATATTATTTTTAGATTATCAATAAAAACTAATTTATTTAGACAAATATATTTATTTAAAAATAGTAAGTATTT
>KZ807175.1:318850-333643 GCA_000696205.2 Oncopeltus fasciatus | reverse complement strand
AATAATTAAAAATGTATATATATACTTCCACTTTAAAAGTAAAAAGGCGAGGTTCCATAACCTTCTGCTAATGTCTTAAGTGAATTGTACAAATCTAATTTATTCTGAAAAAAAATTTTTTTTCATCAAATAAACTCTTATTATAGTCGATCTGAATAATAAAAATTATAATTTCATCAAAATTGTATCTTTTAACCTAACGGAGAATCCGGAATTAGAATTTTAAAAATGCTGCAAATGTTTAATCGCTGAAGTAAAATGAAAAACTGACTCATATACAAATATAATATTATTACCCTCTTCAAGTCATTGAATCAAGCTCTTAAGGACTAATGTACCTCGCAATGACAGGGGCGACACCAAATCATTCAGAATCAGTTCTTATTTTTCGGTCTATATTTTTGCATTTCGACCCCAGCAGTCTCCGAGTAAAACCATCATATTGGATCAGCTGTTAGATTGTGTCAAAATGACAGTTCGATAGCTGTAAAGAATCGACTGTTAGAGCAATTTTAACCTTAAGCTCTTGGAATTATTAAATTATGGTGGTCCTGGGACAGCTGCGCACCGTCTGTCTGTTTGTTAGCTCGTGACTCTGGCGTGTGATGGGAGGTGCCTTCGTGGATTCGGTGTTCACCATACCTCTGTCGTTATTTACCCCTGTAGTTCATATGTCTACATACATACATACATGTATATATATATACACAAAAATTGCGTTTCTTTCTATTTGTATAATGTATATAGAAATAACCACCCAAATGTAATTTACTGGTATACGAATTAGAAAAACATGGTGAAAATAATAAGTACTGAGTTACCTTGTTGAATTTGCAAATCCATTTGGTGAGCATTCTGAGAGGCAAGAAGCTCTTGGTAAATAGTAGCAGATTGGTCAAAGAGTTGCACAAGCAGAGAGCAGGTCTTCTGATACTCACAGCGGCCAATTACAGACAACTGCTCCAATTGTTGCTGAACCATTCCAAGATCATCAAGAGGGTCTTCCAACCCCTCCCTGCAATAAAACAAAATTCTTTATTAGATAGACAGAACAAAAATTGTATTCACTTTTNTATATCAAGAATTATTAAATTAACACAAATAAGGCTCGAATGAAAATTCAGATTTTTCTTTTAGATTAAAAAATAGCTAATTAACTAAATTAACTTTAAATATTGGTACGCCATGGACATAATTTTATGAAATTTATAATTTCGATTTTGTCTGCTCTGACAATTTGTTTGTTTAACAACTTTAAGTAAGAGGTTGAAATTAACCTAAAGAAATTAGTCAGGGTTTTGGGCCAGGATCAGAAAAATAAAATACTCCAAAAATTTTGGGTAATTATTTTATTGTTTTGACGACGTTTTGACTTAACTTGTAAGTCATCATCAGTGCGATAGGGATGTCTAGAGAGATGTCCGAAGGTGGTTTATGATGGCCACATCTCAGAGTGCAGACCTCAACTCCCTTCAGACATCACTTCCTTACACATGACTTACAAGTTAAGTCAATATGTCGGTAATAATAAAATAATTACCCAACAATTTTATGAATATTTTATTTTTCTAATCCTGGCCCGAAACCTCGGTTGTTAATTTCTCGGTTGAACTTCTCGACCTCGAGCTTTCGTTGAATTACAACACCGAGTTTTGTTAAATGCAACACACCCCTAGACGAAGTGTTCTTCTTTAATCAGACTGTCAGATTGAGAGGCTGCTGGAGGATGGCAAACTGCCCGTTGTGGTGGGAGGCACGCACTACTACATCGAGGCCCTGCTCTGGAAGGTGCTCCTGGGAGACGGCGAGGCGGTGGCCGGTGCTGAAGAATGCGCCCCCGTCACGCCCAGGGGGAGACTGCGCCTGCTCCTCGAGGAGCTGGACTTCCTCTTGACTGTTACCAAGGAGCCAATCCCGTAAGTCACTTTTACCTGGACTTTAAGGCATGGCAACCATTGAGGATCATTATTGCCTCAGATACTATTTTCTATTATCGTTGTAGAATTTAATGTTATGCAAGATAGATATTTTTTCAAATTTTTTATAATTCATTTTATTATAGTTATATCATTGAAAAAATCATTATTAGGACAAGAGCTCTTATCTGGACTTTACAATAGTTAGTAGGAAATATAATATGATTTCAATTAAGTGAAGTGCACACTTTCTCTCCGTTGATTAGAACGAGACGTCCACCATGTTAATGGGGTTTGAGTTAATCAAGAAATTATTAGTTGAATGAGAAATAGGGCTTATTTAAAACTGAAGTACGAGCATTCCTAGGATTGTTACCTAAAAAATTGCGACTTTTTAATTATTATTGGCTCTAAAACGTCAGGATCATTACCATAAAAACTTTTCTTTTTTTTTTTTTTTTTTTTTTACATGAAGGGAAAGAGAAACTTTTGAAATCATGTCATATTTCATCAGTAAATATATATACCTGTATTATCTTTTTCATGCACTTATGGTCGAAATCAAATTATGTACACTATTCAACTCCAAGAGAAAGCTGTAGTGTTGCACATTGTTTTTAACGGGACTCCTTTTAGGCTTAGTGAAAAAAATGTCAATTGAAGTTAAATTAATTTTCTTTAGGATTTTCTGTGTTCTAAATTTTTTGTAAGCTTTACAAAATTATAATTATAAAACTGCTTATTTGTAATTAACCTTGTTGAAACGCCTTGAATGAATCTATNAAAAAAAAAAACTTCTGTAAATAAACCTATTATGGTAAAAATTCCATCAATCCACCTCTTGTTTTATAGTTTTCTGGCCAGTACTTTTAAGTTGTATGAGGGACTATGTTTTTCTATATATTTTTATTCTCTATAAAATATTGTTATAAATAACTACTACACAAAATTCTTATAATGCAATATTTCCAAGACTATCAGATTTTGGAAAATTCTTAGGACAGTTTCCCGAAGGAGAACGTTTCTTCAGGGATGGTTGTTTCTCGATTGAACACTTTGCTTAATTTTTTTTTTTTTTTTTTCGGTTTCAGAAAGTAAAATTCTTTCGGTAAATTTATATAAATCCTAAGCAGCTTCAGTCAGAGGTCCAATAGGCTAACAAGGATTCATTTAGGGTTGATTTAGTGAACCTCAGAGCAAGATTTGAATGTAAGCCAGGCCTGTGTTCTGCCAACCGGACTCTCCACGAACTGGCTGGCCCGTTATTCGCCCTTCACGCCATATAGTAGCAAGAAATTCACTTTATTTTAATTAATATTCACCTAATATATTAATTTGTTTAAAAATGTAGCTAGTAGTAAAAATGTAACAAATCCCATTATAAAAATGTTGAAACTAATGAAACTTGACAAAAAGTATCGTTTGAATCTTTCAGACACCCTAAAATGATCATTCCGAAGTAAATGTCCTTGTAAAATTTCTTATTTTTCACATGATTAACCGCTTATCTACGTATACAGCGTCTAAGTATTTTTTTTTACAATTAATTTTAATATGGCAATAGTTTTTTTTTTCATAGGTAGCTGGGAAAAATGGATTGGCGCACAAGCCCATGGGACATTTCTTTTGTATGTCTACTACACGTTGGGTTTAATATAAATTCCTTTATACATTTTTTTGTCTACGATATTAATAAGTGCTGTTATTTCCATGATAATTTTAATTAGGGCTTGAAAAAGGTCACAAGAGACGACTGCAGGAAAGTCGTGGGAGTGAATTCGCAAGATATTTTTAGTTCAATTATACACCTGTATATACATCTAAAATAGTAAAATAAATAAGATAGTTATAATTTTAATTTTATCACTTCAATATATCTCCGACCAAATGCATGCAATTTAAGTCCACTGTTTCAAGAGGAATCGGTCTCTCATGAATGTATGATACATATATCCGTATCGTCTTCATGAATGTATGATACATATATCCGTATTGTCTTCATGAATGTATGATACATATATCCGTATTGTCATCATGAATATATGATACATATATCCGTATTGTCTTCATGAATGTATGATACATATATCCGTATTGTCTTTATGAATGTATGATACATATATCCGTATTGTCTTTATGAATGTATGATGCATATATCCGTATTGTCTTCATGAATGTATGATACATATATCCGTATTGTCTTCATGAATGTATGATACATATATCCGTATTGTCTTCATGAATGTATGATGCATATATCCGTATTGTCTTCATGAATGTACCATATGATACATATATCCGTATTGTCTTCATGAATATATGATACATATATCCGTATTGTCTGAAATGTAAAAAAATCACTACGGGTTTGAGGTAAAACGATTCATTCACACTGATGTGGAAAGTATAGATAAAGCACGTCGTAGTTAGTATATCTACTGAAGAAAAAGAAAATGTTTCCATTACACATTTTGACAGATATTATTTACCAAAGATTTATTGAAATTATACACATACGCTATCAGATTTTTCTGTCATTTTTTATTTTTCACATAATTAAATGCTTATTTATATAAAGCATAAGACCAACTGATCATATACTGTTTACAAAACTACTCTGAAAAAAAATATATAATATAGAATTAAGTGAGAAATATGTGGCGTAAGCAAAGCGAATTCCTCAGAAAAATAGTTAATCACTGTTTTTATTTCGATTTCCTTATCACTTAATATATCTTATGTATGATATAACACGTTCCTTTTATCAAAAGATGTTGTTGATTTACACTTCCACTTGTCTTTTTATGTATTTCCACTCATTATGCTGTGATTTTTGTCAAAGCGAACTTAGTCTTTCGTTTTTATTTAAAAGCGACAAGTAAAATTACATTAAAATATACAAATAATTGCGGCTTTTAGGAAGTATAATTAAAACATTTTGTTCAGATAAATTAAGAAAAAGTAAATACAAAAACTGAATATGTAGATCTTTACATGTGCGTGACACACACACTCAGTCACTCTCATTTTTTGTCTAAAGTAGGTAAGATATATTAAAAATAAAATGAAAAAGCTTTCACCTCGATCAAATTGAATAACTACATTCCTTCTCAATTTGGAAAAGAGAGTTAAATTGGCGGGGAATTTAAGGCATTTGCAAATATCCTGTTTATTGGATTATGCTGCTGAAGGACTAATAGGAGGTTCTTGGAAATTACGGAAGATTGAAAAAATAATGTTAAAATTTTTGGTTTCTTCTTTTGGAAAGGAAATCAGGAGAGGGCAACATTCCTAACAACGTGTAAAGATGAAGAAGGAAGAGAACATATTGGGAATGATGGGTCACACACTTTGGGGGTCTCCAAATCAGTGAAATGAAGAATATGGAAGGAGGAGTAGGCCCATTTCCTGAAGATGACCTGGTATCTAAATGTGTTATGGAAGTTGTAAACTGCAAATCCTTCAGACTCATCAGGACTAGATGAGCTTGGGCTATCGGGTTGCTAAAGACCCAGACCTGCACTAGCTTCCCTAGTAAGCTAGTAGAAGCTTAATAAGACAATGTACTTCCATCAAATCGGATCAGAGGAGCAAAAAGTCCGATGTAGTAGAAGAGGGGAACCTGGGTCTGTGGCCGAAATATCGGGACATATCTCTCCTTTTGAGCGCTTACGATAAGTTCTAGTACTTTGTAAACGGATTCCGAACATATACATAATGAGCTGTCCTTTATTATCAGTATGCTCTTGTGGAGAGTAAATCGACTTTGGACTCGATATATTCGCTTAGAATACTGATGAAAATGGGTAGTGGAAACTGTAGTGATCCTGCTTGTCCATTTTATTTTTACCTGCGATATCCTGCGATATAAAATTTACGAAATTCTTCGATAAAAGTTCTATATTCTGTTTAATGCCATTTAAATGGAATTTAACCTCCTGTACAATTATTTTCCTTTTAGATTTTGGGGATTTGAGTCATTAAACTTCATAATTCCTCTTAAAAGTAAAATGTGGTTATTTTTTTTTTTCTTTAAGAACTATTGTGGACATAAAGGGGATTCAATTTAATATGCCTTCTGAATTTACTGACAGTTTTTTTTTTTTTTAAAGAGGGTTTTTATTATAATGTTTTTATATTTTCTATATCCTCAACTCGAAAGCCACATGCAGGCTTCCTCAAGATGCAGGGTGTAGTTCCCAAAGGAGGAGAGAGAGAATGCACTTTTGCAAGCAATTTTCCATAACCTGATTCTTCATGTGGACCCCATTATTCTGTTCGTGTACAACTTTGAACGTTCCCGTCCGCACAAAAGTTCTCTTGTTTACTGAATGTCAACGCATGATATGTTCTCTATGTCTACAAAAGCATAAAGAATCATTAAATCGTTAAGATTTATTTTCTAGTCTAGACTAGTCTGTTGATTTTCCCGACATGAGCGAAAACCGTGCCACATGGAGAAGGCCTGCACTGAATATATCGTTTCATACATGTTCCATCTTTTCTAATACGCTTGACTGATTGGATGACAAGTCACATGCTCTTATTCGCTTCCACCAGAAATGAACACCACTTCAGGCAGGCTATGTTCCCAAGTATTAGGTATAGCACCTTCTTTACTACTTCAATAATGTTCCCCTGATGACGCTGTAGTTTCTTTCTGGAACGGATATAATGTCTTACTGAAGTAAATAACAACGTGCTCCTGTTCTTCCTTTGCTGATGAACTAGAGCATGTCCTCAATTTCCATCCGTTGCCATCAGAATCTATAATAAATTTCCCTTCAGTAAATCGATAGTCTATAATTGGAATTTATATCAATAACTTCCTTAAGATATCGAAGTGATACGACGTAACACCGTACATTCCAGTTATTCTCCCGTGTTTCTATCTATTAAGAGATTACTAAAAGACTGTATTTTTAAGGACAGCAATTTCATTTGTCCCAAATGGGCAGTGTATGAAGTTGTAAAAGGTCAAACTAAAACATATTCAAACTGAGTCTGATCGGTGAATAGACTAAATAATCAAAGTTCCACGTTGGTAAAGAAAGTGATGCATATCAAATTTTCAAGTTGAAAGTATGTCTTAATTTAAGTCGACTTAGAAGTAGTTGTTATTGTATTAAACTTCAACTATTTTATATTATGGAAAAAATTATTTACAGTTGCAAATTTCGAATAGATGTTCGAGAAACAAATATCCCACTTCTTCTTAATACAAAAAATATTACTGACTGTCATTAAATATTTAAAATAAGTTGGGTGCTTACAAACTTTATAATGCTTACTTATATCTTAATATTATTATATTAATACTCTTAAGGTTTAATAAAATAGTTTTATGAAATACCATTTTGGTAAAGTCATTTAAATTTTAACTAAATGGACTCTATACGATTGGATGTCCAAGAAATCAAGATGCTTGAGCATTTGTCTTGAAATTTTGTGGAAAAAGTAAGTAATACAAATTTTGCTATGAGGAATCTATTTATTTTGTAACATATATTTTCCGCAAAAGTTAGGTTTTCAGTAGGGCTGAACATGTACATTAATTAGTATACCATAATATAAGTATTAATATTTTATCTTTAAATTTCAGTGATGACAAGTTGAAGTCCTTCGAAGAAATATTTGAGAAGGATGAAAAACTGATATCTGCTATAGGGGACTTATTAGACAAACTGGAAAATATGCCGGACACTGAAGTGGAAGAGGTAAGTCTTCTAACTTAGATATGTTTGCAGTCTTGCGACCATATGTTTAGAGGGTCCGACTACTTAGTGCGTATAAGTGGGAAGGGGGCAACCGAACAACTACATGAATATCTGGATAATAAATTAAAATTCAAACCATTCCGACTAAATTCTTGTAATAAGTGATCTGATTAACATGTGATCAACTAAATATTATTTTAAGTAAATGTCTGAAAGGCTGGGGCGCCAGGCTAGCTCAGGGGATCCGTACGGGTCTCGCGGGTTCAAATCCCGCCCAGGTCAATCTTTTATTTATAAATAGAAGATTGTCCTGAGCCATGGGTGTTTAAAATGGGGTGGCAACCTGTAGATAGCCCCTCACTTCAATGACCCTCAGTGGTTGCAAGGGAGGCTAACAAAAAAAAAAAAAATGTCTGAAAGAACAATGTTAATAAAGAGACAATATCGACGGACTTCTTTGTCTTATCCGTTATTGGAGCTTTTTATTTCGAAAGTGGCTTATGTGAATTAATAATAAAATTTAGTTATTTAAGAATTTTTACTTCGGTTCAATTAAAAATATATGCACAGGATACCAATGAGTCCAATAATTGTCTACAAAATTATTGCATGTTGTATAACTCAAAATATAACGAATGTATAAAGAAAAGTTGCTCTACATGCAACTACACACAACTTCAAATGAAAAATTGACTTAATCCAATTCTAAGATTTAAAAAAAAAATCATTTAATATAAGTCGGTGTTTCTGTTACTTTAGTTTATTTGGTTCTTTTCTTTCCTTGAAGGATTGTATAATTATAGAAGTCCTACTTAAGGACTAGAATAATTGAGCGTTTTGATTACATAGGTCTAAATTTAAAAATAAATGTAGGGCTATTTGTAAACTCAGCTCTGAAATATTTCTACGGGTGAGTGTGTTAGTTGCGGTCTCTGTCCAGGTAGAGGCGCGGTGCGGACGGGCCTATCTGACCTTGGAGGAGTTACACCCTGAGCCGAAGAGACTGGGCAACAGAAGACTCCACGCGCGGCTGCGCGAGGTCGACTCTGACCGGGCACAGGAGCTCCACTACAACGACTCCCGCAAGATCAGGAGGTGAGTTACGGCTGTCCTCCTGGAGGATCCTCTGGGAAATGCGGGTCCTATGCGGGTCTCTCTCATTAGATCCTTTTGTCACCTACTATTGGGGTGGCAGTCGCGTGCTGTATGCATTTCACCCTCTCTATTCCAGTTCCCAGAGTTATAACTATTGGTGTTATAACTATTGGTTACCTCCTTTGGGGGAGATACCCTCAAAAAGCCTTCCTTCCTTATATGGTTGATGGTTAGTTGGCCGTCTCGAATATCATGTGAGAATGGTCGGGGTTTCGGCCAGGAAGAAAAAATATACACCAAAATTTGGAGTAATATTTTTATTTATGCCAACGTTTCGGCTTACCTAGTAAGCCATCATCAGGGCAATGGTGTTGAGTGGAGAAATCTCCCCAGGGCAGTGTCTGTTCACATTGAAACTGCAGGAACAACTGAAGATGGGCTTCCTTCCTTATGCTGATTATGACTAGCACAGATTACATTACATAAGATTCCAAGTTATCTGTCCTATTTCAATTATTTATTTATTTCAAAAATTTATAATATTTTAGTTCTAAATTTATATATATAACAATATATTTCACAAGTTATACCCCCTTATAGGTACGAACTGCTAAATAAATGGCATCTCTCCCTACCAGCATTATATTTATATATCAACTAAACCTTAAACCATAATTCTAAGATGATTTTAGTTGGGGTTCGGTCAAGGTAGATCCAAAAAACACAAATTTAAAAAATGTATTTTTTAATAAAGGATTATCTGCCAACGTTTCGGCTTACATTGTAAGCCATCTTCAGGGCTATCATGAAGATGAGAGAGGACGTCCTGTCCCTAAGTTCACATTTCCATGACTGTAGTATTTTTAAATTTGCGTTTTTTGGATCTACCTCGACCGAACCCCAACAAAAATCATCTTAGAATAATATCTACAGTCAACAAACTCTCCTCTTAAACCATAATGTAATATTCCCGTATTACTTTGCACCATGATACAGCATTAACATCAATTAATGAATAGTTAAGAAGAATAGTTATTTCTAAGCATTAATTGATAAATATTCAAAATATTAGTTTTTACTTTAAAAAAAATACTAATTAAGCAATATTAATTTTATTTCTTATATATTAATTTATTTTTATTCGTTTATACAAGGGAAGCTTTAAGTAAGAAATTAAAGGAGTATCGCTTTATGTTCTGTTTTACTGCTCTATGAAGACGGCCTTATCTAAAACCAAATATTAAACATATGTTGTAAATGAGAGCACAGGCGTTCTAGTTGACACATTTTTTCTAGAAAAATCCAGATCGGACTCATTGTAGGGCAATTAAATTCCAATCGCATTCAAAAGAGTTGAAATGGCAGTCTTACTCGGAAATCTGATAACAGAAATATTATCAGAACACATTTATTTTTAAACACGAAGAATTATGTGTGCTCTAGCACTAATGAATTTTACTACAAAATACAATTAAAAAAAAAAAAAAAAAAAGAATATCTCAGATAAGATTAATATTATAGGAGTTTAAGGGAAAAAAAAATCATCTAAAAAAAAAAAAAATGTTGGTGGGTACTCCTGAGTGATATACATTGAATTCTTTTGTAGTATTTCGTAACAGGTCTAGTAAATCTCGCTTATAAAAGCCACTTTACGTAGTATACTCATACTTCCATTCCTGTACTATAGAAACACGGAAATATTGTCAAAATAACGCCCAAAAGATTATCTATATTTTCTAAAAAGAAAGTCAAACAAGTCTTTTATTTTTCTAATTCGCCTGCTGATAAAGTTTATGAATCCTCGAATTGGCTACATCTTGTCCGCAATAAATAGCTTATTTATTACACATTTTTCATGAATGAGTCAATTGGTACTTGAAAAGAACAAATGCGAATGGATAATAATTCTGACAGTTTATCTTGCACCGGATACTGAAGTATGGATCTTAATGTGAAATGAAAATAGTTATCAGTATCTTTTGAAGATTATTGCATAGTGTGCGAGACTTTAAAAATTGTAACTCAAATAGGTAAACTTATTTCACTAATTGGACATTCAAATTGTGGCATTTAGAATTAAAAAAAAAAAAAAAAACTTCTGTAAATAAACCTATTATGGTAAAAATTCCATCAATCCACCTCTTGTTTTATAGTTTTCTGGCCAGTACTTTTAAGTTGTATGAGGGACTATGTTTTTCTATATATTTTTATTCTCTATAAAATATTGTTATAAATAACTACTACACAAAATTCTTATAATGCAATATTTCCAAGACTATCAGATTTTGGAAATTCCCTTCCAGTCTATGACAATATAACTAAATGAAAACTTTTATATTCTCCACCTTTTCAACATGGGAAGAGCATCAAAAATTATTTCACGTTCAAAATAGTTTGTATGTATATATATAATAATATTTTTAACATGTCGTATTTGTAGATTTTAGTAGGTGATGTAAGCGAAGAATGAACTGATAAGTGAAGTTATGACAGACCTTTTATATAAAAGTTCTATTAGCACTCTAGCTTCCATTGCTTGTTAAATTAATAAATAAAAGCGTTATTATTGTTTTATTATTTACTATTATTTTTTAAGTGAGATGGAGGGGTTTTAATAAAATAGAAAATTTAAAATCGTTATCATCTTTGTTATTTTCAGTTTAATAGGGGAAAATTGTATTTCATGATGCGTGAAATATTATTATACATCATTAGTGATTTATAACATTCTTAAGAAAAGCATATTATTAGAAAGGTATTCATTATATATATATTTCAATTTAATGTTAATTGTATGATCTTAGTAAGCAATATTCTTCTTCTGTTGGACCTTTTTTGGCCTGTTAAATAAATAATATATTCTCTCTCATTTCCATATTTATTATTCTTATTATTCCCATATGGATAATGGAGGGATTATCTACTGGTTACCTTCCCATTCTAAAGATCAGTGGCACAGTAATAGCTTTCATTTATCGATTAAAGCCCTGGGTGGGATTTGAACCCGTAGCGCCAGAATTACGAGAATCGTCTATCTTTAATAAATAAAAAAAAAAAAAAACTTTTTCTTTAATATTCAATATTTTATAAATATTTTTCACTTTTAATATTTATTCTGAACCATTCCTGTATTCACCATCCTCCTCTCTAATGAATCCAAAACACCCTTTGTATTTTATTATTATTTTTTGCTCTTCAATCAGCATGCTTATTTGCTATGAAATAACAAAAGGTGTAACCTATTATCTGTTATGTTAGGGAATAGATAATATTGGTTGTTTACATTTTGTAAATTTTCCAAAAAGTTGATTACTCTACCAAAGGTTTATTATACTTTAAATTTTAAAGCAGTTTTATTTAGTCTGTATATTATAGTACATAGCAAATATACAGCATATTGCGTTATGCTGTTCTGCTCAAAGGTCTAAATGAGTCAATGTTTTTGTTCTTCTGGTGTCCAAGGGGAACCCTTACCTCAGGCCTGAAACATCTAGACCTTATGTGTAACACATGGTCTTATTTTTTGTTACAATGGCACCCACTACTGAGTTGCCGGCTGCTTGCAGAGTTAAGTGTAAGAGCCCACCCCCTCTTTTTTTTTAACAGACCCACTACCTCGCTTTTCCATTTCCCCGAAAAGGGAATGTTTGTACTATTTTCGTATAAACTATTTGAGAGTGCTAGTTGACAGAGCTCCTTGGCAACCGCCACTGTTGGTGTCCAACAACACCGACTGAATTATATTTTAGCCTACTGCAATGGGATTAAGGGGAAAGGGTGGGGGCCCCTGTTTTCATCCCCCGCTAGATTACCAGAGCTACGCCCTCTCCTCTCCACACCCTCGGGGTCTGTCTTCCCCCCCCTATACAGCCCTCCTTCTTGTCAGAGACATTTGTTTTCTTGTTTTTCCACAGATTGCAGAGTTGAAAACTCTAGTCGAGGCTTAAGGTTAAACAATTCCCTGCTCAAACCATATTCTCCTCTCGGAGCTGAACAGAAAAAAACATTCAGAACATATTCAAAAGGAGAGTTTTTTTTACCGTAGATATTATTATTAGATGATTTTAGTTGGGGTAAGGTCAAGGTAGATGCAAAAAAATACAAATTTAAAAAAAAAAGTGTATTTTTTTAAAAGATTATCTGCCAACGTTTCGGCTTACATTGTAACCCATGTTCAGGGCTGTTTGATATCACATTACATTATGGTAATTCTGTATTATAATATTGTCAATTATTATTGTATTCTTATGACATTGTATTTCTAGAGCCCTGAAGATGGCTTACAATGTAAGCCGAAACGTTGGCAGATAATGTTTTTAAAAAATACACCTTTTTTTAAATTTGTAGTTATTTGAATCTACCTTGACCGAACCCCAACTAAAATCATCTAATAATTCAGAACATAGTCTTACAAACATGTATACAATATTTTGTTTTAGCCTTATATCTATCTATACACAGTTAACCTACTTAATCTCAACTATTAACCGGGCATAATCTCACCCTTAAGATAATTCCTAAAATTTGAAAACGGCTGTAAAGTGAATAATAAAACTGAATTCCACTAAACTGTAACATAAACAATTTGTATCTTCTTTTATCTGCAGCTTTAGCTCTCTTTGAACACTTCGATCTCACGCAGTTATTGTTTGTACTTACCTTAGCTGTGTCTTAGCTTTCTACGGGAAGCTGTTGAGTCAAATCCGTACACAAGTACTCGCGAACTTGCCAGGGAGTGTGGTCTTGTAAAAGATACTGTTAGTCGTCATCTACTCTCCATGGGGTAGGTGGAAAAAAGTAGTAGACTTGTCCTCAGCAATCAGCCAAAATGGTGGAAATTTGTGGAAAACCGCATCTGATATGAGATTTAACTGGTAGATTTTCACTTGTGATGAAAAGTGGGTTCAATAGCAAATCTCAATACGCGTAAGCAATGACTTGATCGCAGTAAAACATTTATTCTGATTGGTAGAAGGGGATAATTTATAATAATAAATAAATAAATTTCATAAGAAGATACTAATCATCAAGAATTTGTTACTGATGGATGGTCTGTACTGGTTGTACGCGAAGTTGTCTAAGCACTAATCTGCTTCGATCAACCCATAAGCAGTTTTATTTCAACAAGATAATGCCCTTCCACACACTTCCCGTCGAGCCAATGACAACTTTAAAGAACTTCTTGGGCTCAAACTCCAGCCTCATCCAAGTGGTACTTAGAAATTGTCTAGCAAATGGCTTATGGCAGTAGATAACAATGGCATCTACTTTGAGTAGTATAATAATACAAATATTGTTTTGAAAAACGGTCATTTAAAAAAATAGAAAGGTTTTATATAATGTGATACATAATTTATTTATGATATTATGTACAATTTAATTTTCACTCAATCAAAAATTGATGAAGTTGAGTGGTGAAAATTAAACCAGGATTATTTACTGAAGGATTCCATACACTTTCGACATCTACCTCCAATAATCTAAACTTACAAGTTAGAAGTCTACTGCAATCTAGCTGTAACTGTTATATTTTATTAAACATTTATAAATATTATTAATTTTTGAAATAAGTAATATTTAAAATTTTCAACCATTATAAGAACATATTCTGGAACATGCTGGACTAAAACTAGTTAAGTTTTATCAGCTTTTATTATTCAGCAGGATTTGTCTCGTACTCCAAAACCAGTAAGAAAACATATCGTTAAATTGCATGGCTGTGAACTGTCCGACTTGAAGGTAGACTGCTTACAGCGTAGAGACGCGACAGATAAGAGTAAGTGATAGCGCACTTAAATTGTCTCGAATCTTGCCCATAAGTCTCCGTATCGGGTACCTCTGTTTTAGTTATGTGTATTTAGTGAGAAGATAAGTGGTAATACCGCGAAAATAACCATTCAGCAAAATGCTGTACATTAAAAATGTTTATGGTCCGCTTAAGTCATATACCACTCCTTCATACTTTTTTTAAAATACCTATAACTCAATTAAATCTCATTGGGTTTAGTATTTTCTTTCTTCCAGTGAAAAACTGAATTTTTATCCTAATTTAATAATAATAATAA
>KZ807175.1:296045-308424 GCA_000696205.2 Oncopeltus fasciatus | reverse complement strand
AAAAAAAAAAAAAAAAAAAAATCTAATAACTTCCCTTATTTCTGTAAGTCCAATTTCACTCAGTATGGCTCTTGTCACTAGTTGAGTTTCATTACTCAAAATTGCACTTTCAAACAATTCCTCTTAGTTGTATTTTTCTTCACCCTCGAGAACTCCCTTCTTTCCGAGCAATATACTCCACGGCACGAAGGTAAATAGGATATATCGTATTGTACATCCTTGGCGAAGGTCTCACTCGTCACCTGAGGTGTTGTGTTTCGCAATCATTAGTATCTGTATCAGGCGAGGTCTCCGTAGTTAAGTCCTAGTGTTTTTCTCACAGTGCGACTCCTGGCGTACCTTGTGTGTGTGTGTGTGTGTGTGTGTGTGTGTGTGTGTGTGTGTGTGTGTGTGTGTGCGTGCGTGCGTGCGTGCGTGCGTGCGTGTGTGTGGTGTGGTGTGGGTTCCCGTGGAACATTCTTATATCTTATTTTTCTTAAACTTATTAAATTTACCAAATAATTTGTGTAAACTATTTGTCTTAATATTGGATGATTTTAGTTGGGGTTCGGTCAAGGTAGATCCAAAAAAATACAAATTTAAAAAACGTGTATTTTTTTAAAGAAATCTGTCAACGTTTCGGCTTACATTGTAAGCCATGTTCAGGGCTATCATGAAGACGAGAGAGGAAGTCCTGTCCTTAAGTTCACATTTTCTTGATTGAGAACTCTATTTGACTCCAACTATTTTTTACGTGAAAATATTTAAATATTTTATTTACCAACATTTAAAAAAAGGGAAATTAGTGGTGTAAAAAAGATTCTCACGCGCGAATTCTCATGTCACTCATTTTGATGAGAGTTCTGGAGGGTTAATAATCAAACTTAGCCTTTTATTTTGAATTTTAAAGCTACTTGCCGAATTTTAATAAGACAAATGAGAACTGTTGCTTGTAGGGCGTTTACACACACGGACAAATCAATTTTAGGAGTTATCGTCTTTTGTTTACTAGGTAGGATCCGAAAATATTTTCCTAAGAATAACTCGGGCAATTAATAAGTAATTGATAAATTATTAGATGATTTTATTTGGGGTTCGGTCAAGGTAGATTAAAAAAAATACAATAATCTTTTAAAAAATACGTTTTTTAAANTACCTTGACCGAACCCAAAATAAGATCATCTAATTAAAAACTCTCCTTTTGAACATACAAGTAATTGATAAATTACATCGCAGTTCGCTAAAATCTACTATTTATGTAGCATAATTAATACGAAATTTAATAATTATAATTAATAATTATTGTAATATAATAAAATAACTATCTTCCGAGGATTGAGCCAGCCCCTTTTATTCTCATTTTTATTCATTTATATTATATTTAATGTTTATTTCCTTACTTCAATTTTTTGTTTATGCTCATGATTTTTAAGAGTATTTGGTTAATTGTATGTGGTTATTGTAAGTATGAATGTATAGTTAGATTGAAAAATGAGTTAATCATAAATTTCAAGGAGCGTAGCATTCGAAATTAATTTTATTAGTAATATAGTTGCGTTTAATATATCATTAATAATTATTTTGCTTACAAATTAATTATATTGTTTTATGACATACGCCTAAACGTTTTCGTATACAGAGACAGAGATAGGATAGCAGCAGTTATAACAGATTTGTAATTTGCAAAACCCATTTATTTTTCAATATTTTTATTCAAAGAAGAAAATTGATAACCTTAATTATCGTATGTCACTTTGCACAGAACACAGAAATAAGGGATGTGGGAGGTACAATTTTTCGTTCTACTTCCACAGTATGCTTAATGATCTGAATTAGACAGTTGCAAATTCAGTTATGAATGTCCCTTGATCCATTATCCCAATATTCGCCTCCATCCCATTGTGTCGATGCCCAATATGGCCCCATAACTTCTCCCAGCCTGTTGGCGGCGACCTTGATCCCGTCTCAAGTTTCAGAAGACTGGAATGACTTATTTTCCCAAGATAGACTTTCTCATTAGGGGCTGTCCTTCATCGGGGAGTGAGTGCTTTACGCGGTCCAATCTAGCCCTCCCTGGGATCCTGTCAAACATCTCCCCCGCCACTCTTACCGTTTTAGTTAAGTTATTGAGAGTCCGTCTAGCGTGAAGTCCGTAAAACAAGCAGATTTCTCGAGATCTTTTTCTCCTATTAATTAACACCAAATAATGGTTATTCCTGTTCCTACGACTCATTCCCATCCCGAGACCGATAAGAACTTCAAGATGAGAGGAGAGATGCTTGCTATTGAACATTATCCAAAATATTTTAAGCATTTAATTTTCTATATATCATAGAATATCAATAATATGATTACATTTTTGGTATTACTTATATTCATGTTTCCATGACGACGATTTTAGTTCTATTTTCCCTCTACTTACCTCCAAATCGCAAACGAACTTATCCTACTGTTAGCTTCTTTAAAGTCTTATACGGAGTGTGATTTTTGGATAAAATTGATCTAATGTATTAGTACAATCCATCTAAAAACATTTAAAAATGTTTTAAAAAATCCTCGCAGATCATACTGACTAGGAGCTGATAGTTTGTCCTGTTCAAATGAATGTGCTCAAACACGCATACTTACACACACGAGTTGGGAAAAATAAATTTCGGTTTGTTACTTTTAAACTTTCAAGGCAAATTTAATATATCACATGTGATATATGTTCTATTTGGACGTATGACTCATTAACACTTATCAGGTAAAACATGAATTCCATCAATGTAGAAGTTCTGAGATTGCTGGGCACAAAACTGAGCCTAAGGATTTTCACTTGCCTTTTATAAATCAGCACTACGCCATTGCGCGTTCTGGAGAGAACAAAACAAATAGTAGTCAGATAGAGTGAGTTCTGGGATATACAATGGACGGCTTCAGTTCCCTTCCAGAGTCTCTCAATTTTTGTTAAATTACTAAAGAAGTGTGTGGCCTAGTGTTGTCCTAGTGACCAATTCTAATTACTTTTCTTGATTCTGTCGACTTTAATCGCTTAAGTCCATTGAAAAAGAGAAACCAGAGTTAATGGTCTGACCAGGTTCGAGCAGCGCATGATCGATTTCTGTCTAATAAGATTTATAGTTTTGGCGAAGGGGGGGGGGGGATATCTTTTCAGCAACAGGAATTCACAAATGAAGGCTTAGTGTCGATTAAATGTGGAACCAGTATCAAGCTCATTCAGATATCCAGTTTTAAATAAATAAATAAAAGCTTGAAAATTGCCTTATAAAACTGAAGTGAGTTAAAGCCTGCCAAGCTTATATGTATATATATAACTCTATTTGACTCCAACTATTTTTTACGTGAAAATATTTAAATANTTGCTATATATATATATATATATACACATTATACATACATGCATAAACTTTCATATTTTAATGCCTTATTAATTTCTGTAGCTAAATGTAGTCATTTTGAACATTTGTATACGAGTACAAAGCTGTAGAAGGACTTAATGTGCTTCAGACTAAATGTGGGAACTAATGAAAACTTGATGATTTGCAAATATCTTGTTTCCTAAAGTTCATTTACAAGGGCTTGTAGATAGTTGTCGTTACGTATAGATTGGGCAGGCTGTCGCTTTTTTATACAAGGACTGAATAACTTTCCTAATAGATATTTTCGACCTTATTTAGATTATCTTCTAAATTTATGTTTTGGTCCTTAGATGATTTTAGTTTGGGTTCGGTCAAGGTAGATCCAAAAAACACAAATTTAAAAAATGTATTTTTTAATAAAGGATTATCAGGCAGATACGCCATTATTAAAAAATACATTTTTTAAATTTGTGTTTTTTGGATCTACCTTGACCGAACCCCAACTAAAATCATCTTAGAATAATATCTACAGTTAAAAAAAACTCTCATTTATGTTTTGGTTATCGAATTCTTCAGTTTTATAGAAAAAAAGACTCTCCATGTTAAGTAGTGAGTTGTTTATGGGGTGTTTTTTATTTTCTAATTTTTTACGCCTATCACTATTATTTTTCAGCCGAATTTAATACGGTTTGTCTTAAAATGTTTACTTAGATATCGTGATTATACCATTTGTTTTTGAGCAGGTTTGTCCTAGTCTAGGAGGGTTTTTAATTTTTAGCGCGTTTTTATACATTTTTAAAAATAATAGTGATGATTTAAGACATAGAAAAGACTATTTCCCATTTCAATGTTTTATAAATAAATAAATAATTTTTTTTTTCCTTTAAAGTTGCGAAGGAATCTCTTTAACTTTGACCAATCAGCTAAAATGGTGTATGATTTTCGCCCATGAAGACGATTCACATATATTAGATGGAAATTGTTTGTTGTTTTGTTATGTGACTTAAATAGCTCCTTTCCCAAAATGCCAGTACTGGAGAGCGTACATAGCTTTGATGAGTTTTTCATTGTAGCTCGGATAAGAAGTGTTTCTAGGGGGTGAGAGGGGGGGATGCGGGCCATGTGGGGTGGAGCTAATAGAGTTCTGGTTATGGAGGGGTGGGGGCTGATTGGCAGGCCGGCCACGGTCGGCCGCCCAGGCTTCAATGGGCGGAGGGTCGCCCCAAATTGGGGATTGTCGAGAGGCCGTGAGAAAGGTCCCCCCCTACGTACCCCCTAACCGGCCCGCATTATCACCGTTCTCAGATTTTTCCTGGTGGGAGGAATGTCCTTAAGTGCTTAAATTGCTGGAAAACTGGAATTACGATTTATGGCGTCATCCCTCTTTCTGCCAAACTCAGGCCACGTATTAGGGCTGGACATGGCGGCCTTTGATATTTCTCCCGATTGACCTCTCAAAACCACTGAACTCTGACCCATGAATATCTTTAATTCAAGAGCAGAAAATAATTCGTCTTCGACAGACCAATCGCTGGAAAACTCAGCATTATTTATAAGGTCAAACTTTATTTGGCAGTAAATATTTTATTTTGTTGTGGTATTTTATCCCACGTAAATTTCAAACAATTAATGAGAGGGAATAGAATATAAAAAACTATCTGTCCCAGCCAGGAAACGAACCTGGATCTCCTGCTATCCGGGCCGGTGCACTTACCAGTTATGCTACCAGGACGCGTTAGTTGTCTCATTCAATTCCCTCTACACTAGCAAGAGCCTAACTGGAACAGATAGTTCCTGGCTGGGACAGATAGTTTTTTATATTCTATTCCCTCTCAATTATTGTTTATTTGGCAGTGCTTTAAATGTTTAATCAGAAAGCACACACACACACAAACACAAAAAAAAAAATCAAATCGTCATCTCGGCTCACAGCGGCTATATGAGGTGTGTTCGCTTTCTCATGAAAGGGTAGGAAAACAATGCACAATCTACTTTCTGCAAATCCCTCATTTTCAGCCAAGTGTGTGGCGTTATCCTAATGTCCACGTGTTTCATGATAAATTATGTAAAGAAAATGGAACAACCGCTTTAGTAGCAGATAAGGCTTACCAGTACAAAAAGTCACTTCACGTACTGCTACTCTTGCGGTTAAAGAGGTAACGTAACAGAACAAATTTCATTTTTCGAAGTTGAAAAGTTTTTGTTCTCTTTAAGACTGGCGCATTATGAAATTCAGATTCTGTCTGCCTGTTGCTTTTCCTGCGAGAACTTAAAAATCACTGAGCTCCAATGGAATTTTAGGAAATATTTACTTTTAGTACTGAAACAATTAGAGTTGTCGCAACTTATGTTGTTCTAAAAAATATAAATTCTCGTTAGATTAGTTAAATTTCGAAAACGATTTAAAGAGTCGTATACGTTCAAATATAGTACTTATGTACTATATACCAAGGGCTGTTTTTCAGGTCTAGTCCGATAAGACGTAACCTGAAAAACAGCCCTTGGTATTCGTGTCCAGAAATTCATGGAGTTTAAAAATAACGACAGTGCATAATTGACGGATCTAGACTGGTCAGGTTAGCCTTCAAAGATTTAGAAAAAATGGTCAAAGAGCATTAAATACGCTTAAGTAGACTATGAATGGAGAGTTTTAATCCAAACAATTATATTTGTTTATTATTAATAGTTGAATTGTTATATTTTATTACAACAAAAAGTATAATATATATATTTTTTTTTCTCGGTAGTTTTATATGAGAGAATATTTTATGATATACAAGTATAAACTTGAATTTCAATGAATCTTGTTGATCAAACAAATATATGTGAATATTTTATTANATTTTTGTTTCTGTGAAATGGGAAAATAATTTAAAAAAAGGGGAAGGATTTCTACTTGATTATGAAGTCTATCTTAGATTTTAGTTGTTTTATTTATTTATTTTTTAATAATAGTTATAATTTTTTTTTGGAATACATAAAAGTTTACAAAAATATTTCATTAATTAATTCGAACTCTGGAGCTCTTTTATATTTACTAATATAGTCTTGTATTCTTTAATAAACGTAAGTATTACTATACATACCGATGACATTTTAATTGTAATGAAAAATGTGTGTTTCATTTTACTGTTAAAAAAAACTGGAGTGTTCGTCACTCATCCCGACCATAAATATGGATAACCTGTAAATGAACTGCCCTTAACATGATATTTAACTCAATTATAATTTTTTAATTTCATCTTATCTATTACTGGGGAAAAGACTTTACGATTTCTGTGAAATACTGCATGATTTATTATTTATGATTTTCCAATTCAAAGCACTTTTGTTATTAGATTGTTTAAATATTTATTACATAATGTATTTTTAACATAACATAATGCTTAATAATATTAGTGAAAGTATATTATTCAATAATTAATTAAATAATTATAATAATATGAATAAAATATGCTAATTGATGTTGTGTTGTTTTTAGGGCATTTAAGCCATTAATATCTTTTATAAGGATTTATTGTGACTTGTTCTCTTGATCATTTAGACATAGCCTTTTTTTTAATGAGTACTGATTAAATAAGTTTGTAAGCTCTGAATAAAGTTGAGAAAAATTTTAGGTTTACCTGAGGTTTTTTTTTTTTACATTTAAATTTGATATATTATTATTATTATTTTAGTAAATTATTATATTAGTGTTAAGTGATTTCTAGATTCCTTACATTTATTACTTCGGAAAAAAAGAAAAAAAGAGGAGCAATGTCTTAGCAGAACTAAGTTTACTAAGTTTGTGTCAAATGACACCGATTTACTTCCATTTCATTATCTGAGTTCGAGGCAATCATATTTTTGAAATACAGCCTCTTGGAAAGTTTTCTATGACAAGAAAAAGATCAGATTCTATGTAGATAGCAGACCGTTTTATATTAGAAAATACGAATCCTTCTTCTTTAAAAGCAATAAACTCACTTTCCGCAATTAAAACCTTTTTTCAAAAAATAGGATGTGTTATTTGTTGTTAAAAATTCGTCACGGAGAAACATCTGTATGAAATTTGCATGTTTCTCATGTTTTGTTCAAAATGTGCCACATTCAAACTTATAAGTCGGAAATTATAATAAAGTTTGAGCGGCTAGCTCTAGCCTTCCAGGATATGTGGGGTGGGGGAAACTCTAAAACACGCTGAACCCTACAACTCACTCTTAAATATCTTTCTTATGTTTATTATTTTCATTCTCTACTATTTATAGACAAAAAAGTTACAAAATTAAATTATTACTTTTACTTCCTTTTTTCATGTTCCTAATACTATTGAAAATCATTCAGTCTTCACTCTTCCCGCCGTCAGATTTCCAGTTCAATGTGTAGGTGGTGTGTTCATAAACACTGACGGTTGGAACATGTAATTTCTTGGCTGATATGAAGCGAACTATGAAAGTCAGTCTGCATATGATGGCTTCCCCGACATCAAACCATCCTCTGGAACGCCGACTAGAATTAGAATTCATCCCACTTAGCCGCGTACTCCAGACTTAACGTTCTATAGCCTTTAATCATAATTATCATACCTTTTGTAATCCGTCTTCATTGGTTTCTGCAAACCATCTTCTGTTGGCGAGCGCTTTCGGACATTATCCATCCTCGTCGCCGAATACATGTGTTCACTGTCACTGTCTGTATTCAACTGCTGGCACTGTATTCGGCCACGAGGATGGATACGCTCGCCAATAGAAGATGGTTTGCAGAAACCAATTGAAGAAGGAGTACAAAAGGTATGATAGTTCTATATCCATTGGTAGTTATAATAACCCTTTAGATTATTCAATTATAATTTTCTCTCTCCCTCACTCCCTCTCTCTCTCCCTCCCTCTCTTTCTCTCCCTCTCTCCCCCCCTTCTTCACTCTCTCTCTCTCTCTCTCTCTCTCTCTCTCTCTCTCTCTCTCTCTCTCCTCCCTCCTTCTGTCACACTATCCCTTTTCCCTCGTTCTTTCTCTTTCTTTTTCCCTTTGCCCTCTTTCTCCCAGAATCTCCCACCCTCCCTCCCTATCTCTCTCTGTCTCTCTGTGTCTCTCTCCCTTCTTCACTCTCTCTCTCTCTCTCTCTCTCTCTCTCTCTCTCTCTCTCCCCTCTCTCCCTCTCCCACTCTCTCTCACTTTCCCCTCTCTCCAAAAACATATATGTATGTAATAAATGTACCAAACATTTTTTCTGGCAATACATTTTTTGATCTTACAAGAATATTACATGTAGCCTTGAGGTTCTATTAATGTTTTTGATAATAGTGAATTTCGAAAGAGGGGCTAAGATTTGTCCAGTTTTAAATCAAACTTCGTTTAACTCAACAATGTAATTATAAAGATAATATAAATTGCTTCAAATGAACTCGTTAGTCACTTTATTGATTAAGTGTGCCAATCTGAACCCATTATCACATG
Organism: Oncopeltus fasciatus; assembly: GCA_000696205.2. Lineage (NCBI taxonomy): Eukaryota > Metazoa > Arthropoda > Insecta > Hemiptera > Lygaeidae > Oncopeltus > Oncopeltus fasciatus. Next base: position 299,650 of record KZ807175.1, on the reverse strand, counting down.
TGGGAGGGGTTCGGTGATTAGTTGTATCCAGCAGAATGCAAATTCTCTAGAGGCCTTGCAAAAAAGTGGTTTTCGGAATCCAGTCAGGCTGGGGCTGGAGTGGCCGGCCACGGTCCGGAAGTGCCTTCCCGGCTGGAGTCATGTTCTCAACCTGGAGTACCACTCCAACTTCTAAAGCGCAGACAGTAATCGGTATATCTGCACATGTGGAACAATTGATTTCAAATGACGGATTTGAATTTTTCATTTAAAACTTTGAAATTATTAACTTGTAGCAAATGGCTGTATCAAAATTTAATGAATTTACTCTACTTTAATGCCCAAATATACAATGAAATACACTCCAAAGGTGTGTTTTCTCATTTATTGGTAATATTATTTTATATGCATTACAACTCTTTCGGAGACAATGCTCAAGTGACTTCAACCTGCCGAGGAATTTGTATTCCAAATAAAACTCTGACCTTCTCGAAACCCAAAGAAGTGCTGTTGATGGCTGGCTGCAAAGGCGTATTTCATGGGGTGAAGTCACATCAAATTTTTAATTTACTTAAGTACTTTTGGCTAGCTTTATGTACAAAGCGTATCTTATACGTTTCTTCCGCTCTGTAATGTGTCTTATACTTCACCTCTTTTCATTTTTTTGGTGGTCTTTTCATATCTATCATATAAATTATATGCTTGAAGCTTTTATTGCCTCTCTCTATGAGTAAATTTATAAAATTTGTCTGAAGCTGGTGGGTGGTGGCATGAATAGCAAATACTAAACTCTTCTGTTATTCACAGTTTTAATAACAGGGGTTTTCGCATTGTCACATTCCTATGCGGTTTTGAGAGTATTGTATGTCGAAAGGGTGGAATGGCGAAAGGGGGGATGTGTACAGTTATTGACCTGAAGCACACGCTATCGGAATGAAAGTCCACAGCAAACCTAGACTTTACTCTTTCTGTTCTCTGAACTTACCTCCACGCTGTACTTTTCTTGTTTCTGAAATGCCACGAATATATTTTCTTGGTGTTTCAGTGTCCATCAAATGGAAATCCCCCGTTACAGTACTATCTACAGTGGAACAGGAAACTTCACTTTATCTATTTTTTCTATCGCCTACATTAGGAAAGACATTTCCCTCTTCAGGCTATATAATGTAGGGTTCATATATTTTTAGACATAAGATTAGTCGTCTTATTACGACTTATATTCCAGTTTACATAATATTTCCGTTTAATTACTCGTTTTAGCAACGATTTAATATTTTATTTATATTAATTGGTCGTGAGGCTATCTCCGTTTTAGTCGCCTGGGAGGATTGTGGGGATTGGAGTCCGACGACAGGGATTGGGAAAATGGATTGGGATGAAATTGGAGTTTACTATGGAAGAGTTTGAAGCGGGTGGAGATAAGGTCTTTGACAAAAGGAATATTAAAGTCGTGATGAAGGGTAGAGTTGGACACATAATATGGAGCGTTAGCAATTATTCTAAGAATTTTGGACTGAAAGGATTGTATTCGTTGGATATTGGAAGGCTTAGCGGCACCCCACAGTTCTGCACCGTAGGTCCAGATTGGTCGTATAATGGTCTTGTAGATGGCCAGTTTATTTTCTAATGTGAGCTGTGAGCGCCTATTTATAAGGCTGTATAAGAAACCGTGGCGTCTGTGAGTTCTTGTCGTTTGATTTTAGTATGTTCATTCCAGTTGAGTCGTGAGTCAAGGTGGAACCCTAGGTAACGGACTGAATCAGAGAGAGGTATAGGTATGTTATTGTATGTAACATTATTAGGAGAATCTTTTCTTAATTTAAAATTTACATGTACGCATTTGGACTCATTTATTTTGATTCTCCATTTACTGCACCACTGCTGAATAGCATCAAGGTGGTTTTGTAAATTTTTAGAAGCGATTTTGGAATCAGAGTGGGAGGAGAGGATCGCTTTGTCATCAGCAAAGAGGGCTAAAAGAGTATTAGGATGAGTAGGGATGTCTGCAGTATAAAGGGTAAAAAGGATGGGTCCAAGCACACTGCCCTGTGGAACACATATTATTAGTACTGGCATGATATCTGGAAGGCAGTTGCCTCCCTCGAAGAGAAAGCCTGGCGATGCGCGATTCTCACACAAGGTTAGCCTCTCATTATCCGGAAGGAGCGATAGGGATCCGGACCTGGCGATATGTACTCCAGATTGGGCCCCTGACAATGCGGTGATAAACGAGCGGGTGTTTGGTATTTCGGTGAGGGCGGGGCCGGGGCGGAGTCCGACAGGGGGCAACGCTCGCATCCCTAATATCCGACGTATATCTTACAGCTAATGGCGTTCTATAGAAGAAAGCCGCCATATCTTTGATTGGAACTTTTTCAAAACTCACCTGCGCTTTAAGTTATTTCTTCATAGGTATTATTTGATATGTGTGTTAACTTTTACCTGTTAGGAGAAAAACTAATAATATCCATTATGCTTCTTTTATTGCAATGTTTAATTATGTAGTAAGCTTAGCCAAGGATTATGCTTGATCCTGTTGCATAAAAAAGCAAATTTTTAATTTAATTGGTCAATTGTTTTCAAATTTGTAGTATGAATTGCTCACAGGTCCACAGAAAACCTTCTTTTTTTTAATATATATTATTATTTTATTTTAATGTGAGTCTTCCTCTTACCTACATAAATAAATCGGATGATTTTTCCTATATTCCTATATTTAATATTTACTTCATTTCAAGGGCTGGAACACAACGTAAATATACAACATGATAAGGAAAACTAGCAGGTTATTATTACCTTAGTATTAAATGAACTCATTCCTCTTCCAACAATTCGGTCAGGATGTACAATAAATGTTCTGAAAAATTAATTAGGTATTTTGTTTTTTTAGTTTATTGACGCTATCGTTTCATTTTACAAGTAAGCCATCTTTAGGGCTGAAATAAAAAACAAATAGATAATATAACTAACTCTAGTATGTAAGAATGAAAATATGTTTTCTCAGCCCATCACTACAGGTACTTATGCGTATCTATATATCTTGAAATATATATAACATTTTGTATAGTGTATATATTGTTGTAGTGAGTTTCTAAATTATCTTTCAATGTTGCTCTTTCTTTTCTTATGCCATTCGCATATGTACAAAATAAAATGTCTTTCAATTCTTACTCTATTCTCATATAAATGTACACAATTTTTTCCGTCCTGAAATTTACTCCCATCGATATACAGGATATAATATTCATGCTATCAGGAAGTATATAAATCATTCTTCGAAAAGTTCACGTTAAACCTGAAGGAATTTTAATATATTTGGCTTTTTAATGTGTTCTTCATAACTCTGACAGAAGATCCGGAAGATGTTCGATGAAGAGTCATCGCTGGAGAAGATGCATTAATACTATGAATCGGTAAAATTAATTTTTGATTTTGATTTTATTAATGCTTTTGAATCGATGGGTGCAAATATTGGCCTTGGCAACCCCGACCAATCCTTTCTCAAAAGGTTTGACCGTCAACTATCTTCAAATTAATAGAAAAGTCTCATCAAAACTCTTATTGTCTATTTCATGTGGTCGAGCTAACTAGTCACTTTAAACACACACACAAACTCGTATATATAT
>KZ807175.1:268887-286564 GCA_000696205.2 Oncopeltus fasciatus | reverse complement strand
AATATATACTATATATATATATCGGCTTAGAGATATACTTCTATACCGACATTTGGATACATGATAGGGCAGTTTTTTCAGGAGCAGGGTGATCAGTCTTGCTAGAAACTGAACCTCTCCACCTGCCATTTTTCTTTGGGGTTTAATCCTTCAAATGAGTTCATCACCTTTACACTGTCGCCCTTTTTCATGTCAAGGGCATCGGCAGTCTTCTTTGGACTTATAGCGAACCCTCTACATTTTCTCCAACGTGTATCTTATAAAGAGTTGATTTTAGCCGATATATACATATTTATTTATTATTCTTCTGTTTTTTTCTGGAGGTGCTCTACTCTCTGATATTTTACAAATTATAAGACCAAATTTAGTATTAAAACTTTTTTTTGCTAACCTTTCTTGCTTCTTTTTAATGGCTGAAATCCAGTCATTTAATGAAGGGAGATTTACTGGGAAACATTAATTTAAAAACTTAATATCTTCGTTATTATTAGTGTTAAGAAAAATAAAATATTCTAAACTAATAGGTGTTAAAAACAAACACATATAAAGAATTATGTTCAAAAATGTAATTTTGTGTAACGGGTTGGACCTCTTGTTTTATAATGTAGAAACCAAATCCGGTATTTTGGATTGAAATTGAATGAGTGAGAGGGAGGGTTTAAAGAAGACCAAACTATATAATCGTTATATCTTCGTTTATGTTTGGGTTACGAAAAAGTTTAAAGAATATAATATATATTAAATGTAATGATCTAACTTTTATGTCTCTAACCTTTTTACATAATCGCCTAGTTAGGAAGAAACTACGATGGGTAAGCGCTTCCCCATTCTACCTTCCCGGCGAACCTCGACTATAGTCCTGTAAAAAAGAAGAGTTTGTTGACCGTAGATATTATTCTAAGAGGATTTTAGTTGGGGTTCGGTCAAGGTAGATCCAAAAAACACAAATTTAAAAAATGTATTTTTTAATAAAGGATTATCTGCCAACGTTTCGGCTTACATTGCAAGCCATCTTCAGGGCTATCATGAAGATGAGAGAGGACGTCCTGTCCCTAAGTTAACATTTCCACTGCAATGTCATGGAAATTCCATGTCTGCAATTTGGATCTACCTTGATCGAACCCCAACTAAAATCATCTCAGTATAGTCCTGTAAGTTCACTGTTCTATCCAGATTCTAAATTAGGGTTCCTCGTGTATTTTCTACTTTAAATCCATGTTTAATGGAACAAGGAATGTCTGCTTAGATTCCTCTACTGTTTCATACTAGGGGAGTCTATGCAAAAGAAATTGCCCAGTGTTTGTTATTTTGTTAGATCCATAAATGAGATATTTTAGATTAAAATTTTTATGGTCTTATCCGAATCGATGAACTGATTTTTATGAAATTTGAAATGAGGTTGGGCTTATTCCCTCAAACTAGCTAATTATGTATAAGCATGATGAGAACAGGCATAAGGGATTAAGATATTCTCGTAGGCTTCTACGGTCTCCAGGAATATTCTATATATTTCTTCCGGGTTCGACCGTGTAGTAAAGTTTATTCCTGCCATGCTCATTATGTGATGGCTTCTTCAGGGCTGAAAGTAGAATGAAATCGACTCCAGATCAAATTTGGCTTTTTTACCTGCCTGGGACCGGACTTGATCAAAGTCTGCCTTTACATTAGTTGACTCTTATCTGTTCCTTTCTGGAGGCTCCTGTTATCACTGGTAGCTGTTTTGATTTTCTGATAATGCTGAGATTTAGGCTTAATGAGTATCATTCTTCCCTATTAACGTAATTTGCATCATCATACCTTCTATTATCCGTCTTCATTGGTTTCTGCACCAATATTATTGGAAAAAATAACCTTTTAGATTATTTAACGAATTTTGATTTTTTATAATTTCCATGACTACCCTGATTGTTCTGCGATAGTAATTATTCTCCTTGGCTGGGCTCTAGACACAGCTGAGACCATATATATAGTCGTAAGACTAAACTTAAGCCTCACTCTGGGAAAGGTTAAACCACCTCACCAAGGAGGAACAATTAGCTCTGGTGAACTTGGTAAAACATAGAGATCTGATTATAGTTTCAACAGTTGAGGGCAACGCCACAGTCATCATAAAAAAAGAGGAACACCTGGAAAAAAATGATCGCCGTTCTCCAAGATAGTACTTACCGTAAGCTTGAAAAATATCTTACCAAATACATCAATCAGAGCATAGTATCCACCATAAATGCAAGCAAAGATGGTTGAAGTTGAAATCTCCTAAGATATCAGACATCGTTCTTTCCTTTAAGATCAACAATAATAAGAATTATTTCCTAAGATGAGGCAAAAGTATAACTTATTTAATGGATTAAGAAAACGGATTTCAGGATTTCATAAACCTCTAAAATATTCTAGGCCTAAAAATACTCATACTAAAAGTCTAAATATTTATTTATTTAATTTTTTTTTGTAAAGTGATTTTTTGTATAGAGCTACAGATAGGAACCTATGTACCAATTTATTTACCGTTTCTTCTTCCGGGTTGGACCGTGTAAAGTTTTTGATATTTGCCGAGCTTTCGCACATCATGTGATGGCTTCTTCAGGGCTGAAAAGAGAATGTTTTTTTTTTTTTTTTCTCTACTCAGCCCTGAAGAAACCATCACATGATGTGCGAAAGCTCGGCAAATAACAACAATTTGACACGGTCCAACCCGGAAGAAGAAACGGTAAATACATCTGACGTCCGTCGAAGCCTACGTGAACATCCAAGTACCAAAGCAGATATGAGGAGGGAGAGGATAGAAAATCCTCCTTCGCGCCCTCCCCCCCTCTCTCTCTCTCTCTCTCTCTCTCTCCCTCTCCCCCCCCCCCCCCCCCCCCTGTGTCCTGCCAGAGAAGCGAAGGGGGGATTCGCCTATAGTTAGGGGAGTTGTGAGTCCCCCCTCCCCCTACGCGAGGGGTGTGTGGTGGGGGCGTGCGACCTCCGGCCCGACGTGAATGACCGCCTCTTGCAGCCCGACCTAGACGCTCGGAAGACAGACTGACCCCTTTCCCCCACTCCTCTCGCCCTTCACTGGCCCATTTCGTCTGCAACTTCCTTCTTTCACATTCCACACATCTCCTTTCTACCTCCACACTCCCAGGCAACCACTATCTATAATTACTGTTTTTTTTGTTTTTTTTAGTTTTACTTTTTTCTTTTATGCGTTCTGAAACTGGCGTTTTATGACCGATTAACATTTTTTTTTTTTACTTTCTGGTAGAATGATTGAGACATAGCGAGCACATTTACCGTTAATAGCGACTCTGATACGATCTTAAGGTGTACTTTTTTGTCACTCTCAGTGGTTAACATGATCCGCACATTTACTCATAAACTATCTTGAAAATCACAAGAACACAATTGTACAGGTCTCTTTGGCTTCGCAATGTAGATCATCCACATGGCAGATCGGTCCATATATGCTAGAAGAATGAATATATATCCACATTTCTTCCATTAAATTCGTCCGTAGGCAAATTTCATTAATTATTATTGATAAGCTACCTATCACTTGATTACAAGAAATACAAAAATTCAGAATGCACGGTTACAACTTGACAGTTTCTTCTTCCATTTTCCAAGGTCTATGAGGGGAAAAAATAATGGAATTTTGTGAAAACATTTGGATTTATCTCCCCTGGTCACCAAATATTATTAATTAAAGATTATTATTAAAAATTAATGACAGTTAATTTATTAATTAATATTTATTAATTTATTANTTTAATATTTATTAATTTATCAGTTAACTTGATAAAAAGTATAAAACATTCATTGTCTTTCGCTGTACTTTCTAAGACTAAATAATTTATCAGAGATTGCAATTAGAACTTTAAAGTAATGTAATTTTTTCAATGTTTAAATAAAAGAAGGATTTGTATTTTTTTAAAAAGTATTTACACTCTGCCATAAGTAAAATTTTATTTTGAGTATTACAATATTAGTTAATAATTAAATTAATCGTGAATTTTTCGTGTTATATCTTTTTTATAACTAGAGAAAAATTTTATTTATAATTTTCTAAGCATTGAATTATTTCCAAGGCATTTAAAAAAAAAATAAATAAATAAAAATAAAATAAAATAATAAAAAAAAACATGAATCGAGTTTAAATTTAATCTTGGCTAGAGTGCTCCATAGAATTTCCCATTAAAATTTTACTATTTAAATCTTCTCTATTAAAACAAACTGCACTATATTTAATGTTTCATCCCAAAATCCCAATTACTACTCTGTGTATGGATTTTACAATAAGCGTAATTTTTACATATGCTTACAAGTTTCTGTAGATTTGATTTATTTTTATTATAATCATTCTGTAGAAAAATACAATTTTTTTAAAAGAAAGTTTTTGTAAAGCGTGCTAACAACGGTATATGGATCTAAAATGAAGCGACATGACCTCCAAATCTATAATTTTTACAAATTTTGGTGAGAGTTGAGCATTTGTAGTCTAACTCACCCTGCCTTTGCTTGTGTGTACGTACGTTACATGGGGAATACAAAAATAACTGTTGAGTATTGTATTTGGGTGGATATCAGAAAGCCTCTCACATGACTTCAAAATTAGACAAATGCTAAATATAAAAGTTAAATATTTTTAGCTAATTTAATTCATGCAGATTCTTTGTGACGGTCTCTGGAGAATAATTAGATAAAGTCAGCAGATAGGTATTCATTAACTACTGTCGTACAGATTTCGTCAACACCGAGATTGGACTGGCATCACATAAATGCCGTAATTCCAGCTTGAAGCTTCTCCATTAAGATGTTTAAAAAATTTTTTTTTTAAATTAGCTGTTAATTCTTTAAACAAGTTAAGATAAATTCCGCAATCTTGATGTTTAATCGCGTAATAATTATATTTTCTAACTTTATAAATATGCTATTCTATAGAATTATCACTATTATAGTATATATACTATAATCATGTAATTAATCATTAATTAATGACTTACTACATGATTATCATGTAAATTGTTTGATTGTTACGTTATTATAAGACTAAGAAATTTTATTTACTGTGGTCTTAGTAATTATAATATTCAGAATGGCTTTGGGTGGGTAAGAAGAGTGAAATTAATTTATGAAATATGTATTTTTAGAAATAATAATATACATTTTTATCAAATTAATAAAATGTTCTTCGCATTCATTAACAATGCGGATTCGCCGCATATGGGCTTTAAATGAAATCCAGCTGGTTTTAGTCACTATTAAGGGATTTACTACCACTAATTAATTGTGATCGTCGTTGTCGATCAGCTGTGATTGATTGATTATTGTCCTCTAGCTGAAATCCTGTCATCATTAGGGGTAGAGGGGCCTGGAATTACAGATTAATTAAGACTATTACGGGTCCATCCCCTGACGTTTATTCTTAACCACTTAGTGTATATATACCATCTTATGATGGCCAATCGCCTTGCCCTTGCCCTGCCCCTAAATATAGTTTTACAGAGTTCAGGGTCTTTTATATTCTTGGAGGGTGTTTTTTCAAATATTTTATAAGGGTGTTTCTAATTCCATTGTAACAAAAAAGAAAAAAAAATAATCAATTTTTTTTTTTTTAAATGCCATTAAATGCTTTGTTCGATTAATGTAATAATGCCATATTTGAGTTTATTCGAAATTAATCGAATTTCGGCCTTATTAACCTAAACTAACCCATTTAGCGATAATTCACTTCACTTAAATATTTGATTAATAGACGTGACAATATGCTTTGTTGTCTTGGTGGACTCAGTCAAATAAATTATACTCCTAATATAATCCACTTATGATATTTATATTATGCATTTTATAATATATTTGAATATTCTGTTCAGCTCTCGGGCAGTTTAAACATTTCAAAGAAGCAATGAGGGCCTTGTCTTGGCCGGAGATATCTGCTCAGGACTCCCAAACCTTGTTCGAGACCCGCTCAGGGTATGCTACTCTTTGGAAGAAAAAGTTTGCACTGTGTCATGGCTGTTTTGAGTTGAATTCCCTACCTTTAGAGTCGGAGGTTGAAGGAAATCCTTCTGAGTCAGTTGGTCTTTTATCTATTCCTGTTATTTATGCTTAGTTTCAACTGAGTTTATCGTTCTTTTTTGGTTGTGAAATTTAAAAAAATGCCTATTTCAATTTCCCTGTGGTATCATCTCAGTTCCCAAGGAATTTTCACGTTCTTTTCTGCCTAAAGTCTTGAAGCTAAATTTTTTAAAAAATGTTTCATCAGGCTAGTTCTTTGATCCTCAGTTGATTAATTACTTGCTTAATTCACATCGACGCAACGATTTTTAGAACCGCCAATAACATAGTAAGAAATACTTACTAATAACATAGTAAGAAATACAAGTCTTTCTTAACAAATAACATATGTCAAAATGAATATTTAATTTGGTTGTGGTATTTTATCCCACGTAAATTTCAAACAATTAATGAGAGGGAATAGAATATAAAAAACTATCTTAATGTCAGCTCCCTTGGGTACAAGACGAAGTTCTCGCCTTTCTCGTGGGTTAGACTCTTGCTAGTGTAGAGGGAATTGAATAAGACTACTAACACGTCCTGGTAGTATAACTGGCAAGTACACCGGTCCGGATAGCAGGAGATCCAGGTTCGATTCCTGGCTGGGACAGATAGTTTTTTATATTCTATTCCCTCTCATTAATTGTATGTCAAAATGAATTTCCTATAAGTCTTTCATTGCCGGTTTCCAATAGGTCTTTCATTATTCTTTATATGAAAATTTGTTCGTATGAAAAGTTGACTTAAATCGCTTTATTTTTAATAAGACAATCGAAATCTTCCTAGCTATAAGAATGGCTCTCAATCGTTTAAAATAAACACTTAAAGGGTTGGATGAAGATGGAACATACCAATAGGAATCAAATATTTGACATAAAAGCGGCCCACTGCTCCAAAAATTCATTACAAAATTTGCCGGTCGGTTGAGACTAGAGTGCTCTAAATACGGTTTAAATGTAGTACAACGTGGTCGGAGTATTTGTGTCAACACAGACTGCTATACGGGTTGTCTGGGTCAAGTCTCATATTGTATTTATGTATACTAATATATGCGCCTTTACAAAAACTACAGGTGACAGTAGTCAACTGTAGCCTACCAATACTTCTGATAAGTGGCCGTTAGTCACCCGAAAGAGCTCGTCGCAATTGGTTTGTCAGCAGTGGACTAGCTGAACAGGTCTATCCCACGGCAGAAAAAGAGCCGGAAGACGTCTGTCTACTGGCCTTCGTACGTCGCCACACATGTCGCGTATTCCTCCTTCCTGTCACATCAGCGTCTTCTTTCGCATCCTCAGTTACCCACGCTCACACACATCTCTTATCGTTTATAATAAATAATTCGAAATAGTTCTTAGTTTATTCACTTTAATTCTCTATTAGTGACTGGAGCATAACCAGTTTAATGTTATATTTTCTGCCAGGAAATCAAGCTAATACTAAGTAACGTGAGTTATCTTTTCTGATCTTCGCATTCGTGTGACTGTGTTCACACATAAGCACATGTACATTCACACGCGTTTTTATTTTGTCTTCCACCTCCATTGTTTTAATTCTTCCTCCTATTTGTGGCTCATTATCGTTCGACGGACTTGGCACTAAATCCTTCGATTTTGCCCCTAGTGTATTTTTTTTTTAATGCTCTAAGTCCTCGTTTCAAAGTCGTATATTATTTATGGCTTTATGGTTACATTTTATACTCTCAACTTGAGTACTTTGGAGATCTTTCTCGACTTCATGATGCGGGCAACTAAGAAGAATACATTTTTGCGTTGGCTAATCTTTGATTAACCTCATTTAGTTCATCATTAAAAACAGGCAATTATAAACCAGAAGAATCGGAAGTGATTTACTTTTGATAAGGTTATTCTTCCTTCTATAATTGGTATTCGGCTTACTACTATGTGATTGATATTACTTACCTGAACTATAAGATGATAAATTATACCGCTGGTGTCATGGCACTGGCTAGTGCTTGAATGTCTTCTTTCTTGTTACTTACTGCTGTTAGACGTCTGTATATGCCAGAAATGCGTTCTCCCAGCATACACCTCACCTTTTGCCTTTGGACATACTCTTATTACTTTTTCCAAGGCAAGGTTGAGTAGCATGGAAGAGGTGGAGTCTCCTTGTCGCAATCCTGATTCAACATTTAATGCTTCAGTAATATTCCTCTGTATGAGGACCTAACAATTAGAACCGTCTCTTCGCCCTTCCTCAGTCTTATAAACTTCCCTGGGAATCTTGTTCAGTCGTGATCTTGCTTCAGAAATTTCTGCCTGCTCTCATTTTCCTTGTAATGAATCCACTCCCCCCAATATTTTTAACATTTAATCCTTTATGGTAGTTGGCTTCCCATCTTTTTATTTGATCTGGGAGATTCTTAATGTTTGTTATGCTCTGTAATCTTTCCCCTTTAAAGTAATCTTTTTTATTTCATCAAAAAAGGCTTTCCAATCTCTTTTCTGTCTTATATTTTCCTCGAGTTTCCTGATTTTTCTTTGCAAGATTAGACTTTTTTGCTTTTCGTTTGCCCTCGATGGCTTTTCATCAGTCATCTGCGCTATAATTTTATTACATTTGTCCTAGGATCATATACCTACTGACATAGGTCTGTCATCTCTGCCTTGATTCCTTCAATCTACCTGGTTCTGAGTCAACCTCTCTCTCTTCCCCATAGGCTGCAATGAGTTTTTTTTAGCAAGCATTCCTCTAGCATCTTTCAACAATGTTCATATCATTTGACCCTTCGCTGACAAATACTTTTTGTCACTGATTCTGTCACCCCTATCCTCTCTGGGATTGCCACATTGGGGATTCTATCTAATTTAGACATTCGAAGGCACCATCTCCATAAAGCCTACACCTTAGAGTGAACTTTAGGCTTACCTAGATTTCTGAAGAGTAAGTAGAAATTCCCACAATAAAAATCTTAAATATTTTAAGATTTTTATTTATAGTCCCTGGATTCCTTCATTCCTAAATGCAGGATAGTCGTGTGGGTAGCTTGTTTAGTGAGCTCTCCCATTCTTCAAATTTCCATCTCTGAAGACCCATTTCTATCCAAAAAGAAAAAGCCCAGTTACTTTAAGACAATCACTACTCTACACGTCTCCTCACCAACTGGAAACTGTCACCTGCTCCTTGGCATATATATACTGTTTTAAAATATTAGTTTTTAGGCCCATGGATTTTATATCTGCTCAATATTAGCCACGATTTCCTCCAAATATCTCTTCCATCTTGCTACTTGGGCATCCGCAAAGCATAGGGTTAAATGGATGTCACAACCTCATCATAAATGAACAGGTTGTGACATCCATATTGGCAGTACCACATCTTCAAAATCTATCCCAAATGTACCTTAAAAAGTGCAGAAGACATAAGAACCCTATTTCAATTCTTTTGTCCCTGCTGTGAGCAGCACAACCCAATCTTTACTGTATGTGTAATTAAAATAAAAATGCTAAATTGTTATTTAAGCTTATATTTTAATTAACTTAAATTTCAAATTTATTTTTTATAAGTTTATTTAGTTATGACTATCTTAGGATGAATGAAAATTTTAATACAGATTTGGAATCCTGGAATGAATTTAACTTGGAACGACCAAGTTAATTAGGTCGGTATCATTTGATAAGAAATTAGTGTCTTATCATATGCCTCATGGGCTCAACATGCTTTGCAGTTGCTAGGTGATTTCAGTATAATTTGTCAATTATTTCATTTGTTCAAAAAGTTTTAATATGTGTTTAAATTAATAACAATAAGAGCATTAGCCAATAATATCGTTTACTTCCACTTATTATAAGTTCCTATTATATAGGTAACAAAATCATGATTTACTGTGGAAAATGGTTTTATGAGGCTAGACTTTATGACGTCAACTGAGTGTCTAATCACTTTTGATTTGGTAATGGGCTTGATGCTTTTGAAACATCTATAACTATTCTAATGTAATGTAAAAATTAAGTAATTATAATACATTTTCCTATTTTTACATTTCTTCATTAACTGCCATATGGTCTAATTGGGATGTCCAGCAAATGTCCTAAACTATCTATTTAGTTCTTTTGCTCAGTCTGATTTCTATTGATGGTGCATTCCTTATTTAGTGATGCATGACTTATTCAACATTTAGTTTTAGATAGGGTCAAGTGTTAATACATCTGTAAAACCGATCATGAAAGAGATCATTAATTAATCAATCATAGTCTTTCATGTACATACTGAATCATAATTTATTAAAAAGAGATATGTTGCAATCAAGGACTACACATTTTATTTTATTTTGTAGCTTTGAAGAAAGGCTTGTGTTAATTCTCTGGTGTCAGTAAATATGCAGAATAACTAAACCCTTTCACTGACTTTGTCTATGATAAACACAGAATAAGTTAATTTATATTTCTTTCCTCAGGTCCCTGGAAGTGTGGAGACGAACTGGTAAGCGACACAGTGAGCTTTTGAAGGATCAGCAGGGTATGGAGGGTGGATCAGCCCTTGGGGGCCCTCTCCGGTATCCTGGTAGGGCAGCTGTTTTTTGGATAGATTCTGATCAGGTAATAACAATCTGAAAAGTATTGCAGTTATGCATGTTCAAATAAACTAAGTTAATTTTAAGCATTCATGAATAGACAAAGTTAAGTATAAAGTAACTTTACTTTTACTTTTTTAGAAGCTCTATTGCCTGCATCTTAATTTAATAGTCCCATATTCATGTTCAAATAGGTTTTCCCATGTTGAGGTTTAAGTGAAACAGTATGACTTCTTTGATAGCCAGACCTTTTGTGTTATTTATTTATAGATCAACTCATTATTTGAAACTCTTTTATTTTATTTTTTTTTAATCAGCTTTGTGCAAAATTAATACTAATAATAACTGCTTCTGCAGCCTCTGACTCCACTGTAAAATTAATTTGATACCCGTCATAAAATCATTGTGAATCTTTGGGCAATGATTATTTTTTCGAAGTTCCAATTTATCTTTTTTTATCTTGTAAAATTTAAGTTTAATTTGGAAACCAAGATCCATTTTTGGCTTCTGAGTTTGAGTTTTTGTATACATCTCTAAGGGATATTTTTCTTCGGTATTTGAAAGATTTTGAGATTAGTTGCTCATGTATGGTGATCTAATTTAGTAGCCTCTGAATGAGGGTTGTCTTCTAGTTTTAAATTTCTTACTTTAAGAGGAAGGTCGTTATGTAGTTTAATAATGATATATAATGATGAATTAATTGTAATTTACAAAAAAATACTTTTTCTTAATCATAAGGACATTTGTCCAATTTCAATTAATTGAACATGGATTAAAATATATTTTAGAATGCTTGTGCAGTGCTTCAAATCATTGTTTTGAAAGACAAGTAACTTCCTCAAATCAAACCTCAAACATAAAAATTTGCATATACTAAAAGTCTAATAAATATTTCTTCTATTCTAATTTTCAACAGATGATTTTAGTTTAGTTTTTTGTAAAAGGTATAACTTTTAATTTATTAGCATTTGGAAATAACTCTTAACTTCATCGAAATCTATTCCAGCTCTTATAGCTAATGATAATCACTACTTGAGACAATTTCTTAAAAATTGAGTTAATCTTTGAGATATTAGTTTATTTTTTTGCTAAAATAAATTTTTAATATATTTATATTATAAATANTCTCATATAAATCTATATTATAAAATAAATAGATTTTATAGCCAAGTTCAGCCAAGTTCTGGCTTGGTAGCTCTAATCCAAGGAATAATATCTCTTGGGATCTTTAGTTTAACCAATTTTTACAAATAAAGTCAGTCTTGTAGACACTGCCAATGGAATTCTACTGAAATAATGTTGGCGCAACTATGTTTGAGGACCTTTTCTGAATTCTAAGCAATTTGAGACTAGGGGTTCATGATTTTTTATGTATATTGATTAAAAGAGCTTTTTCATTTTTAAAATTTATTCTAGACATTGTCAGCAGCTGTATCCTAAATAACTGCTCCCATTGCATTTTATTTACTTCATTAGTAATTTTTTTTCTATTGTTTTTATCAAAGAGTTAATTTCTTCAAGTTTTAAAATTGCTGACACAAAGAATCTCTTAGTAAATATTAATTTAGTTGTGGTTTATTATCCCACATAAATTTTAAACAATTAATGTGAGGGAATAGAATAAAAAATCTGTCCCAGCCAGGACTCGAACCTGGATCTCCTGCTTTCCGGGCCAAGTTATCTAGCTCGTCCCAGTGGTGTAAGTGGCCCGGAATGCAGGAGTTCCAGGTTCGAGTTCTGGCTGGGACAGATAGATTTTTTATTCTATTCCCTCACATTAATTGCTTATAATCTCTCAGTGATTTAAAAAAAACAGAACAATTAATTTAGTACACAATGTTTTAGCTGTGAATTTTTATTTCATGATTTTAATGTAATAATATTTTCTCAGTGTTGATTAAGTAGCTTTATTGATTTTGTTAGTTAATCTTCCACCATTTAAAGTAAAGTTAAATGAAAAGTATGGTCTTAGAATTTTTTAAAAATAAACTGTTGAATTTTGGGCTAACACACTAATGGCCTTCTTCACTGTTTAAAAAATAATCATATCACTATTATTATTATTTAAAATTCAAGTAAATTTCCACTCCCAAAAGATTCAGAAATAACTACTCAAATTATTTAAATTCACTGTAGTGTTTCATTTCTTATCTGAATATTATGGTTTCATTTGTTATCTGAATATTACGGCCTTCTTTAAATATTACAGTTGTTTGAATTAATTCTTCTTATAACCCATGGGAATTCAAATATTGGCGATAAATTCAAATTACATTCAGAATTTGAAAGATTTCAAATTCATGTGGGAAGCCAAGCAGTATACTGCTGACATCATGAATTTACTTCCCTTTAACATTCCTATTCATTTTCCATTGAATAACAAATAAAGTCATGTAATATTTATTGTTCTTTTTTAAAGTTTGTGTTCCTCTACCACTTCACTAGTCACTCAGTCTATATGCCTTCAGCTTCATTGGTTTTTCTACATACATGCTTCCTGTCTACTTATGAAGTTTTTGTTGGAGAAATTTATTTTCTGGCCTTCCAGAATTCCTTACTGCCTGCAAATTTACCCCTTCTTGTCTTCATCTATTTTTTACTTTATCCTCATACATGCATAAATGCCCTGTTAGTTCCTGCAATCCCATTTATCTCCTTTTTGGAAATGAAAAAGCCACCCTTCAGAATGTCATAAATTTCAAGTACCTTTTGCAAGAGATTATTTTTCTGTCTCTGGATAAAATTTTCTAGCAATTTTCTAGGTCTGGTCCTCAAGCATTGAGGTTGTCAGGTTAGGTTCTGGATAGTATAAAACAAGGGCTGAAAATTAAGTCAGAAAAAACAACCACAAAAAAATTTAATGTCCTCATACTGCTAATAAATCTGTTCTACATCTAAACTAAGAATGATTTATTAGTAGAGAATTTGTTGGGGTTCGGTCAAGGTTGATCAACCTCAAGGTTTTATCAACCTTGACCGAAGCCCAACAAATTCTCTGCTAATTAATCTCCACGGTCAAAAAACTCTTCATTTAAAGAATAATTTAGTTTCTTCATTTAAAGAATAATTGATTTTCTTCATCAATATAGGGGTTCCCTGGTATGAATGCCCATGGAAATTTAGCCAAAGCACCATTGCGAATATTATATCCTTTCACCATACTTGCTGAAGACTGTGCTAAACTAAATATGGGAATTACCTCTCATCATTTGATAATAATTTATTTTTTTTTTTCTAAGATTCATGATCAGGAAATTTGTTAAATATCAAAATGATACTGTCTAATAATGTTGCTAATTAGTAGGTGTACTTATAGATACAGAAAAATAAATATTTTTCTTTTGAAATTATTTAATTATTGACCTAGTGTAAAGATGTAGACTATTATTTGTCCTTTCTTTCATGTCTGTTTTATTATTAACTTTGTGAAAACCTTATTAATGGAACCCTTTGAAAACTTTAAGCGTTTTTCCATGAATAATTACTGACAAACAAAATTACGAAAGTCTTATTATGGTTAATTTTGATAAACTTATTAAATTATAACCAATGAAAAACCTGACTTCCTATTGTATTTTTTGTTGAAAAAAAGTTTTCATCTCCCATAATAAGCATACACCCACATCATATACCAATGATGATAGTCAAAAGAAAAATGTATAAAGCTTTTAAATAATGTCACCAAAACTGAAATTCATCCGAATGGTAAATAACTTCAAGAAAATTGTATTCATTGTTTTATTAAAATTAGTTTTAATTGTTTCGCTCATAATATTGTTTTTTTTTTTTTTTAGAGAATTACAAAGGAATGATGTTATGTAGGTGTTCTTCTTAAGACAGATTTTTTTATATTTTCTCTATTCTTAACTTATAATAAACTCCAAGAATGAGAGTGATTCAAATTGGTTTATANTATATATATATATATTGTTCAATAATGGACCTAGCTTTTCATTTTGCATTAAACAATTAAATGTTGATTTTCATTAAATATTATGGTGTGTAAACATGTGCGTGTGCATATGTATGTATGTGAACGCGCACGTGATATATACACACACATGATCCTCTACAGGCCACAGTTTTCTGTTTTTCTCTAATGAAAATCAGCTTTTAATTTTTAAATGATAGTTTAAATTAAATTTAATAATAAGTTCGTTATTGAACAACATCAGGCAAGTAGGGGTTGCAATTAACTGCAATGTCAAGTGGAAGTACTAGATGTTTTATTGATCTAGCAGGCATAATATTTAGTTTAGAATAATGAAACAACACAGATTTGTTTACTCATTATTAAAAATAAAATAAAAGTAATAAAAAATTTTAAGAATTACACAGCGAAATTGAGCTATTAGAAGTGAAGTTTATCTGTACTATAAATTTTAATTTATTATTTAAAATTGGTTTATTAATTGCATGAAACAAAATTAGTTTTTTTCTTAATGAAATTAAATCTTAATTAAGAGAATGTTAAGAGAAATGTAGGTATCGTTATCGAGAAAAAATTATGAATAGAAGTGGGAAATCTCTACCTGAAGTGTTAAGTGTGAATACTAAAATGTTTTTGGTGTTGTGGGCATACTATTTAGTATGCGTTTATGAGTGTATGTATGTATGTGTGTACGCATGCATACATACATATAGATTAAAATTTGAGTAACTAGATAAAAGCACCAAAGGTTAAAGTAGATGATAGAATGTTGTAATGAATATTGTATTGGATTACAGGAGACATTAGATCGTAGACTTGATGTCAGAGTTGATGATATGTTGGCAAGAGGCCTGATTGCTGAGCTGGAAGAGTTCCATACGAATTATAACCAACAGAGACTTCAACAGGAAACAATGAGGTTGGGTGGTATTTCTTTCATTTATTATTATTCTACTCTCCCACTTAACAATAATATAAATAAATGTGTTTTTTAAAAATGTAATATATTATTCAAATATACTGAAGGCTTGCAATATTTTATATTATTCATCCAAGTGTGAAACATGATGTAGCAGAACTAAAAGTTCTTGAAATGCAGCTTATTAACATATGGGCAATAGTGAAGAATAATATCATTAAGGGTGGAAAGATTGTTAAAGTCCATTAAATATGCTGGAGGAGAAAATTACACCTTACAGATAAGAGTATCTAAAATTTGTAAGTGCTTAAAGGAGGTATATAGGAAAATATTTTTAAAAATATGACTCACACACATAACTTTCAGAAGCCTTAGAAAGAGAGAAAAGAAGTATTTAAAATTAAAAAAAAAAAAAAAATGCTGGGAGAACAAAAAAATATACTATAAAGAACTCAACAAACTAAGTAAGTAAGCAGTCTTAAGGCTTTTTTTTTTTAAGGTTAAGGCACTTCAGAAACCTACTCAAGAAAAACAAAAACAAATAAAAAACAGAGAAAGTCTTCGCAATGTGTAATGGAGCTTCACTCAACTGATTTGAAAGTATTAGATAAAAGATTAACTTGATAGTGCCCTTAAAAATATGAATGAAGCCTATTTGTAAAACAATTGTCTTCTGAAAATTAAGAAAAGTCAAGAATTAAAGTCATTGAAGACTATTAAGCTTATTCTATTAGATGCTGGAGTGGGGTTGGTGGCCAGCGAATACCTAGTGTTTGAGGAGAAGTAGGCAATGTTGAAGTAAAGAAGACGTGGAGGTAGTCACAAATGGGCAGGCTGAGACATCATAGGCACATAGATTGTAGCTGTCCCAGGCATTGAGGGAAGAGGATATAAGATGAGAATTCCAGGAGCTCATTGAGGCATGTAGAACCTCATTATCTGGGAATAGTCAGTTATTATGCAATAAGCGCACTAGGAAACTAGTGGCTTCTAGAGAGGTTGAAGGGCCATGGACAACTATAATTTCTTCCCTTAGAGGAAGCTTATGTATAATATAGGCCTTTAAGTTTAATGCTTACCCTCTTCCCATACATTGTTCTTCCACTGAACAATGTATGGGGGAAACCATATGCCCCCCCCATTAGAGTACTGGTCCAAAATGATATGAACAGTATTCTTACCAGAGTTGGAGCAGTTCATTTTGACAAAATAGTTTTTGAGTAAAAGTCTGCCAGACAGGAACTTTGTAAACTAAACAAATTTCTCAGATGGCTTACAATGAAAGCTGAAAGGTCGGTAGATAATAAAAAATACACTTGTAGGGGTATGCACCTCCAGGTGTAGGATTTACATTAAGGTAAATAATCCAGTGGTTTAATTGAGGTTTTAAGTTTATTAGAAAATGTAGTAAGCTTTCATTGTCAAAGATGTTAGTATGCTTCTGAGCTTGAAAAATGTCATACAACTATCTATAATATACCCATCCTATTTGCCTAGCTTTTTTTAACACCTCTGTCATTATTGTCTTGGGGACTTTACTATCATTCATCCATGACACATGGTCTGACTATAAAAATTTCCAATTTTGATTATTTTAGTTACATCAATGTTATTATTCAGCTCACAGAGGTAATTTTATCTTTCTTTACAAATACTACTATCATTGGTTGGTACAAAAAGTCTTTACAGTATTTCTCTCTCATTAGAAATTAATTTAGACAATTTATTACGATAAACCAAATTTAGCAGGTTTATTCTTCATTAAATTTAGAATTATTAAAATTTATCAAAATATCCTAGCTAGCCATAATTTAATATTCCTAATCTGTTTCAGACCCCCTTACACGCAGGGTATTTTTCAGTCAATTGGTTTGAAGGAATTTCATTCTTACCTTACATCTGAAGACAAACTGAGCAAATGTGGCCAAGCCAAGTTAGCTGAGGGCATTGAGAATCTTAAGATAGCTACTCGCCGATATGCTCGAAAGCAAATAAAGTGGATAAAAGGAAGATTTCTCAGAGCTCCTGATCGTCAGGTATAAATGAAGTACCTCTAAATTCTCTTCTGCACAAGAAATGCACACAAATTTAATAAATGTAATATTCATCTGTATTCCTTGTTCACACAATATGTTTTTTCATCATTATAAATATGACTTTATAATTTAAATTATATATATTAATGAACAGTTTTGCATATATATATATATACAAAAACACAAGCAAATATGTATACTTTATGTGTGTATATGTACCTTAA
>KZ807175.1:234801-255330 GCA_000696205.2 Oncopeltus fasciatus | reverse complement strand
ACTCATTGGCGGAGCAACACTTCAACAATTTCGAAAACGTACGAAAATGGCTCGATGAATGGATTTCAAATAAAGATGAAGCATTCTTTTGGAATGGTATCCATATATTGCCCGAGAGATGGACAAAATGTGTAGAAAGCGAGGGCCAGTACTTTGAATAAAATTAATTACTGTGTATATATTTTAAGAAATAAACGACATTTTAAACTTGCCTACCGTATAAATACAGATGTATACACACACACACACACACACTCACATATATATATATGTATGTATAAAATCATTGGTCAACCGCCCCCCTGTAGTTGACCAATGATTTTCATACATGCAAACTATCATCATTGATAATAAACATAAATGGATATATATTCATCAGATCTACCAGGTATGCAAGTTTAAAATGTCGTTTATTTCTTAAAATATACACACAGTAATTTAAAAAAAAGTATATTATATTTTATTCAAAGTACTGGCCCTCGCTTTCTACACATTTTGTCCATCTCTCGGGCAATATATGGATACCATTCCAAAAGAATGCTTCATCTTTATTTGAAATCCATTCATCGAGCCATTTTCGTACGTTTTCGAAATTGTTGAAGTGTTGCTCCGCCAATGAGTGTCCCATCGATGAGAAGAGGTGATAATCAGNTGTTTTTTTAAACCTTAAATGCTATAGTAAGCGGGGGAGAAAAACATTTTGATTTTTCTTGATTCCAAATTTGATATGTCCCCACATAAATTAATTGGTTTTCCGAGAATCTCAAATTCGAAATATTTTTGTGACATCTAGGTATTTGGAATTTCACCCGAAGTTTTGGATAATGTTAATTGTGTGAAGGTGCACATAATGTTTAATGTGAAATTAAAGTCATGTTTTTTTAAAATTATATTTCTGTAGTTTGCTTTTCTACAATATTCGTGTCCTAAAATATATTTTTTCGTGTAGCTTAGAATTCTGTTGGTGTTATTTTTGGCAAGTTCTGACTAGTTGAGGCGGTTTTTTCACGACGTTCATTAATCTTTACCATTGTCTTGATTCAGCTTTTAACCCGCCAGCCTTAGAGACCCGAGCGGGTTTACGGTTCTGCTTTTGTGGCTGTAGTGTCCGTGCAGCTCTCCATGGCTTCCGAAAGAAAAGAGATAATTAATGAGTATGCAGAAGGGGAAAGTGGCTAAATATGAGCGTCCTCGCGTGAAACACTTTCTTCGGATAACAGTAGATCTCTCATGTTTACAAAATCCTACTTGTCTTTCTTAGTCCTTTCTGCCAGCTGACGTTCATGATTTATTTTTAATAAGACATAAACATTGTGTAAAATATTAGGTTTATTTCAAATATATCCTTTGCTTAGGTACGCCTGAAGAATTATTTACTGTAGAATTTTGACATATTTCTCTGAACAATCCTATTTCAGTTATTTAGAAGTTTGATTAGGATCAATAGGGTAGCTCATGGGATACATCGCCATTCGCTGCAGCTATTGGCTGTAAATAAAAGCTTGTCCTGAGCCATGGATGTTTGGAGTGGGATTGCAACCTGTATATAGCCCCTCCCTCCATGACCCTCAGTTATTGAGACTAACACATGGAATAAAAAAAATAAAAAAATATCACAGGTGATATGGCTAATTTGAGCTGTATTCTTTTTAAATCTTATGTTATATTAATTTTTATAGTAGTAAAATGATTATTTAAAAAAAAAAAAGGGATGATTGGGAAGTGGGAAATTGATATAATTGTTGGATTCATCGTAAAAATTTCATGTTCCATCCTTAAAAACATATATTATGTTTATGTACCTGAGGTACATGTATAATATGAAAATCTTCAATATTATAATTAGTTTAAGTATGCGTTCAAATTGTTTTAATTCGCTACTTGTTGTTATTTGAAATATTAACCCAAATTAACTTTTGAATGATTGTGAAAATAGTGACAGACCTTTCACTTCCATTTGTTCTCCATTCAGTGAAGTGAAAGTAATAAATTCCTGAGGCTAAAACTGATTTTGCAATTAGCTTTTCTGACACAGAAGTGTAATATTCTGTTTGTTAATAATGAGTTTAGAAAGCTGCTTATTTTCTGAAATTGATCTGGGCTCTAGTACAGTCCTACAATTGTTGTTTTAGTTTCATTTCGAGAATCTATTAAAGAATGTGCGATTTTTGAAAAATATTTAATATTATATTGTTTTAATTTCTTATTCTGATTTTTAATTGCATGAGTGAGAGAGGGAGTTTTGAGATTAACTTTAACTATTATTTAAATTAAATAATTCCCGTATTTTATTAGTGTTATTAATCAATGCGTTGAACTTTAGTTGTAAAATTTCATTTTTAACATTTATATTATGTAACATGTTTACAAAATTCGCACTATAATGAAACATTGAAAATTTTAGTTGGGTTAAATGTCTCAATTTAAAGAGATTGGGTCTCCCCCACTTCTTTCCTCCCGGTTGGTCCAAAGCAAGTTTCAGCCATATAATAATTATCTCTCGATGTTTCAGATTTAAAATGATCATCATGATTCCAGCTTCAAGAAGTTTATTCTGTTTGGTCCAAGTTCATAAGACTAAATAAAATATTTTCCTTTTTTTATTAATGTACAATAATTATGAGATAATAAATTGTTGAAATTATGAAATTTATACATTTTTAAGAACCCTAAAATTCCTATATTTTTTTTTTTTGCTGTGTTAGCCTCCCTTGCAACCACTTAGGGTCATTGGAGGGAGGGGCTATCTACAGGTTGCCACCCCTTTTAAACACCCATGGATCAGGACAAGCTTCTATATTATAAATAAAATATTGACCTGGGCGGGATTTGAACCCACGGCATCAGATTGCGAGACCCGTATGGATCCCCTGAGCTAGCCTGGCGCCCCTAAATCCTATATTTTTAATTATGCAGATAAGTATGAAATCAGTGTAACATGCAAGATTATTTGTTTGAATCTGGACAACAGTATGATGATATAAATGTATTTTGGAACAAATTTAAAATCGCAGTAGTAATAAATAAACCAATGAAAACCTCTATATTATTGTTATGGTCTACAGGTCAATAATAGAGAACAGAGATAAATACAAGTTAATTTATTATAACTTATAATTATGGCTACTAATTACAGACAACAATAGAATATATAC
Source organism: Oncopeltus fasciatus (assembly GCA_000696205.2). Classification (NCBI taxonomy): domain Eukaryota; kingdom Metazoa; phylum Arthropoda; class Insecta; order Hemiptera; family Lygaeidae; genus Oncopeltus; species Oncopeltus fasciatus. The sequence goes on along the minus strand of KZ807175.1, from coordinate 252,175 downwards.
TCTTACTAACTAGTAAATGAACAAATAAAAAATATAAATTACTCACAGCTAATAAAAAATATATAAAAATGAATTAAATGTGCTTATTAACAAAGAGGCCCCCCAAAATAAATTGTTAATTGCTTCAAATGGAGAATTTTTTGACATCATCATTTTTAGCCCAATTATCTTGTCATGAAAAGGGCATATGTTGTATCAAGTAGTGGTATTTTTTTTAAAGTAACTTAAAAAATAATGTAGTTATTAAGATTATAAGATGATTATAGTTGAGGTTCGGTCAAGGTAGATCCAAAAAAAAATACAAATTTAAAAAGTTTATTTTTTTAAAAAGATTACACTGAACAACAAAGTTTTTGTTTCGGGGTTGAAATTAGCTGATTTTAATGTTTTTCCACGTGTTAAAACCGAAAATGACCATAAAAATTATATATTAGCTCTTGTTTTCAATAAAAACTTTATTTCCATCTGAATGGAGACTGTTTATAGACTCTTCAAAACTAAGCTTAAAAGCTGTACTTCTGCATAATGGAAATCAGCTACCTTCTATTCCTATAGGTCATGCAGTTCACATGAAGGAAACGTATATAAATATGAAAACACTTCTCCAATCAATCAAATATGAACAACACAAGTGGCAAATCTGTGGTGATCTGAAAGTCATTGCTATACTCCTAGGAATGCAATTAGGGTTCACCAAGTACTGTTGTTTTTTGTGTCTGTGGGACAGTCGGGATAGAAAATCTCACTATAAAAAAGTGAACTGGCCTACACGAGACCTAAACGCTAATGAGAAAAATGTAGTTTACGAGCCTCTTGTAGATCCTAAGGATGTTCTCCTTCCCCCATTACATATTAAGTTGGGACTAATGAAAAACTTTGTGAAGGCGATGGACCAGGAAGGACAAGCTTTTAAGTACTTGAGAGCAAAGTTTCCCAGGTTGAGTGATGCTAAAGTCAAGGAAGGCATCTTTATTGGGCCTCAAATACGTGAAATCGTAAATGATCCTGCTTTTGACATGATTTTAACAGGAAATGAAAAAAGAGCCTGGGAAGCCTTTAAGGGAGTTGTACATGGGTTTTTAGGTAACAAAAGAGATGATAACTTCACAGCATTGGTTAAAGAGCTTCTTCAAGCTTACCACCAACTTGGATGCAACATGTCCTTAAAAATTCATTTTCTTCACTCTCATCTTAATTTCTTCCCACAAAACTGTGGAGCTGTGAGTGACGAACATGGAGAAAGATTCCATCAAGACATTGCCTTAATAGAACAGAGATATCAGGGCCGTTGGAATGAAGCAATGCTTGCAGACTACTGCTGGTCTGTGTGTAGGGATGCTCCAGAAGTGTTTTATAAAAGACAAGCTAAACGACAGCGATCTTACAATACATCGGATTGACTTAATTGAAATTTGGTGGTACAAACCTCTTTTATTTGTCAAAACACTAAGAATAATTTTTTTTTTTATCAATTTTGTACTTAAAATATTCTAAAAGAAACATAACAATATTGTTTTTTGTACTTTCACTTTTCACGTATAGTATAACTACTCTTTAAGATTAAGTGCTGTATATCTCAAAAACCAGAGCTAATAAAAATTTTTCAATGTTATTTTCGTTTTTATCACCCCGAAATTAGTAGAAATAGACTAATTTAGTGTAGGAAACATTCAAAAAATATTTTTTTGTTGTGCAGTGTTATCTGCCAACGTTTCGGCTTACATTGTAAGCCATCTTCAGAGCTTTAATGGTGTGTTGGTGTCTTCCTGACTGGTAATATCCGATGTAATTGTAGTTGGTGAAGTTGTGTTGGTGACATCTTTTGGTGGTGGTGCATCTGCAGGGGAGGTCATGTTGTGTGCCTGCAGATAATCTTTAAAAAAATACACTTTTTTTTAAAATTTGTATTTTTTTGGATCTACCTTGACCGAACCCCAACTATAATCAACTAAACTAAAATCATCTAATAACTTGTTAATTACTGTCACTTTTTACTTCATTATTTGGCACTGCAAAGGCCACGAGCAGCCCGATGCTCTAATGCACACGATCTGAAACGGAATCTATTACTAAATAACACTAACACATCACTGACCCGGGGAGCTGCTCTTATAACTTCGTGGAAAAGAGGAAAAAGGCCTAGAAGGTTTTAATTAGGATTTTCAGTAACCCTCCTTCTCTTCTCTGACCAAAGGAAGCAGACATCACCCTTTAATTGGCCCTTTCTCGTACAGGTTTGGTCCTGACGCCACTTACTTCTAACATTATGCCATTTTTTGTTTAAAAGAAAAAACCAAGAATATCATTGTATAATGCTAAATAGTACTATTTTGAAAGGTATCATACTTTAGAAAAGAATTGTCAACCAACGAATAAGTCACGTCAATAATAATAGAAGTTTCTTGCTGTGGGATAATCAAAATAAAGAAAAATTGTGTGTATCTCCTCTGCAGATGGATTTTTAAAATTACCTTTTTCCTTGAGCTATTTCATTAAAAATAAATAAATGAGCTACGTATTTTTCATGTTTTAAATTAATGGATTAAGATGGATCTCGATAAAAGTAAATGATGAAATACAATTTACCAGCTGGAGAGAATAATGAGCAAAAGATGTATGACCAAAAAAGTTTGCTCTGAACTGGCTGTGAATTTAGAGTGGAGGAGGCACTCACCCAACATAGCTGAATGAAATTTACATAAGTAAATTTCTTCTTTAATCAGCATTTTTCATAAAAATGTTATAGAGCACGATCAGAAAATTAGATTACACTCCTATTAAGTTCTTTAAACTTGTATGCTATTCAAATGAGAAAGACATTATGATTATAAATTTTGGCCTCTCTCTAAGCCCACACTTTGTCACAACCGATTGAACCAAGCCTCATTCCCTCAGAAATACTATTTCAATGATTTGCAATGAAAAGCCTAAAATTTTTTTCTATATTTTAAAAATAATAGGGCCTGCCCAATATTTAAAATTTCATTCCTAAATATTTTTCTTAATAAGTTTCTCCTTTTTTTCTTTTTTTTTTTACAATATTAATGTAACAAATTTAATTTTATATCTATTTTGTTCTATATTTTTTTATTAAGGTAATAATAACAAAGACAATAAATAACATTTTTAAGTTTGGTCCCTCTCTAAGCCCCCTCCCATGCTACCGATTTCAGTCTCTAAAGAACTTATCCATCAGTTTGAAAAAATAAGTTGAATATTGAATTAAAAATTGTAGATGCTAATGCATGTAGAGACAAGTGTGTGTGTCAGTGTGTGTGTGTATATATATATATATATATATATATATATATATATATAACTTAAAGCTTGCGAGGTGGATAGGCTGTTATTTTTCATCTTGGATTATTTCAAGTTTCATTTTTAAAGGATTGTACATTTTATTTTATTGAGAATGAAAATAATTTTCCGATAAATGGAAAAACTTATCTTCAGGTAAAGTGTTGAGTCTTATAGTGATAATACTTATTGAGCTGCTGGGGATTAGTCAGGAGATCCATCCTTTTTTGGTGGAATCATTTTTTTTAAAATACAGGTATGATTTTGAAACATTAATAGTTAAAATACTGTTAAACCCTCCATTGATTTAATACCTACAAGATTTACACACTCTAATGACTCTGGTAATCAATACACAATTTAAAAAATAAAATAAAGAGTATTTACTGTCAAATAAACAGCCACAGAATGTTGTATGTTAATTTAATTATGAAAAGTACATTTAAAAGTATGGATTAAAGATTATTTAAGATAGCTAAAAAAAAAAAAAAATGTGTCATGTGATTATATTTATTGACATTTAAAAAGTTGGAGTTTGAATAATGGGACAAAACTTGTGAAAGTATAATCAGATGGTGCTTGGCCATTTAACTTTCTGACTTATCTCTTAATTATTTAAATTTATTACAAACATTTTTATTATTCTAACATTAATGCCCTTAAATAAAAATATTCTCATGTCTCTCTCTCTACTAAATATAGAAATCAGTGTATTAAATGATACTAAATTACTATATAAATTATTGTTCAATTAAAATCAAAAATTTTCCAAAATATATTGTCATTAAAAGATGATAACAAAAAAAATTTAAGAATTATTTTATTTTTTGAGTGTCACTTCTCATATCAAATTCTTTAAAAATGGATCAGCTATTTTAAAAATAAATGATCTAAAAGAATTTTTCAAAAATACCAAGGGTCAAGTAATTCATTACTGTTCAATTTAATTTACTGCAAAATTTTTATATAACTTTGTAAGGTATGATACTGAGCTCTATTATTGTTCAGAAAAGGAAATTAAAACTAGAAGTTTTAGACAAATATTAAAAAAATATGAGAGGCATTCAAATATCCTCTTATGTGTTAATTCTGTCCTTTGAAAGTGTACTTTAATTTTCTTGCAGTATGAATTAGAACTTTGGATTCCTTGTCTGAGTGGTGTTTCAAATTTAGATTACAAGTAATAAAACTGCATCATAGAATTATGTGGCAAGACTGTATGGGTGAGTCCCTACTTTTTTTTTATCAATGATATAAAGTACATTAATTATATTGATAAGTATGGAAAAGCAAAACCTCTGCATATTATTCAACAATAGTTTTTTTTTTCATATATATAATAGTACAAAAATATTAAGATTTTAAATTTTGTTAAACAATTCATGAGAGGGAACAGAATAAAAAAATCTATCTGTCCTCGCCAGGAATCGAACCTAGATCTCCTGCTATCCGGGCCTGGTATGCTNTAAAAAATATAAAAATTAAACTAAATTATTAATACAATGTGACTTTGGTGTAATTTCTTTGAGACTCAAATGACTGACATACAATAAAAGCTTTTTTTAAAAAAAGTAGTTTTCAACATATTAGTCGACGTGAGGAAACTCAGAATTCAATAAGTGCAACATGTTGAAGAAATAGTTATTTTGCTATTTTAACTCTACATTTCTCTCCTTTAGCATTTTTTTAAAAATTTATAAGACATCTTGCAGAGAGCTGCTAAAATGAGAATGGATAATGACCATGTCAAATTATAGAACCTCAAGTGCATAATATATATTTTTGGAGGTTTTAAGCGTTAGGGTAAACAATTCAGCAGATTTTGGGTACTGTTTTTCAGTCAGTATGACTGAAAAACTGAGTTTATGCAGGCACTCACTCATGAGATGAGTGAGTGCCTGCATAAACTGTCCCAAATTGAACTTCTTTTTTATAAAGTAGTTATTGAAAACAAAGCTCAACCTTATGATTGCTTTAAGATCAAAATAATTGCTTGTTTAGATTTTATTTGAAAGGTAACCAATTTATGATATCAGTATAGCCAAAATTACACATTTCAGATAGTTAAAATAAATATTAAAGAGTTTAGAATGGTTTTCACTCAATATTAGATAAATCTGAAATGCTCCAATTTAGCATTTGTGGAAGCAGAGCATTTCCAAACAATACATAGTAAATCTAGGGCAACCCCCCCCCCCTCCACACAAAAAAAATGGTATATTGACATTAAAATGGTCTGAAGATGCCTTCTCATCATTTCAATAAAATTAAGCCATTTCTGCTACACTTTATAGCAGTATCCACACATTACTTTCTACTGCAAGAGTTTACATACATAAATCTAGAGTACGAAAAATTCATTTTTGTCTGATTTGGTGTTCCTAATTTGACAGAAATAATTCATTAGCAAATTAATTTGAAATGAGAAAACAAAGTATTATTTTGATGCCTGTCCTTTAGATTTCTTCTTTTTTTCTTTGGATATACTATATTTGAGTCTTCTCAATTTCACTCACTCATTTTAAGCAACAAAAGAACTCATGCAGATGCATGGTGAATATACTGATTGGGTAATTGTCACTAATAACTAATCAGCCAAGTCCTACTGAAAACTAATTAATGTTATATTCTTTTTATAAAGGTTTACATGTCCATGGGCTACCTGAAGCTGTGTCAATGAATTATCAGATGAAAACACATGGATAAACTGATGAAAACACATGGATAAACTGATGAAAACACATGGATAAACTGATGAAAACACATGGATAAACTGATGAAAACACATAGACATTGGTTTCTCACACGTAGGTATAAATTTTGTTGTACTGCCTGTCATAAAATTTACTTAAAAAAAAAGAAAAAAGAAAAGTATATTCTCAAAAAAATAAAAAACATTTTTCAATAAAATAATAGGATTAACAAGAAACAGCAAAATTTATCAAGCTTAATATTTTATTGCATTTAACAGATAATATTTCATGAATTAAATAAACAGGCTCTACATTTCAGAGTTCAATTAGAAGAATTGATTTCCAACAATAATAAACAAAATAAATTACATAAAATCTTGATTAAAATTTATCACAGAAATTTAATATAATGCAAATTTCCATTGAGGACCTAAAATATTTGCAAGCAATGAACAAATAACTTTTTTTTTAAAGTTTGGACTTAGGAAGATAACAACACTTCTATTACCACCACCATACATTAACACTAAAAATAGTAATTATACCAGTGAAGGAAAAAATAAGTCTAAAACCAATTCCGACATAATATAAAAATAGAGTATTTTTCAACAAAACAGTCTTATTAGATAAAATAATAATGTTAAAAAGAGAAAGAACAGTAGGAACATATAAATACAATTAAGAGTTGAGAGCAGAAAACTCTGGAGAGTTATTTTGGTGAAATGTTCTAAGAGCTTCCCACTGAACAGAATGAAGTAGGATGTGAGCCCTCTTGGTGCGCATGAAGTCGACTGCCTCATCTGGCCCCCAACCATTCTTCTCCATGAGATAACACCCAACAAGGGTAGCAGACCTTGTTCTGCCAGCCTTGCAGTGGACATAAACACTTTGATTCAGGTGACTGAATTTCTTTATAAAGCGAACCCCTTCAATCAGCTTGCTCTGGCAAGGAGCCTCAAATATATCTCTTGTGCTTAGCTGAAGGAATTCAACATCCTTGCTCTTCCACTCAGCACTGCTGTTTGAAAACATATAGAGCTCATAGTCCTCATTCATTGATACAACTCCTCTGACATTTTCATCCTTGATCAGTTGATCTGTCATACTTCTGAAAGGCAATGCTCCTAAAATCACTGTTTCGTCAATTCGATCATACCAATTCCGGCTGGTGAATTTTTCCATTACAACATTATAAAAAAGGGTAGGGTAAAACGAAAGGCGAGCAAACATTTTGGGAAATTCACTCTCTTCACTACTCATTAGGAAATCAGTAATACCGAATACTAAAACCGAACCTAAATGGCATAAGTCATTATTCTCCACCTATAACCAATTCAAAAAGGGAGAAAAAAAAGCAGGAAAAATAAAATATAAATTCACCTACTTTAGTAACCTACTTACAAAAACTTTCTAAGGGTATCGATAATAAAATATTTCGGATAGTTTTTTTAAAAAAAGTAAAAGATAAATTACCGAGTCAATAATATTCAAAAATAAGTTCTTAACTTTCTGTATCCCTTATCTTTTGATTTAATGAAAGAAAAATCTATTTTCCACTCTCTTTGTATTTATGACGTCACAAGAAGCTAATATAGAGGCGTATTCCTAGGTGAATCCAACAATATTTAGTGACTAACTAGAAAATTTTTTCTTGAGATAAATCCTACTTTGCTAATTTTATCTTCTGATCAACATTTTTAGCCCAATAATCTTGTCATGAAAAGGGCATACGTTGTATCAATTAGTGATACTTTTTTAAAAGTAACTTCAAAAGGAATTTAGTCATTAAGATTATTAGATGATTGGGGTTCGGTCAAGGTAGATCCAAAGAAATACAAAATAAATAAAAAAGTGTATTTTTTAAAAGATTATCTGCCAACAATTAATGAGAGGGAGTAGAATAAAAAAATCTATCCGTCCCAGCCATTTTTTTAAAATTCTATTCCCTCTCATTAATTGTTTAAAATTTACGTGGGATAATAAACCACAACCAAATAAATATTTATTATCTGCCAACGTTTCGGCTTACACTGTAAGCCATCTTCAGGGCTATCATGAAGGCGAGAGGGGACGTCATTTCCCTGAGATCACATTTTCATGACTGATCTTTAAAAACTTTTTTTGTTAAAAATTAGTTTTTTAATTATTCAACTACCATGACCGAATTCCCGGACAATCCTCAATTGATGGTCAACAATTCATTCCTTATTCTTTAAATATTACTGTTTTTTTAAAGGTAAAAACTCAATTTAAATTGAGACATTAATACTGAATTTTCTTCTGATTAGAATTTATATCTCACAAGCAGAACCATATATAGTTATATCAATTCTTAGTGTACAGGCAAATCCCCTGTTTTCTAAAGTTTTCAAACTTGACAGTTTAAAAGAAACAGATAGACCTATATAGAAACAATAGACAAATACAACAATTTGAAAATTATCTATTTTTGGTATGATGGAGTTATAATAGAAGCTAAGAAAATTAATAAAAAATCTATTTGAAAGCACTTGTCATGAGGAAAAACCACAGAACAATAAGTTTAGCCTTTCATAATAATTAAGCTATTTTAACCCTGATTTGATCCCTTGTCAATTAAGTCAATTAAACAGATATAAGATAAAGCACTACTTTAATTTAATCAAAATCAGTTGTCATTTTGTCTATCAAATTTCATTGTATGACTTACATTATTAGAAAAATTAACTAGGTAAAATATTGGCCTTTTTATATAAATAGATTCTTAGAAATTCTGATTAAAACCACCAACTTAAGGCACAAACTATGTAGATGCAACGAACACTGACAAAAATAAAATATACAGAGCTTGTTTCGTTTGTCAAATTGGTACACATGCCAGGTCAATAGACGAAACATTTTTTTAAAATATTATTCACCATTTGGATGTTTTGAACTTTTATCCCTTATTTAACCCCCAGACAGTTGAACCAAGTTAAAGAAAGTAGATTTCGGGGTTAATAAGGGCTGACAGAACTAAATAACAAATTACATCATTATCCATTGAGCTGTTTCTGGGAAAAGCTATTTTCGGTTTACAAAAGTATTTAACATTTGATTTTCAGATTTGACATATCTTGAAATGTAAATCATCAAGTTTTGAGGGGATGGGATATGATGTTGCTTTTTAAAGTAGATTATTACAGTCTATTTTTGAAGAAGATAATCTTAAATAAATATAATAATTTATATAATAAATACAAATATTTACCATAAATATTTTATTAATACAAAGAGATGATAACAGAGAGTTACTTCATCTGTCACTATCCAATTCTGAGGGGGATAAAAGCAAAGAACTATGAGAACACTGGTGTGACTGCAACATATTTTTGTTGAAATGTTTCTCTCCTTAAAAGTGTTCTTGGCAAAATTACTGCTTATCTTAGCTATAATTATAAAATGAAATCACATCAAACTTTTAAATTGCCTTTAATTCTCAAAATTGCCAAATTGATTGCTCTAATCAATTAGCTTAAATCTGACCCTTACAAGACATCCTTGATCAAATGGTAGAAATCAAACATTACTCAAAAATACTCAACATATACACACCACTGAAAGAATTTATTATAAAGTCACCAGTCCAAATAATTACATACATAAAAAAAAAAAAAAATTCCATGACCAACTCCCAAATCTTTACTTTTCTGGCTTCACAAATATTTTAAATCTTGTCCACAACTTTGCTACATCTCACAGTAATATTGTAAAGCAGGTACCTAAACTCACTATAGACCTTGAAAACATCCATAAAAATGTGAAGCTTTTGACTGTATAGATTATTAGTAGTTGTTATTTTGTAGGTTAAGATAGAATCCAAAAAAAAAAAAAAAATACAATTTAAAAAATGTATATTTTTTAATTATCTGCCAACTTTCGACTTACATTGTCAGTCATCTTCAGGGCTATCATGAAGGGAAGAGGGGTTGCCTTGTCTCCAGGAACCCATATTCATGACAGACTCAGTCATGAATATGGGATCCTGATGACAAGACATCCCCTATCGCCTTCATGATAGCCCTGAAGATGGCTTACAATATAAACCGAAATTATAATATACGTTAAAAGATAATTAAATAATATACAATTTTTAAATTGTATTTTTTTGGGTCTACCTTGAACGAACCCCTACAAAATAACATCTACCATCCATAAAAATGTTTCTGTATATTAGCATGAAAGAAACAGCCCTCAATGTAACTAAAAGGTACTTCCTCCATCCTTTCTCATCTGACAATTCCAAAATCTCTCAGGGACATCAAGAAGAACCAGACCTTTCTTAAATCCAGTCAAAGTTATATAAGCAGATAAAGAAAACAAAACAGTTGTCATCAATATGAAAATATTCTGGATAAAAATATTCTGACAAAATATTTTTGCATCCATTGTACAATTGAACTATCACCCATGCTAGCCCACATTATTAATGAGATCATCAGATCTCTCAACAAAGGTAATGTCATTAATTCTTCTATCAAGTTCAATACAATTATTTTTTATTATTTGTGTTTTTATAATAAAACAATGGCAAATTAATTCAGTAAGTAAGGTTTTCATTTTATTGAAGTGTGCTTTAAATGTTTCTATTTTTTACCTTCCATGCAACTATTTAGGGTAATGGAGGGAGAAGCTGTCTACAGGTAGCCAGTCAATTCTAATTACCCTTGATACCGAGCGATCTACTGGGGGACAAAGCAAAGGGGCCTCAACCCAGAGCTCGGTTCCTAGGAAACAAGTATCTAACACAATTCATAGCTTTCATTCCTCTTTCGGCAGCTTCCTCCGTAATATGTACTGCAAACCTCCTCTCCATATATTTCCTAAAAAAATATATAAAAAACCTAACTCTCTCCCCATCATCCTATTTGGTATGTTACTCTCAGAATATTATATATTTTTCTTTAATATTTTTTTCTCTCATGTATGTTCAGTATTCATGCATTTAATATAGTTGATTACACACTGTTTTATCACTTCATTTATTTATTCATGTATTGGATTATGACATACAGACATGTTTCAATATTATTTTTATCCAAATGAAAGCCTGGAGTTTAGGCTGAAACATTGGCCAAAATAAAAACTTTTTTGGTTACAAAGTAGTTTTTAATTCTTCAGCTCCCAAGACCGAATTCATGACAATCATCTCTTCATAAAACTCGACAGTCAACAAGTTAACTCCAAATTAAAACCTAACAAATTCAATATCTGCTAGAAATAAAGGTGATATGTATACTTACTTTAGAAAATAAATAAACAAATAAAATTGTTCAAATAATCAAAGATTTTCAAAAACAATGTCAACTTATTGATGTTAATGGTGGTTGACCAGGTGGAAAAAAAAAAAAAAAAAATTTACCCAGGGTGGGATCTTGCCGCTTGAACTCACAGTTAAGACCTTCTCAACTAAGATGATGCCTTTATTTATTTTCACTGATTATACTCGTATTTGAATGAAATTGAATTTTAAGTATTATACTTTAGTTTTAGGAAACAACAGAGCGCATATTTTATTTCTATAGACCAAAACCTACATTTTTCTTGAATGTATTGACTTTAGTGATTATTTTTCTTATCTCCAAGCACTTAGAAGATATAATTTATAATTAANTCTATAAGAAACATAACAATATTGTTTTTTGTACTTTCACTTTTCACGCATAGTATAACTACTCTTTATATTTCAAAAACCAGAGCTAATAAAAATTTTTCAATGTTATTTTCGTTTTTATCACCCCGAAATTAGTAGAAATAGACTAATTTAGTGTAGGAAACATTCAAAAAATATTTTTTTGTTGTGCAGTGTTATCTGCCAACGTTTCGGCTTACATTGTAAGCCATCTTCAGAGCTTTAATGGTGTGTTGGTGTCTTCCTGACTGGTAATATCCGATGTAATTGTAGTTGGTGAAGTTGTGTTGGTGACATCTTTTGGTGGTGGTGCATCTGCAGGGGAGGTCATGTTGTGTGCCTGCAGATAATCTTTAAAAAAATACACTTTTTTTTAAAATTTGTATTTTTTTGGATCTACCTTGACCGAACCCCAACTATAATCAACTAAACTAAAATCATCTAATAACTTGTTAATTACTGTCACTTTTTACTTCATTATTTGGCACTGCAAAGGCCACGAGCAGCCCGATGCTCTAATGCACACGATCTGAAACGGAATCTATTACTAAATAACACTAACACATCACTGACCCGGGGAGCTGCTCTTATAACTTCGTGGAAAAGAGGAAAAAGGCCTAGAAGGTTTTAATTAGGATTTTCAGTAACCCTCCTTCTCTTCTCTGACCAAAGGAAGCAGACATCACCCTTTAATTGGCCCTTTCTCGTACAGGTTTGGTCCTGACGCCACTTACTTCTAACATTATGCCATTTTTTGTTTAAAAGAAAAAACCAAGAATATCATTGTATAATGCTAAATAGTACTATTTTGAAAGGTATCATACTTTAGAAAAGAATTGTCAACCAACGAATAAGTCACGTCAATAATAATAGAAGTTTCTTGCTGTGGGATAATCAAAATAAAGAAAAATTGTGTGTATCTCCTCTGCAGATGGATTTTTAAAATTACCTTTTTCCTTGAGCTATTTCATTAAAAATAAATAAATGAGCTACGTATTTTTCATGTTTTAAATTAATGGATTAAGATGGATCTCGATAAAAGTAAATGATGAAATACAATTTACCAGCTGGAGAGAATAATGAGCAAAAGATGTATGACCAAAAAAGTTTGCTCTGAACTGGCTGTGAATTTAGAGTGGAGGAGGCACTCACCCAACATAGCTGAATGAAATTTACATAAGTAAATTTCTTCTTTAATCAGCATTTTTCATAAAAATGTTATAGAGCACGATCAGAAAATTAGATTACACTCCTATTAAGTTCTTTAAACTTGTATGCTATTCAAATGAGAAAGACATTATGATTATAAATTTTGGCCTCTCTCTAAGCCCACACTTTGTCACAACCGATTGAACCAAGCCTCATTCCCTCAGAAATACTATTTCAATGATTTGCAATGAAAAGCCTAAAATTTTTTTCTATATTTTAAAAATAATAGGGCCTGCCCAATATTTAAAATTTCATTCCTAAATATTTTTCTTAATAAGTTTCTCCTTTTTTTCTTTTTTTTTTTAAAGTAATGTTTTTATTATTATTGTTTATATTGACAAATATTCAGTGCTCTTTGGTGTGCTTTTACAGTGGAAAACACTGTATTCGCATTCCAAAATTACTTCAATCAGCCTTATTATACCTTTACTTTTGGTCAAATAGAGTGGCATTAATTAAGACCTATACTTCCCATAAATTTATTACACAAAATTGTTTAAGATGAATAACATCCAAATAAGAAATAAACAATGATAATAAATAAATAAAGCTATGAAATTTATTGGTTTTTAAGAAAAGAATCAGTTGTGCAACATGCTTTATGAAAAACAAACATTGTAAAAGTAAATCCATTTATTTGAGATAACTTATCAACAAATGTTTGCTAATAATTAAGTAAATTTAAGAGGCCACAGTATATCACAAATATAGTCGCACCCAAAACCAGGTACACATGTTTTACAAGTTCTATATAGCAATCAGTAACTGAATATAATACCAGATAAAATAATCTGTTTTACATCTTAACACTAGATACTAATTTGGAAGTAAGTAGCATACCTTATACATTAACTTTCACAACAATAATTCCTGAGCATTTATCAATACAATACTAGCAAACTTTTTCAAATAAAAATTACTAGGGAGGAGAGATAAGTAAATGTGAAGCAAAATTGTAAAGTTAATACATTCCTCTTAGTCAAATGATCAACTTGGTTTTATAAAACTGATTTTTTAAAATGCTAATATGTGTTTAAAAACAAGAAATTATTTGTGATTAATTAATTAATTTTCAATGGTAACTGAATTAATTAATTATTTAACCTTTCTATTTTGTTTCTCTAATGAAGAATTACATTGATGCTTAAAATAAAGAAACCACCATTTTAAGAATTAACAGGCCTGCCAACTTTTATTTTCAATCACTTGTTAAACTGTAGCCAACCAGGACTATGAAACAAATAATGTGGTGCCGAGGGTTTTATTTTTATCAAATCATAAAGTCTTTGGCTATAGAACACTTGATGTTCGACAGGATTTCTATTATCTTTCAAAACCATAATATAAGTGTTCTTCATACTGTGTACTTATCACAATATAAACCCTACATATGCAATATGTCTTGCAACATGAAAATAAAAACAGATACAAGAGTAAGCAAATAAATAGTGTTTTTTAAGTAATTTTATTTAGGTACCTGTAGGCTGTTAATTAATTTAAGCCTCAAAATTTATTATAACTAAATTAATATGCCTAATAGACTAAAAAATAAGGTTATGATTCTGATAGTCACTAAACAAACCACTGAGTTTGACTGCAACTTAGAACATGAATAGCTACCCTAAAACTTTGTTCTTAGTGATCATCAAATATAACCCCTATAATTTTATAGTAGTAAAAATTACTACTTGCCCCAATATAGAGGGTAAGGGGAGATATTCTCCTGTAAATTTAGCACATTTAACAGGGGAGTCACTGGAAATTAGCAGAACAGCTACTTTTTTTTTCATTACTATCTTGAATAGTAAATAATCTAAAGGATTATCATCACTATCAATGAATATAGAACTATCATACCTTCTATTATCTGTCTTCGTTGGTTTATGGATAATAGAAGGTATGATAGATCTTGAATAGTGTTAGAGTAATTTATGTGCTTTGAAATTGTCAGACTGGCAGTAAAAGCAGGAATTAATTTCGCTCCCTACATCGGAACAGACCTGCAATGCAGAAACTGAGTTAACTGTATTTTAGTTAATGAAATAAAGCCAATCAACCTTTTTGCACTTTAGAGACATGCCAAACTTTATGAAGAAAATAACTAATTATGACTTTTAGGCCATTGAATTCAAATTTAGGTCAGTAAACCCCCTTTCCTAATGGTTAAATTATGCTATGAAATTCATAATATATTGCATTAATTAATAAACATCAGTGCCAAGTTTCATTTCTCTAAATTAAATATTAGACCCACTGCAGCTAAAAAAATTTCTACTCACATAATTTCCAGTTATCCCCCTTTCCTATTGGTATAATTTTGCTCTATAACAAATTCACCTTTACTTTTTGTATATAAAAACTAAATGCTCAATTACATTTTAAAAAACATCTAATTGGGGTTTCTAGTATGTGAAATAAAAATTTAGGATTTATTTAAACCCTTACTTTTAATTGTTCAATTTCTTGAGTAACTCCTCAAAAATTTATATTAACAATAAACAAATCTGTGCTGTGATCATTGCATTAAACTATATATAAGACTACAGAGAACTTGTTTTTATCACTGACAATTGACATATAAGGCAATCTCCCCACGCCCTGATTTTACACAATAACAAACTTAGACTTTTTTTTTGTATTTGAAAGTGACAAGTCAAATTTCATTAGGAAGCCAGCATGAACTATTCTGTCATGACATCCACACAATCAATTGTAGGATTTTTATTTTAGTGCCAAGTAGGTAGAATTGAAAAAAAAAAAAAAAAAAAAAAAAGAAAAGAGAAATACTGGATTGGGACATAAAGGTAATGGAATATATTTTTGCCTATTCAGCTAAATTTCATGGCTGAAAACTTTTACTGAGAGTCAAAGAATTGACTTGTTTTATAATGTAACATGTTAACAATTTATTATTTCCTTTACTCTAAAATATAGTTGAGTTCTTAGCCAGAAATAGATGATGAATAATGGATAACTACACCACAAAAAATGAATTTGTTCACAATCTTTATTTATTACAATTTTTAACTAAATAAAAAAAAACAAATTCCTTTATTTTTAGCCAATAATTACATATATACTCTTTTGCCAATGGAATTCTTCTCAAAAGATAAATTATAATTTTAAATACTTAATTCTTACATAAAATTAAAAAGTCGATGACTGTTTTTTAATCAAAATATTACTTCAGCCAGTTCTGTCAAATTGAAAAAAAAAAGTTCTTTTATCTATTACCTTAAAAGTTTTAAGGATACAATTCATACTGAATAGCTCTGTATATCAGAGATAAACTACACTATAAGATTGTATTTTTGGTAATAGATAAAAGGACTTGAATGTTTCAGGCATTATATCATTTATTGAAATAATTCCAGCCAGGACTAAATTTAAAAAACAAAAACATTCAATTTGTGCCTTAAGTAAAAACAATATTAGGGCAAAAATAATGTCTGCTATACAAAGATATTGCTATTTTTTCTATAAAACAATAAAAATTTATAGCACAGTGTTTTTTATCAATAAATAAAGAGTGACATCACAAAAATAATTAACAAAATATTTTATAAATTAACACAATAATAATACTTATTTATAAAATCACAGTTAGGTGCCACCTCAGTTTTCAAGATAAACTTTCATTGTGAATCATAGAAATAAATTTCCATTTTATTAACTTGGAATAAATTCAAGAAGATGGTTACTTAAAATGACAATTTTAATGTACCTAGTACTTGTGACTTAGTGATTAGGGTATTGAATAGGACTAGTAAGAAGTATGTATGGGATGCCTTGCCAGAAATTTTTAAATTAGTAGATTATTTAAAATTTAGTAGATCAGGAATATATTTATTCATCTGCTAATAAACATAGACACAAATCTTAAGGGTATTATCAGGTATTATAACCACAGGCAAGATATATCTTTCTATTGAATTACAAATTCAACCAGGGAGTCTTTCAGTAGCTTATTTTGAACTGGAGGACTTCCTCTATTGGGGATATATAAAAAAATAACATAGTAGAGCATGTGAAGTATGATAGATGGAAATAAAGGCAGAAGTTACCCCCCACAATCATATATTTATATTTTGATAATAGGGATAAATTTTAACATTTTAAAAAGTATTTTATTTTTTATTTTAAAAGTTTCTTTTAATTTTGAAAATTTTTGAAGAAAACTAGAGCTATTGAGTTCACTTCAAAGTTAATTTTCTGAGTACAGAAAAGTGATTAAAAAATGTAACAGGAGGTTAATTTCAGGGACCATTCAACCAACTATTGCAACTTAAAATTTTGCACTTAAAAATTGGCTGCTGTATAGGCCATGTTCATTTGCCTTCAGGAGGTACTCTTCAAAGATTATAATAAATGCAAATTTCAAATTATTGTCAATGAGGTATAAAATTGCTTGTCATCACTTAATAGAATGAGGCCAAAAGCAGTTACACAGCAAGTAAAATGTACACACACGTGCAAACACACACATATAATAAGAAAAGGAGGGAGAAAGAATAATATATATATA
>KZ807175.1:179899-205094 GCA_000696205.2 Oncopeltus fasciatus | reverse complement strand
ACTCTGGTCAAGTAAGTGCATATATATTTATATATAACTTAGTACATAACTAAGTAATATTAGATCTTTTCCTCAAAATAGTTTTTTTTCTTCTAATATGATAGCACTGTTACTAAGCATAGAAATAACCACACATTCAAATTTCACTGTCAGGGATAAGGAATCAATTACAATTCATTGATATTCATGGAGAAATTTATGCTTACCCGCAGAGATAAAATGCTCAAGGGTTGGGAATCTCTTCTTGACTCGAGGACAAATCATGGAAAAGACCATGGTAAGGCAGAGGCAAACGTATCGAACAATAGTCCTCCTCATCAGTCTGCCCCGCTCATCCTGGAAATAAACATTAGGCATTCAAAACTAGTTACTATTTCATTAAAAATAAAATTAAGTAAAATATTATATTTAGACTATTTCAATAAAATAAGAGTGCAAAATGAGAAGTAATGGTGTTTTATGGTAGGCACAGCTATAGTTTAGCACATGAGCTATCATATTGCTCACCAATAATTATTTAAATATTGAATTTGAAAAATAATTATAGGAAAAATGAAAAGCACGACATGGTATTAGTCGAGGATATGATATTAGATAGCCGTCAAGAGTCAACCGCAAAAAACCAGGGTATAAAATGATAAACAAAAAAAAATAAACTGGGCATTATTTTATTCATTCATGCCAACATTTTGGTTAACCATATAAGCCTTCATCAGGGCTAAAATCAAACACCAAATATATAAAATAAAAGATGAAACCATGGCTAAAAGTCTAAAGAATAAAGTAAAATTAAATGCTATATTATTATATAAGTAAATATAAGAAAAGGAAAAGGAACATGGAAATATATTGTGGGAATTAAACAACGCATAATTGTAACTATTAAATATAGTGATATTTATTTCAGCTTAGCAGCTTTTGTGATGACTGATCCTATTATCATAATCCCAGATCTGACGATGGAGCCAATGATTCCCAAGCTGCAATAAATATTGAAAAATGTAGTTTGGAATACTTTCTCCCCATGGTTATTACATAACTTCCAAGCACAAAAATTGTCTGCTAAACTGTTTACAGACACAGTGTCTATTCCACAATATTGACACAAAACTTGTTCAAAATACAATTTTACAAAGTAGAAAAAATTATAAGCCCATAAAAATATGATAAATTTAATATATTCTCATAAAAATAAGCTACTCATTGAATTAAAATATAGGGGAAGTAAAGAAAGTTAACACCTTGAGATAATTAAGTTAAAATAAAGAAAAAAAAACCTAGATATTTCTAGAACTTAGAAAACATCATTCTGATATGAAATAAACAAATTAGTATTTTTAAACAATTAATGCGAGGGAATGGAATAAAAAATCTATCTGTCCCAGCCAGGACACAAACCTAGGTTCGCATCCTAGCTGGGACTGATAGATTTTTTATTCCATTCCCTCGCATTAATTGTTTAAAATTTACGTGGGATAAGAAACCACAACTAAATTAATATTTATTAGTATTTTTAGAAGGGGATTGATTAATTTCAGTCATAGTTAACTAACATATCAGTTAAGAGAGATAGCCTGCAGTGTCTCAACTGATAAGACCTAGAGTCCTTGGCAAGTAGATGATGGCAGATTAGGCCAACAAAACTTGATTTGATTAATCATCTGTTAGCAAATAGCTACAATTATATAATTCAATAATGAGGCAGCAGTTATAATAACATTCAAGAACAGAATAAATTGATCAACGGATAACAAGTTCAGGTGAATAAAAGGTTTATACAGGTATAAAAGTGGCACACCAGTAGCCCTCCAGTTAGTGTCAGATATTGTGTCAGATCGTGTGTCTCAAAGCATTATGGCCCTAGATGTGCTAGTGACAGTGCAGTGTTGAGTGACAATAACTAGTGAGTAGTACAATCTTATAGACAATTTAGCAAGTTCTTCTGAGGCCGCCTTGAAAATAAGCACTTCCCATTTATTTGTATATTTACAGCAATTAGCTGTAATTCATTTCTTGTTTTTATTAAGTACAAAAGATCTGAACACACTAGTCACAGTCACTCAACATTGCAATGTCCCTGGCACTGCAAGGGGTTGCTGGCGAGCCACTTTTATACCTGTATATATCTTCTAAACGATTTTAGACTTCCTTCAAGCTAGGACTTTTTCTATAAATGGATGAGTTATCAGGGAACAGGTGGCCCCTTCTGTATGGATTTAGTACTCTCACCATCTGCTTTCCCAAGTCTTTATAAATCTTCAACAATACTTCACATTAAAAAAAAAAAAATTAAAGGAAAAATATATTATTAAATTTAATTATAGTAAATTAAGCCTCTATAGAGTGGGAGTTCCCATTTTTAAATGGGGAAGCTCATCTTGACAAGCTAAGTTGATAAAGACACTAGAAAAATTTCCTTCATAGGTAATGAAGTACTAATCCGCAGTATATTCTAAGCCAGAATATTATGGTGTCTATATCAACTAATAGTAGTAGTAGATGTTGAGTCACAATGAGCTTCCCCATTTAAAAATGTGTTTTATCTTGATATTATTGAATAAAAAAATTAGTTATTCTGATATGGCCAATACTTTAATAAATAATGGGAAAGCATAGATATTACACTCTATAAACTTAATTTACTATAATTAAATTTAATATTATATAATAATATATTTTTCATTTTTTAAATGAACTAGGGCAAATCTATACAATTATAAGGAACAAAAAGCTGTTAGACTTTGCTTGGGGATAATGATATTTATTTATTAAAGCTGAGCACTTTTGAGACTCAATTTCTCATCCTCAGACCCCAGGAATCTTTCAAACGTGAGTATAGTAATGGACTGGTTACTTGACTCTCATCTAAAAGATTCATGGGCTCTGAGGATGAGACATAAAGTCTCGAAAGCGCTCAGCTCAGCTCAGAAACCCCACTCACCCTTAATCTGTCAATATCACGCACTAGCAAGAAAAAGGTTTCATTGCTTTGGACAACTATTTATCATTAAATCACTTGAAAACTCTGGTCAAGTAAGTGCATGGAATGATTGATTGATATGGGAAAACCTATCAATGTATGAAAAGTCTTACAGTTAAATTAGTGAAACTTTAGCTAATCAGTATAAATCCCCAATCAGGCAAAGATGGAGTATGAACATTTCAAGGGATGATAATAAACTCCATAAGCACACTAACAGAGAATGCTAACTTAAGTTGTCAAAGTCATGCTTGTATGCCCACAAGCTTGCAGGCTCATGCTGTTTGTGTGAGTAATGTGTGTAAGTGTGTGTCTTTATGTATATAGAACTGCAGCTAGAATTGAAGGAGCTAAAGTTAAAGTTTTGATTGACAAAAATCAATAATGTAAAGAACAGTAATGTAAAATACCTGGTTTTGGACTATTTATATATTCTCACTTGGAAAGATATAATAACAATAATTTTATTTTTGCAAATAATAACTGCAAAGAAATATGTGGAGAAAAGCAACTAATTTTATGTAGCAAGAAATCACTAGCTTTTAAAAATACTTAAATAATAGGCATTATCACTACTTATGTGTTACCTGTCCATGAATTGTGCAGGAAACAAAGACAGCAATGGAATCTGGCCAAGGAATAGTTGTATATTGACCCCACCATCGCTGCATGATAATATTGATATAGAAGCCAAGTACAAACGAGAGGGGGATGAAATTGCTGTAAGTGTCACAGTACTCAGACACACTCTCAAAAACCCTGCAAAAATTTCATTAGTCATAAAAATGGAAACCTGTATAGTCATTATGGACAATTTACACGATTACTCATCATGACCATGCATTAAAAATAGATAATTAAGCAAAACAATCTATATACTGGCCATTAAGCTATAATTAGTCTAATTAAGCAGAATATTCATAAAACTACCACTGTGGGAAAAAAAAATTATAAATAAATAAAATTTGACCTAGCATTAATGAAAAATTAATTTTGTGAGTGAAGTGAAACTCTCTCTGGTCTAATTTTATTTAATTAATATTCCTTAATACTCAGAATATGAGAACCACGAACAAGAAATATAAACCTATTGAGTTAATACCTTCCAAAGTAGTACTAATCATTATACTCCGATTTTGCTAAAACATTCCATTGAATATGAACCACTAAACAGAGAAAATTCTGCACAAAAATATTACAAGAACCAGACACAGTTCACATGATAAAAAATTTGTTAAGATTTATTCAAACGTAATTGAAACTTTTTAAAAAAAAATAATTCATCTGCTTTACTTGAGGCCATAAGCTTCGCTAAAGAGTGAAAGGAACTTTATATATATATACACACACATACATATATTTATACACACTCACACATAAATCTAAGCTTTCCAGTAGTAATTTACCTCTTGTGTAAAATTAATTTTTAAAGTGCTTAAAGTAAATATAAACAAAAAGAAAAACAAAAAAAATGTTAAGATAATAATGGTTGATGATTTGTTGGCCGTCTCGAATATCGTGTGAGAATGGTCGGGGTTTCGGCCAGGAAGAAAAAAATATACACCAAAATTTGGAGTAATATTTTTATTTATGCCAACGTTTCGGCTTAGCTAGTAAGCCATCATCAGGGCAATGGCGTTGGGTGGAGAAATCTCCCCAGGGTGGTTGTTAACATTGTAAACTGCAGAAAACAACTAGTTGAGTTGTTTTCTGCAGTTTACAATGTGAACAACCACCCTGGGGAGATTTCTCCACCCAACGCCATTGCCCTGATGATGGCTTACTAGCTAAGCCGAAACGTTGGCATAAATAAAAATATTACTCCAAATTTTGGTGTATATTTTTTTCTTCCTGGCCGAAACCCCGACCATTCTCACACGTTAAGATAATAAATGAATATTAATAACTAAAAAAAATTAAAAATACATGAAAAAATAAAAAATTTTAAACATTTATGTTTGCTAATTACACATAATCATGATGCAAACACATGTTATCATACAAACACATCTATACACACAACACTTAAAGAGAACATATATGAATTTATGCAATAAAATATATTACAAAAAATACATATAAGTTATATGCAATTATTAAAACATGAAATTTTTTTTACCACTCATTGGAGAAGTTACAAAAACTCATAATCATAAAATTCATAAATAAAATGTAGATTAACAATTATAAATCATGAAACAAATAAAACAAAATGAAAGAAAAAATATGTATTACATATTACTAAATGTATTTTACTACTCAATGTATTTTTTTTTTTCCAGCAAAGAGAAAATTTTGGAGGAGTTTTCTACGAAAATTGTTATTAACAAAGTCCTTATGTTGTTACCTTGGAGTAATTTTCTCTAATTTTCCTATTTCTTATAAGTTTATCTTTGAGAGTCTTGAACCACTGTATAAGGCTGACAGTTGATTGGAGGAGGAAGTGATGTCTGCCTTAATTCCTTGATTTAGTTGTGAAATGTTCTTGCCAGAGATGAAGAATGTTCCTAGTCACATTAGTATTTTTGGCTACATTGAAGCAGACCCTGCAGCTAAAAAATTGTCTTCTCTGAATAGCCTTAATTCCTTCCCCATTCCACGATTTCATGCTCTTACTTAAAAGAGACAAAATCCTTCACTGACCAGTAATACATTTTGGCAGTTTATAAACTAATTTCACTACATCAAAAAGTATATTACTATGAACGATTCAGCATAGAACTGGGAAATATTATGCAAGTGCTAAAGGAGTCAGTAAATATGATAAATGGTTTACTTGCTTTAATTGATAAAAGGTAATTGAATGATTCAATAATAGCAAGAATTTTCTGTATTTTCCTTTATTATAGGAACTTATCAATAATTTAGTCCTTGTAGAGGTATAAGTACAAATTTATGTAATATTCATAGGCTTTAAAATCTCCACAAATAACTGTTTGGCCTTTATTTGATAATGATAGTAGTTTTAAGACCAAGGTTTATTTGGGGGAATATTTATATTGGTAATGTAGATATTCTATGAAGGATTTATGAAATTGACTCCTATGGCTTCTACATTATTAAGCTTTGGTTTCAAAATCACAATTCAAAAACTTATAGATGAGAAAAATAAGTAATTGAATTCCAACAGGCTTATTTGCTTTATTTTTTGAATAAAATAAATACCAAGTTAAGTTAACAAGGTTTCTTGTATAATAATTAAATCTATTTTCAATAAGTTTAAACAAACAATAATGTCAGATCGTTTATGGTTACACCTCTTAAATTTTGTAGATTTTCGAAATTGGCTAATTTTTTCTTATCTGTATCTCAAAGTTTCATGTGTTCTTCTTCCCTAAAGCAATAATATTACTTTTTGATTGGTGTGTAAACTGATTATTGAGATTTATTAGTGTTTTAATTATATTTTAGAATATTGTGTGGTTATTTATTTGTTCTAAGAAGTACACAATTTGACACATGTAACGATTATCTACATTCAATTTGTGTTTTGTTTTGAATTTATACGATTATATTGGGGACAGCAGTCATGATACAATTCTGGAGAGTCAGTTTTTGTTGCCAGTAAATATCTCCTCCTAAATTATGTTTTTTTCATGTGGGTATTATTTTTTTGTAAACCAGGAAAAGTTATTTTTAAAGAAATGACCATTCAATCAAATTCAAGATATTAAAGGCCTGTAAAGTTCATACTATTTAATAATTGAATAATTAATAATATTATTGCAATCCATAATCAATAATCCAGGATTTGTGTAATTTTTGTATTTAATTTGGAAGGTGTTATTCATTAACAATCAATTTGTCTAGGCATTATCCTGCTTTGATCAACTGAAAGAGAGGTTTTTTACAAGATAATGCTTGTTCCTCACACTTTCAAAGAAAATACACAGGCAGCAATCTCACTAAAAATAATAAATAAATGATATTCATAAATACTTCTTCTGGGCTTGTCCAAGTCGAAAAAACAATTTTTGCCAAGCTTTCGTGCATTATGCGATGATGGTTTCTTGTTCGCTGAATGTAGGTTGTTCATTTTATACTCAGCCCTGAATATGCTATCACATGACAAGGAAAATCGGCAAAAAATAATTTTTCAATACAATCAAATCCAAAGTATTTATGAATAATCCTGATGACCGTGGAAGCCTACGTGAGCATAATAATAATGATATAACCATAGCAAGTTTTAAGTATTAAAGAGGGAGTTTTAATTTTAATAAACTTGATAAAAGCCAGGACATTTAAGATATATATAGCTGCAAGTTAGGACGAACAAGTATAAATTGTTTCCAGTTCCCGAAAAAAAATTGATGTATTACATTAATAATTTTTAATAGAATAATTAAATATAATAATAGAATACATTAATAATAAAATAATAAATTACATATGTCTATGCGCGCTCAAGCGTCTGCAAATTTTAAATAATGAAAGTAAATTTGGTTTCTTTTGAAAACCATTCTATGAGCTCGTAAATAATACATTGAAATGGATCGATGGGGAGGGGGTTTATTGGGTTGCTTTACTTAAAAATCTAAGGATCTTCGTTGTTAGTAGCGTTAACGAAAAAAATAATACTCAGATTACCTAGCTCTTGCATGACAGATAAATATAGTTACTGGTTTCTTGTTAGAACTGAAAATAAAATGAAATCGCAATATATTTTGCTCACATTTGATTTTTGTAATGAACACGTTATCATTGATATACGATGAAAATAATGAATGTACTTTAATGTTAACTTCACTCCATTATAACAATAATTATTTGCTGAATTTATAGTAGTAAATTAACTTAATGTTATAAAGAGTTCAAAGAAGGAGGAAAGGAAATATTTTGGTATAATCAGGAAAACGATGTCGCCGTAACTGTTAAACATTCTGTGACATCAATATAGCATTGCCCAGCTACTCAGCTGTTTTTGGGCCCGTCGTATGTTATTATTCTTTTTACCTACTGGTATACTCATCCTGCACAATTTTATTTCAAGAAAGAGACCAGAATATAAGAAACTAACATGCAATAAATAATAATAAAATAAATAGTAACCGGGGGATATTAACTACGTTTTAGTGATGTTATTACACAAAGATAGGTTACATCCCATTTTCACCGAATTCAAGGAACTTCCTAATGTTGGAAAGGAATCTTGATATCAGACACGAGATTATCTGATGAGATATAGCACATACAGAAAAGAGATAATGAAAGTTAANTGTCTCATCTCCGAGCAATAAGGGAAGTATATTATACCAAACAACCATCATTCATTTTATAAACTTTTAATATTATTTCCCTCAGAAGTTTTTCATTTTTATGTGATGTTGGAAGGCTTGGCGGTACTCCAGAGAATATATACATATATAAATACATTTATGAATAAATGAAAAACCTAAATATCTTGAATTAGAAATATAAAAATTTTATGAGGAGACATAAATATTTTACATTTTAGAAGTAAGGGAGTCCAACACGGTAATGTTTAAATTACATTCTAAAAATGTTTTCTAATATAAACTTTTTTTTTTTTTTTTTTGTTAAAAATATAATTGAATAACATTTGTAGAAAATTACATTTTTAACCTATTCAATTCAAATAATACTTTAATTTCTCTAAACGTATGAAGGTAATGACGAATTTTCAATTTCGTCTTCTTCTAAACCCCTGAACGAAGGAAGTAAGTTTACATACCGACTTTAATTTCCACTATTTTAAAAACTGCGGTTGTTAGAGAATACAAGATACATGTGTGTATTCGTTTACACGCTTAAACAAATAATATTGCAAATAAAAATTACATTAAATAAATATGAGACAAATTCAAATTGTTATTAATCTCAATAAATATTCACTGAATTGACAGCTATATAACATTTTAAACTTAATTTCTTCAAATTTTAATTTAATTGTGTTTAAGATTTAAAACTTGAATAATAACTAAATGTATTTAAGATTAGATAAATTGTATAAAACATTGTTTAAAATTAAGCTAGGGACACCGGCTTAGCCTAGGGGATCCGTCTATATCTTACAAGCTACGAGAATACGAGAAATTAAAGTTACCCAAAGCCATGGGTGTTTAGAATAAAATGGCTAACTGTAGATAGCTGATATTTCTCTCTCTCTCTCTCTCTCTCTCTCTCTCTCTCTCTCTCTCTCTCTCTCTCTCTNGAAGATGGCTTACAATGTAAGCCGAAACGTTGGCAGATAATCCTTTATTAAAAAATACATTTTTTAAATTTGTGTTTTTTGGATCTACCTTGACCGAACCCCAACTAAAATCATCTCAGGAAATGAATGAGGTACTGCAGTGCATAAAATGATTCTCTGACAATTAATATCAGAATAATATCTACGGTCAAAAAAACTCTATTTTTGCTCATCCATTTCCTGTCCAATAAATATTGAGGCAGCTGAGTTTTCCATCCGTCAGTATTTATAATGTTTTGCTAAAATATACATTCATATTACATTATTTAGAGTATTGTATACATTCTAATATTTCGTAAATCTCTCTCAAAAAATATATATATATAATATATTCACACATGGAACTGACAGAAAAAAATCATAAAAATTAAATACCAACATTAACAGCGAAGTCGTCAGAGAATAGAGTAATGATAGAATAAGAGGCAAGAAGTAACTCGTACGGGAGAAAAAACCCGCCACGCGGGAGCTGCGTAAACTAAGCGAATTCCTCAGTATCGCAGTCAATGAATAGCCCGTATCATGTAAACCCCACGTCTAATGTTTAGATTTCCCAATAGCTGAGATGCACTAATGTACCGACTAGCCAGATTTCCCATCTTTCATTAAGTGGGTATAAACGAGAATAAGTTCCTGAAATGGTACTAAGATCCCAAAAGAACAATGATGGTAAAAGCTAATGAGGATGGCATTAGGCCAATTGAGTGAGGGGAGGAGCTTGATCATCCCAGTCCATTTCTAAATACCATCCTTGTGGGGCCCTTTGTGAAAATGTTCCTGGCCATAATTAATCGAAAATTAATTTTTGTGTCTATTCTGCTTTATAAATTTTCTTGTAGCAGAAAAAATAACGAGGGTACTGATGATTATTCAATTTGGTCTCCCCGTAAACTTCTCCTACCTTACAAGCCCTTAGAACATTGAAAGACATATTGGTGACAATCATATCTGATAATTATTAGATAGAATGGAAGAAAATAGGAGGGAAAATTGCAGACACGAGAACCACCATCACAATTGCTACACTCCTTCAGAACCCGCAGAAATAAAATAGGCCGTCCAGTAATAGTGTGCTACTATATGTGCACACGAGATGTCCACAGACGGGAGGACCTTGAGTGGGGACCAGTGATGGGAAATGACTGATTAGTCTGTTTTACACACCTTTGTTAAAGTGGGTCCGTTCCACTACGAATGTCCTAGCAGGAGGCACAGCATATTAGCAACATGTCGGATACATTTTACACAATGCAGGTTGGAGTGAAAAAAGAAATGAAATAAGGCCATAACTAAACAAATTTCCTAATGACTAATGACTATAAATTTGATTATACATTAAAATAATTAAAATAAATCGTAAAGATAACTTTACAAGGCGAAAGGTGGGGCACCGACTAGCCTTCTACACACACACACACACACGCACGCACGCACGCACGCACGCACGCACGCACGCACGCACGCACGCACGCACGCACGCACGCACGCACGCACGCACGCACACACACACACACACACTTATATATAGTATTGTACGTTATTTATTTGAATCGAACAGAAAGCTAGAAAAAAAAAACTGGAGTTTTTTTTTGCTGATAGCATTTTTGACAATAAATCTAAAATTTTGATAATGATCTTATCAAGATAAAATGGTAAAGAGTATTTTTTACCATTTGTCTTTCAAATCGCAATAATAATTATTTTTAATTTCTGAAATTTTTATAATTAATAGTATTACTTTAAAAAAATGCACATTAAGGCCATTCTTTAATTTCAACTATTGGATTCTAGGTATCTTAATATGTGAAATAAAACATGAGGGGGAGTCTATAATTTTTTTTTCCAGGTTGATGCAATAGTTAATTTTCAATAAAATTAATAGAAAATTGAATATGATACATAAAAAAAAAAGACTCAAGAACTTTTATAATAATAGCTTATAATAATATTAGTCCGAATATTTACCGGATAGTCATCGAGAAATTGCTAAAGTGAATGCAATTAAGGAAAAAAAAAAACCTACAATAGCTTGAGGATGTCTACATTCGACAGCCCGCGAAAGAGGAGGAAGCTTCAGTATTCTGGGAGAGGGACGCCGATATCTTCTAGTTGATGACATTACTACCGGCAACAGAAGCTTGAGGATATCTACATTCGACAGCCCGCGAAAGAGGAGGAAGCTTCAGTATTCTGGGAGAGGGACGCCGATATCTTCTAGTTGATGACATTACCACCGGCAACAGAAGCTTGAGGATATCTAGATTCGACAGCCCGCGAAAGAGGAGGAAGCTTCAGTATTCTGGGAGAGGGACGCCGATATCTTCTAGTTGATGACATTACTATCGGCAACAGAAGCTTGAGGATATCTACATTCGACAGCCCGCGATGGGAATTTTACATGTATTTATATATTTATAATATATAAATATATGCAAGTATATTAATGCAAATGAAGTATGTTATAAACTTGTTATTTTTAATTATGTATTTTAATCAATGATTGTTATGTTGATGATGTAGCTTGGGAGCTCGAGAAAGGGGTACTTACTTCTTTTGCTCAGGTAGAAGAGCGAAGCGGTAGGTGAAGTTGAGGCTGTAGTAGAGGGTAAGGAAGGCGGCGAGATCGGGCCAGACCAGTTTGTAGATACTGCCTCTCCACCTGCAACACAGACCACTTCCATGAGTACTGCAGTCGGTACAGGAGCATCTCTCATTTCAGACACTTTAAGCACGGTCTGCTCAATCTCTTGCATACTCCTTCAGCTGAGTAATACTAGTCCTCTATCTACCACTTCTTACAAGTAACAATAATAATGCTGGAGAAATTAGCCTGGGTTTCGGCCAGGATCAGAATAATAAAATACTCCAAAATGGTTGGCTAATTTTTTTTTTTATAGCCTTTATTTATATATTACATTCTGTTAAAAATAAATAAAAACATTTTGTAATTTGATAACAATAAACAATAGATAATGAATGACATTAATGAAAGTCACATGAGGAGAGGAGGTGACCACTCTCAAATTATTTACAGACTATGTCCCCAGGAAGTCGCGGGGCCATCTTCGTTTCAGCCGACGCGGAGGGTTGTAGGGGTTGGAGTTGGAAGACAAGGTCTGTGCTAGTGAATTAGGATGAAATGGCAGTTCACTGTGGAAAAGGCTGAAGCGGGAAGAAATGAGATCGTGAACAAAAGGAATTTTAAAATCGTGGTGAAGAGAGGAATTGGATACGTAATAGGGAGCATTTGCGATTGTTCGGAGGGTTTTGGATTTTAAGGACTGAACTCTTTGGATGTTGGAAGGCTTGGCAGCACCCCAGATTTCTACTCCTTAAGTCCAGATTGGTCGTAATAAGGTTTATTTTATTATTGCCGAAGTTTTGATTAACTTTTAAGTCATCATCAGGCTCCAGTGATGTCTGGAGAGATCTCACAGGGAGGTTTATGGGCACATCTCAGAGTCTAGAACTAAACTGATGTAGTTTAGTTCAGTCCAGAACTGTAGTTTAGTTTTTGGGACTCTGAGATGTGTCCATAAACCCCCCTCAACGATCTCTCAAGACAGCACTATCGCCCTGATGATGACTTACAAGTTAAGTCAAAACCCTGGCTAATTTCTTCAGCATTATACTCGACGGCCAACGAACCTCCTACCATAATAATAAATAGTTGCTAAATTATTAAATTAAAAGTTAAAAACTGATAGTCATATTTCCATTAACAACAATATAGTTCATACTAAGAATTAATAGTTTTTANTCTCCCATATGCATGACTAACATCATGATTTCACAACAAAAAATTTTGAGTCTTTTTAATTACAAGTATGACTGAAAACTTTATTATGATCAGGATAAGTGGGCAGATAAATGAGTAAAGTGACTAAAGTTATAGACATTTGTATTGAAAAAAAAAATTAATGGATGAATGTGAGATTACAAAACTATTATAGGGATTATACTAGAATTAAAAGATAACCAGGTCTAAAAAGCTAATCAAATTGAAAAAAAAAGAAGAAAAAAAAAACAAAAAAAAAACTTTTTGCGAAAGTTGGGAAGTGGGATTGTGAAATCCTCTAATAGAATATAAAGTTGTTGTTAGGCGGCGGGATTCCACCTGCTGCCTTCTTTAAATGTACCTATACTTTAAATCTAAAAGCATTCTTAGGTTTCATAACACGCAAAGTACTTTTATATTTTAACATGTGTAAACACAAAGTGACATAAATAATTCCCAAATGTGCTCACTTTTTAGTCTGCCCTTCTCTTGAGGACCAGAGACCTCAGCTTCCTGGTGAGGAGGCCTCCCTTCAGACGTCGCAGCGCCTTGGTGCTTCCGGCCTTTGTCTCATGACAGTGGCGAACTCCTGGCGATCCGTCACCCATACTTCAGCGGCCTCAGCCGGGGTCTCTGGTCGAGCCTTCTTCTTATCTTCTCCTTCATTATTTTCCCTCTCTTCTCCACTTTTCTCAAATATGGCCATTTCGGACAAAATTTCTCTTTGAATACTTTTCTGCGCATGAAGAGTTCCGACCGTGAAGGCCCGAGAGGACCAATTCCAATACATGAACAAACCATTTTCGCCTGACAATACCAAATTTCTGGGTATCTTCACCATAGCCTCCGTATATTCATTGCTCCGGGGATAAGAAGGGATTCCCAATTGCGAATCCAAATGCCTGAGAAAATCGCTTAATGTCATAACTCGCGAGGTTCGTACCTCAGAAGAACATTTTATACTTTATAAGTTCTAAAAAAAATTATAAAATTTATGAATATTAAAATGTTGAATATTTTACAATGTGGTCAGACTCTAACCCCCTCCACCTTCTTCCGAGTTCATCGCCAGCCCTAACGGAGTACACATTGGCTTTTGAGATTAAAGTAATGACTAATTTAATTTTAATATTTGTTTAAAATTCTGTTCGAAACTCGACACTATTAAAAAGCAGAAAGTTATTCATAAATTAAATTAATAACTACTTCATTACTGATAAACTATTAAACAGTTCTTCTCTATTGTTAATTTTCTATGACATTTTTTTCAAAAAATAATACATACAGCTCATCTGTGATGAATGATTATGCACACGAGTAGGTGTCAACGTCAGTTTGTCCATTGGAAATGACTTGGTCTCAGTTTTCAGGAACCCTCATAACGTCATATTTATGAATCACGGGGCATTCTGACATGTTCTATTGACACTTCCTAGTTAGAATGACTTCACGTCCGCTAAGGACAATCACACAATTTTACGGAAATTATATTTTTTTGTCGAGGTTCAGAATGGTAAAGGCCTTGAACAAAAATAATTGCTTTTCATAATTCAAATACCGAGGAATATTTTTGAGCAAAATTAAAATATCCACAAGGAGAGTTTTTTTGACCGTAGATATTATTATTAGATGATTTTAGTTAGGGTTAGGTCAAAGTAGATCCAAAATGGAGTCATGGAAATGTGAACTTAAAGACAGGACGTTCTCTCAAGTCTTCATGATAGCCCTGAAGATGGGTTACAATGTAAGCCGAAACGTTGGCAGATAATCTTTTAAAAAAATACACTTTTTTAAATTTGAATTTTTTTTTTTTGGATCTACCTTGACCGAACCCCAACTAAAATCATCTAATATTAAAACTGAATACAGACAGTGACAGTGAATAAATGTATTCGGCCACGAGGATGGATAATGTCCGAAAGCGCTCGCCAACAGAAGATGGTTTGTAGAAACCAATGAAGACAGATAATAGAAGGTATGATAATATTAAAGCATTCACTTTTTTTTTTAATTCATAACTTTAAAAAGTATTGCAGATATTTAAAAAAAAATTTAAGACTATTGTTTTCTTTTCAATTTTATTTTATTTTATTTAGTTTCAAATAATTAAAAAGCCATTTTTCTGAGAATACTTTACTTTACAAAACAAAATAGTTTTCATAGTAATTACTACGCTTGTAGACACGAAAACTAGTGTAAAGTAGAAGATTTGTGAGAGAAGTATCTAAATGTTCTTCGATTACAACAGAAATTCGCTAAGCAGATTTGCCAGGTGTAGTGTATTGCAAGTACCTAACAAATTTGCCGTGTCGTTGTGGTTAGTTGGATGAAGAATGCGAAGAGAGCAGTAGCTTAAGAGTACAAGCCAAGAAGAAGGAATATTGTAATTGGACTCGAATCTTCCCAAGTTAATATAGTACCATGGAGTTGCACACAGTGCATTATTGAGATCTTAAGTTGCATGCCGACCTTTGCAAGGCCATTAATGGTACGAGACGCTCCACAATGCACTAATCATACTGCCTCACCATGTACGAGACAATATGTTAACAGGCCGCCGGAACGTGAATACTGTCTCCTGTCTGATGATAGCTGGAGAATGGATCATGGGATCCAATTTAGTAAGTGTTGCAATAAATTTAAGTAATTTACATAGGATGTACCTGGTATAGGACCTTGCTAAGGTACAGTGAGAAGAGCGAAAAAAAAAATACTTGTGAAGAAAATAGGATGATTATTTCTTATGGGGCTTATTTACGATTGGTAGACAATAAGTCAAGTCTTTAAATTTTTTTTTAAATTTTAATAATTTGATTTTAAAAATCTCTTTAAATGGATTAATGCGATTAGAAATTATTTTAGTACCAAAGAGTTTGAAATTGCATTTATGAGATATACATATTCGAGAAAAAACTAAAATATTCCTGTTCAATGATTTTTAAATTTACATTCTATATTTTCATATTATTCACAACATAAAGATGTTTGTTGCGAAGATATTAGACAAAGAAATTTATGAATACACAACGTTGAAAGAATTTTTAAGGCGAAAAACTAAACATAATATTTATAAATAAAACATTAATTAAGGAATTCGGCTTTCATTTCTTTGAATAAGAAAAAGCAAAGACTATTACAAAACAAACTATAGATAAAATTCCTTAGAAGTAATCGCGGAAGATAGGTCAAGTTAATGAGGTCAAATAAAATATTTCTTATAAGCTGGAGACCTACAGTAATATTTTGTTTTAAAATATTTAGTTTAGATATTCTCGCACAACATTCTAAGACATCATAACCGCATCATGTGAGACTTTTTTTTAATGTTAATTTTGAGTATTTATCAATTCAAAACAAATTATTTGACTGGGTGACGTTCCGGTTTGTTGTCCAGGGAGGGAAGTAAAAAACATATCTTCAGATTAGAGAAAAGCATATAAGTATGCATATAAGTTTTACGGTGTCCTTCCAGAGTAGCATCCTTGTGGCAGAGTGGAAGGGGAGGCGACACGAAGGCCTGGATGTAAGTAGATTGGCAGACCTCGGCCCTAGAACTCCAAAACGACCCGTATTATCGGCATGACTCTCTTATCGCAACCCCGCCTCTCCAGTAATTTGGTCTCATACTAGCAGGCCAATCCCAACCCCTACCCCCAAAAGAGAGATGTCCATTACTCCAGTTTTCCATTACTCTGTGACAATTAGAGGGTACCTATTTGTCCACCTAACGCGCACCCCTTCTTAATTCAATTCAACTAAGGTTTATAAGAAGAAATACGTACAATTGGCCCAGAAATAAGGGATATTATTTTCAAAAAGAATTTACGAAATATTAGAATGTATACAATACTCTAAATAATGTAATATGAATGTATATTTTAGCAAAACATTATAAATACTGACGGATGGAAAACTCAGCTGCCTCAATATTTATTGGACAGGAAATGGATGAGCAAAAATAGAGTTTTTTTGACCGTAGATATTATTCTGATATTAATTGTCAGAGAATCATTTTATGCACTGCAGTACCTCATTCATTTCCTGAGATGATTTTAGTTGGGGTTCGGTCAAGGTAGATCCAAAAAACACAAATTTAAAAAATGTATTTTTTAATAAAGGATTATCTGCCAACGTTTCGGTTTACATTGTAAGCCATCTTCAGGGCTATCATGAAGACGAGAGAGAACGTTCTGTCCCTAAGTTTACATTTCCATGACTCCATTTTGGATCTACTTTGACCGAACCCCAACTAATAAGAGGACGTCCTCTCTCATCTTCATGATAGGTAGGTGTGGCAAATTACTGCTTTAATGTTAATTCAATATTTTTTTGCCAATAAGTTGTTGTTTGCATGTTTTTTCAAATTGTTTTTCAAAAATTTTTTAAATTCTTTTACATAGCTTTCTACATTCATACTCTTGATGTCACATTATATTACTGCAATTCTCTATTATATTAATTTCAATTATTATTGTATTCTCATGACATTGTATTTCTACAGCCCTGAAGATGGCTTACAATGTAAGCCGAAACGTTGGCAGATAATCCTTTATTAAAAAATACATTTTTTAAATTTGTGTTTTTTGGATCTACCTTGACCGAACCCCAACTAAAATCATCTCAGGAAATGAATGAGGTACTGCAGTGCATAAAATGATTCTCTGACAATTAATATCAGAATAATATCTACGGTCAAAAAAACTCTATTTTTGCTCATCCATTTCCTGTCCAATAAATATTGAGGCAGCTGAGTTTTCCATCCTTCAGTATTTATAATGTTTTGCTAAAATATACATTCATATTACATTATTTAGAGTATTGTATACATTCTAATATTTCGTAAATTCTTTTTGAAAATAATTTTCCTTGTTTCTGGGCCAACTGTACGTATTTCTACTTATAAACCTTAGTTGAATTGAATTAAGAATGGGTGCGCGTTAGGTGGGCATATAGGTACCCTCTGATTGTCACAGAGTAATGGAAAACTGGAGTAAAGGACATTTCTCAACTAAAATCATCTCAGGAAATGAATGAGGTACTGCAGTGCATAAAATGATTCTCTGACAATTAATTTATTTCAAATGGTTATGACCGTTGGGATTAATAGTAGAAAATTTGTTTGGGTTCGGTCAGGGTTGATAAAAAAATATAAAATTTATGAAAATGCCTTTTTTATTATCTGCCGACGTTCCGGGGGGTTACATTGTAATCCATCTTGAGGGATATCATGAGGGCGAGAGAGAACATGTTGTCACCTGGAACCAAACTGCATGACCTAATTCAGATTTGTCATGTGTTTTGCTTCTGATGGCAACACGCACCCTCTCGCCTTCATGATAGCCCTGAAGATGTAAGCCGAAACGTCGACATATAATAAAAAATACACTTTTCTAAATTGTATTTTTTAAAAATCATCATTGATCCAACCCCAACGAAATCTCTACAATTAATTTATTAACTGATATTATAATTACAGTAAATTATTGAGTCTAGAATAGAAGTTATAAATAAATTATAAAAATCGTATCATTATTGAAAGAGTGAAGACGAACTCTAATTAACTTGACGTTACTTATGTCAAGCGGTCATATACAAACAGAATATATTTTTCATATTATTCGCAATTTGACTTTGCATTATTAGGTTATGTCGATGCGTTATATGTATATAAAAACCTGTATTGTACCTCAATGTATAAATACCGGATCAAATGCTTTTGAAAAGTCATTATTGTACAATGTAGAACGATAATAACGAGCCAGTAACTAACCAATTTATCTTTATTTTTGAGGGTCATTTTGAAGTAATTGGTAATCATTTTAACAGCTGTTTTATTAGACGTGTAATTTACAAGTTATTTACTCTAATAACCTATTGCCCGTATAAGTTATTAAACCTATGTGTTAACTATTCATCTTCAAAAAGCACTAGTATTTTCGTATTTAAAGTATCCTTTTTACCATAGTAATATTAATTTGTAAGGTGCTGATTTAAATTAGTGCTACTAACTAGCTAATATCACAAAAGTACCCGTTCCTTCCTAACCTTATTTCGGCTGTTATGTTGAATCTAGCAACTATGAAGTTATAAGTATTAAATACTTTAGATTAGTCACCATTATCTAGTAAATTGAATACTTGGGTTTACAGTCTGATACAATGCAGCAATGAATAAAGGAAGAACTCATTTGTAAGTTATATTTAAGATATACTATAATGTTTTCACTAGATCACTAACTAAAATATTTGGATATTTATATTAAATGCATTCAGTATATATGCAGGTGAAAAACCTGTTTAAAATATGCTACTACATACGCTCAATAGATAAGCTGAATAAACTTGCAGTGGGTCTGGTCTTTAAAATACCAACACCAGGAAAAACTTTGGATTCAGACTCTCGAAAAGTATAGAGAGAAAGGGATTTTGTGGTGATTTTGTTGTAATCAGTTATCATGTTTTAGAGAAATCAATAAAACATCATTGTAGCCGAGTTTCCTTTCCATTAACGAGTAAAAAAAAAAGACTTATTATTGTTAAGGTAATCAAATTATATCCAACTTATAAATATTTTATTTGGTTGTGGTTTTTTATCCCACGTAACTTTTAAACAATTAATGAGAGGGAATAGGAAAAAAAAAATCTATCTGTCCTAGCCAGGAATCAAACCTGGATCTCCTGCTATCCGAGCCGGTGTGTTAAGCCATTACACCACAAGGACTAGCTAGATATCTCATTAAATTCCCTCTACACTAGCGAGAGCCTAACCTACGAGAAAGACGAGAACTTCGTCTTACACTCGAAGGAGCTGACATTGTCAAACTATTTGTCGACTCTCGTCATTTACTTTATTTAATTTTAATTTATAAATATTTTATTTGGTTGTGGTTTTTTATCCCACGTAAATTTTAAACAATTAATGAGAGGGAATAGAATAAAAAAATCTATCTGTCCCAGCCAGGAATCGAACCTGGATCTCCTGCTATCCGGGCCGGTGCACTTGCCAGTTATGCTACCAGGACGCGCCAGGTATCTCATTCAATTCCCTCTACATTGGCGAGAGCCTAACCTACGAGAAAGACAAGAACTTCGTCTTACACTCGAAGGAGCTGACATTGTCAAGCTATTTGTCGACTCTCGTCATTTACTTTATTTAATTTTTTCTTTATAAATATTTTATTTGGTTGTGGTTTTTTATCCCACGTAAATTTTAAACAATTAATGAGAGGGAATAGAATAAAAAAATCTATCTGTCCCAGCCAGGAATCGAACCTGGATCTCCTGCTATCCGGGCCGGTGTGTTAAGCCATTACACCACAAGGACTAGCTAGGTATCTCATCAAATTCCCTCTACACTAGCGAGAGCCTAATGGCTTAACACACCGGCCCGGATAGCAGGAGATCCAGGTTCGATTCCTGGCTGGGACAGATAGATTTTTTTATTCTATTCCCTCTCATTAATATATATATCCAACTTATTTTAATTTTTCTCCGATCGTCGAGCGCTTTCAGAATAATTGATTCCATCTTTGGAGCTCAGTCACCTTATAATGAGTGTTCCTGCACCTCTTGGTAGATCTAAGTCTCCTTACGATAGAAAAGGTGTACCTAGAGCTGCCAAGGTAGGGAACACTCATTATAAGGTGACTGAGTTCCGAAGGTGGATTCATTGATTCTGAAAACGCTCAGAAATCAAATAATAATATATACAAAGTGATAAGAGTTGGATGTTCGATAAACCTAATTGTCATCAACTTCAACTTCGCTATTAGCGCAAATAAAATAATTATTGTCCTAATAGGATATTATGAAGAACTTTGAGATCACCCATTAAAGAAAAAAACGAAATGGTTGAGAAGACAACTTAAATCATTTTGCCCTAGTAAAATCATATGGGCGTAATAACCATGATGTTGATCGCCCTATAACCTGATCCTAATCATATGCTTTTTTTTTTTTAATATCTGACGAACGATCCCAATGACAAAGTCTGTACAATAATCATCAACTCCGCCTATGATACACACAAGAACTATAGTGAGGGGCGGGGGGGGGAATTCCCTGCCAGAGAAAGGCGCAGACTTCTTTTTTTTTCTAAATCAACAGGGAACCTTACTCAATTTCAGTGAAAACTGATATACAGTAAGATAGCACTCCGACCGGGAACAATGGGCGCTCCAAGACAGACAACTCTGAGACAGAAGAGGACTAAAGAGAGAAACATATCATGTTCCTTTGAACCCCTTCAATGGGATAGTTATGCTAAACTTGACACCTAAAACTTAGACACCCAAAGCCAATAATTAGCTAACTGATTGGAAAGAAACCGAGATGTTTTCATGTCGCAGACATGGAGAGAGTAATAACATTTTTTGTTCGGTTACAAGTACAAAGATTTTTTTTTCAAATAGAGGAACTCATTGAAATAAGAAATAAATAAATGAAATGGACCAGCAATATAAAATAAATTAATTTGGTAATATAAGGCGATATCACTGGACTACAATTAGACCAAAGAAAAATATATTTTCCGAAATTTTAAATTACTTATGGTTTGCGTGAGACTTATCGTTCTTAATCCGGAATACCCACAAACGAGGTGCCCTGGGCAGTCATTAAGATACTTTGTTAATTTTATATGTAAGTTATAGGTGTAAAATGGGGATGAAGAGACCGGTAAAGCTGATTGAGATATTTGTACGGAAAACCGATTCAATTCAGATTATTGGGAAGAAAATGCTTCTACAATAGAAATTAGTTATATTCTTAATTTTAAGATTAGTTAGTAGGTTCTTAAATTTTTAATTGCTTATAAAATATATTTCAATTAGTTAGTTGAGAACAAGTTTCCTAACATTATTGAAGATGGTGCTCTAAAGTCATATTACAAACAGTATATTCTTCTGTAAATACGACTGAGTTGGTCATAAATATGGGGCGCCAGTGTAGTTCATGGAATCCCTTCGGGTCTCGTAATCCTTTATTTATCTATAAATAAAAGCTTGTCCTGGGCCATGGATGTTTAGAATGAAATGGTAATCTGTAGATTGTCCCTCCTTCCATGATCGTAAGTGGTTGAAAGGAAGGCTATCACTTAAATCATAATAAAAAAAATGAATGTAGATCGACCTTCTGTAGTGACCAGAGGAGTTTTTGTTTAGGCCCGCAGCATTCCATTTATTCTGTAAAAGAATTAAGCTCAACTTATTTATTTACATAAATTCGCACCAGTTACTGAGAAATCTCCCCCGTTTAGGAAGGAGAGTGTGAATTACTTTCTATAAATCGATTAATCATTTCCAGAGACGATAGCGGCAGATGTGTAGGACCTTTGTGCTGCAGCCATTGTCACTTCGATAGATGATAGATGTCCTCCTTTGAATACTTGACAACTCTGGCATATCGATCTTGAGGTAATCGATGAGAGCAGTGAACATTTTGAGAATTTATTTTTTTCATTTAAGTGGGCATTCTTTGATTTCTAGACTAATCATAAATTTCAATTACAAGCAACGTTGGATTAAATATTTAATGTGAATTAATAAAATCAATATTGAAAATATTAGAATAATTATTGGGAATGGGGTTGTTTAACACGAAACCCGAACTCGGTAAAATTATTTAAAAAAACTATATATAAAACTGCATAATTGGATCGGAAGTTAATTTTACGCCTGATTCTATGGTATACCAAACTTCTTGTGATATACCCCTTTAAGGGGGTTTAATTCATCAGATACAAAAATTTTCAACTACCGTCTTTGACAGTGTGTTAGAATCTACAGGTCTTAAAAATTATAGTCCTCGTACTTTCGTCATTTCTAACTCAAATAGGTGGTTTTCATCTATACAAAGCTCCTATAAGTTGAGTCAGGTAACGTAAAATACAAAAGATTTTTAAAATATAAAAAATAAGCTATNCTGAAAGTACACAGCATCCAGACATCAAACAACGAACAAGGTGATTCGTCAAAGCTGACCGATGCGCCAACACATGTTCAGAAAGAAGCCCATGTTAAGCCCGATTTGAGATGGCAAAAGTGTAATAATGAATGAGTCGGGGTTGTTTAACACGAAACCCGAACTCGGTAAAATTATTTAAAAAAACTAAAACTACAATAAAATCGAAACAGAGCTTGGCCCCCAACTTAATAATGATTATTTAAGTATGCAATATGGATGGTAGACGGTAAGAGTTTATTTATAACCCATAATTTGACAAGAAACATCTTCACGGTTTAGCTGTTGTAATTAATGTAACTCAATATATCTCTTTACTTGTTAGCATTTAAAAATTAAGCGTGAAATATTGAATGTTTTTTAGTTATCAAAAACATTATAATGGAATTTATATGACAAAGAAACGTAAAAACAAATATTTATCAACTAAGGAGATGAGGAATTCGCTAAGTTTACGCAGGTATTGCTTGCTGGACTTTTTTTTTAAATATTAGTTGCCATACAATTGACAAAAGAAAAGAAATTCGCTCGCCGAGCTCATTATTTACAACGAAGTTTCTAACAAACAGATATTGTTATGATAAATTACATTTTCATTATCCTGTCATGTCACTTTTATATTTTATCGATTAGATACAAGAGATGGATATTTTATCCATAGGTCTAAAATTGGTAAAGAGTCTTTACTTATTGTTTTGGACTGGGTTGGAGGTACCATCAACAAAACGTTTTGGTTGATTATGTCCCTTTCATAAATTCATTTTTCTAGGCTAAATAACACATCACCATCATGGCCTTTTATTGCCTGGTAAAAGTATTTTGTCTAATTTTCTACATAGAACTGTAATTATATAAAATTAGGATTAATATTACTCGTCAATGATCCAGAAAACACTATAGAATCGGGCTTAATAAATTTTGAAACTTT
This sequence comes from Oncopeltus fasciatus, assembly GCA_000696205.2. NCBI lineage: Eukaryota > Metazoa > Arthropoda > Insecta > Hemiptera > Lygaeidae > Oncopeltus > Oncopeltus fasciatus. The sequence goes on along the minus strand of KZ807175.1, from coordinate 181,235 downwards.
TTTTTCCAAAAGACTCTTGTTAATACAATAATAATAACTCTTGTTATTCCATTCAGGATGTATAAGTACAAAGCTACCAAACAATAATTTGTAACCCGTCTCCCACTGGAAAGGAAGTTTCATTCTGAAACTCCAGGTTTTCTATTTAATAAAGAGTATCTCATAAAAAAAAAACAAAAAAAACTTACTCAGCCGAAAACATGGCCTAGGCGCACATACAACCTCGACCATTAAAAAAAATAGAAAAAAAAAGCCACACCACTTTGTTTGCCACTCCACATAGACAGGAGGCCTTGCAAATTTTTATGTAAATAAATCATTTAAAACTGAGATAAGCCATTTCATAATCCCTCACATCACGAATAATACACTTAAACTGTAAGTATATTTCATAGTATCGAAGTTCGTGAATATATGTACTTGAACTTATTTATCTCAAGTAATTCTCTATACTTAGAGAATATATCTTAATCAATAAATAAGTCTAGGTTCAGTTCAATAGTTCTACACTATATTTCGCCCACTGAAGTGAAAAATCATTAATTATGCCCAGTTGACATTTCAGGAAGCCCTCCACTAACTCGTCAGGTTGCGATCGACAAAACTCACCCTTTTATTTTACATTTAAAAGCGAAATGCCGAATTTCATCAAGGAAAATAAAACAATTGCGGCTTTAAGTGCAGGAAAACTCCCAAAACTCATTATTTAATGTGGATGTGCTTCTCCATAGTATTTCATTCATCTATAAAAAAAAATCTGTGTTAAGTTTCACTAATTAAACTAAATATTATTCCCACTAGATGGAGAAAACTTTATTCACCTCGGAATTTATATTTCTGGTTATCTACCACCAACAAATAATCCGATTTCGTTCTATAAGAACTCAGTCTATCCATTTAGATTTAAAAGCGATATGCCAAAGTTTATTAAGAAAAAAAACTAATTGTAGCTTCTGATTCCTAAAAATAATAAAATTGACAATACAGGTAAACATCCTTATTATCTTATTTTTTTAATTTTTCTGAGAAGTATTTCTTTCATTTAGTTAAAAATCACACTTGGCATTTCATATAATCCCACCCCATTCGACTGATATGGCTCTAAAACTAACTTGGTACAGAAATTTATTTTTAACAGGAGTATGACAAATTTTATTATGAAAAACAAGTAATTGCGGCTTCTAGACCGTTAAGTTAAAAAATTTTATTTCCGGTATACCGTCACTCCTTTTTCGTTCAACTTAGCTGTTTAACTCCTAAAATATGGGTTTTATATTCTAAAAAAATATATATGTTAAATTTCATTACTATATAATATATAAATATATATATATAT